>CM019149.1:200433605-200854369 GCA_009733165.1 Naja naja
GCTATGAGGGCTAAGAAAACCTAAACCAAGGCTATATCCATAGTTACTTCCATTGAGAATACTGTTGATTTATTCCTACAATTTTTGCTGTTTTGTTTAACCAGATAGCTATAAAAAACACAGGCTCTGTCATGTTGGATCATATTGGTTGGTCAAGAACATTTGATGAGGAACTTTGAAAAAAGGCTTTTTTAAAAAAATCTAAGCTATACCATTTCAAGAGAGTTATCTCCATGCTTATACCTGTCAGATCTCAAAAGAGGCAGGATTAACCTTCGCTGAATCCATGCTGATTTTCTTTTAGTAAAGCTTGTACCTCTACATGCTTAGCAGGAGTTTCATATATATTTTTAAGAATTCATGCTTGGTTGCTATCAGGGCCTTCTAACTTGCTTTTGTATAAATCTCTCAAGATGTCCTAGAATGTCTTCTGTTGTATTTATTTTTCCCAATTCTTAATTCTTTCCCTTTTCTCTCGCTATAGAAAATATATGTATATAAAAAATTTTCTACCAGAGGGGTTTTTTTTCCTTCTTCTTCTCTTTGATAGAACATACAAGCCATTCCTATGTTGTGGAACAATTTTCAGGTGAGCTTCAGTTATTGCTGTTTTTAAATGCATTATGAAAAAAATTAGTCTCAGTAATCTTTACTACTTCTCCATCAGCAGGATTCAAATATGTTTGAATCTTGCTGATAATTTCCCATTTGCATATATTCTAAAAGAAATAGCATTATAGTCACTGCTTAGTAATTGATTCACGATATTTACATCTTTCATTCAATCACAGTCAAAATTTAGGATTAAATTTAAGGTTCCCTTTGCTGTGATTGCTTCTAAAACTGACTAACAGATCTATTTTATAATGGTTTCTGGAGACTGGTGTTTATCTTTTGAAAGAAAGAAAAAGAAAATATCATTTACATTGATTATGTAAGAGCTAGCTGTATTTTCAGGTAGAGCATGTAATATTATTGCCCAGAAGATCTTGTCTACCTATCTCTGTGGCTATCTAAATACCTCCAACTCAGACATCTTGGTTTCAAGGCAACAGGCTTGCTAACTAAAAGCCTAGAATTCACCGCCCTGAGCAGAAACCCTGAAATATTGTACAACAGGCAGATACTTATTCCTTTCACACACCTAATACGCTAGGTACCTGCAGGAATTGTTGGTAACTTGTCTTTCTTCTTTATACAAACATTGAATAGTAATTATACCTTATGCCACCCGACTTGAAATTCTAGACCTAGAAAACCTAGAACTATGCCGCCTTCAGTCTGATCTAAGTATAGTATATAAAATCATACATTGCAATGTCCTTCCGGTCAATGAATACTTCAGCTTCAACCATAACAATACAAGAGCACCCAATAGATACAAACTCAAGGTTAGCCGCACCAAACTTGATTGCAGGAAATACGACTTCAGCAACAGAGTGGTCAGTGTCTAAATACTCTACCTGACTCTGTGGTTTCTTCCCCAAACCCCAAAAACTTTAACCTTAGACTGTCTACTATTGACCTCACCCCTTTCCTAAGAGGTCTGTAGGGGTGTGCATAAGTGCAACAACGTGCCTACCATCCCTGTCCTATTGTTTCTTTTTATTTTTCTTATATGTATTCATTTCATATATTCACAACTATGTTTATCCTTGTAAGCGATTGACTAAATAAATAAATAAAAATAAATAAATAAATTAAGAATTAATAGATGATGTCCTCAGTGAAACAGCTTAACAAGTTCTGTACTTGGCCTCATGCTGTTTTCAGACCTAATTTTTGGCTTGAAATAAAAACAAAAAAAAATGAAGACATATGGATATATCTTATGTTTAGGCCTCACAGCCAAAAGGAGTTATATGGTACCTTGTGATTTCCTAGGCCTCACACCTAAAAGAATTTGACATACCCTTGTTAAGAGCTACAAGATAACAAATGCCTGGCACAACTGATGTATGCTACTCCCATTGCATTCCTTTCAGAGCTGCAAGATACCTAGTGTCTAACAGACTTGATTTATAGTACCCAATTGCATTCCTCCTCTAATTAAGTTTTGTTTTCCCTGAGTTTAGGTTTCTATTCTGCTGGAATTTACGATTTCCTGTAAACCCAGGTGGTGTTTTGTTGACGCATGCTCAGACTCACGCTGTTTGGTAACTTTCCATATGCTATCCCCCTCCTTGCTGTAGTTACCCCTCCCTGCTAAATCTGCTTAATAAAAGAGACTGTTGCGATCTGTTCGGGGGACACAACATCACCCCAGGCACTTCGTGCTTTCTCATCTTTAGAAACTTCTTGTGTGGTGTCTCTTATTTGGCTTCTTTCGTCCTTTGCGAGGACCCCCTTAATTGTCTCGGCGAGGGCTGAGACTCGTTCCTGCGGGAACCCAGGACAACGTCAGCAGGGAACCTAGGACAACGAGTAAAGTGCTGTAGACTTGCTGCAGCATCTGGGGGCTCGTCCGGGATCCTGCTGAATTGTCCAGAGGCGTGATCATTGTCTAGTGATGCGTCACCTTCACCCTCATTGCTTACCCGTCCGGACGCGACACGTGCACACGTAAGTAATGAGCTCCCCGAACTCGAGAGACTCGTCAATGCATAGGGATGAGCTCTATTCTCTGGTGAAGAAGACTAATTGTTTGCAAAAGGTTAATGGCACCACTGTCTATCCTCTTTCTAAGAAATCTCTTACTTCTTTTCTGTCCTATGTTCATGAGCTGCTCCGCTCTCTTCTACTACGGAGGAATCCTTGCCAAAGGTCTCTCCACCTCCGTATGAGTCTCCTACTGTCCCTGAAGTTGCCTCTGCTCCCCCAGCAGACACAGCTCTTTCTGCTCCTGCAGCGTCTTTCCCTCCTTTGGAGGATACAGACGCGACTGCAGGAACTTTTTCTGCCTTGGTTGCTTCTTCCTCTCTTTCTCTAAGAACTGAACCTCCGCTTTCAGCTTACCCTATGACCATCCCTCGGGGTGCTGATTCCATGAGAACATCAATGTGCGGATGCTTAAAAGTTTAAAAGAAGCTGTTACTTCCTACGGCATTCACTCTCCGTATGTAATGCTTATGTAACTAGAATACAGGCAACTGCTCTCTTCTGATGCACTGGATGGCAGAACTGAAAGTGGAAGGCATGCCCTATTGATTTCAATAGTCCACAATTAGATCTGCTGATCAGAAGCATGGAATGAGACACAGATCTGTTAGGAAGCCCCTCCATACAGTACAATGGGGCTGTTCAAAGGAAATATGGTTAATTTAGACTCTTATATGTTAGGAAGAACTAAGAGAAGATGAAAATGTTTACTATTCTTTTCATGATGTGATTTTCATTAAAACTTCTTAGATGTGATGTATAATAATGTATAATAATTGCATGCAGAATTGAGCTTAGCTGTGTATGTATAATAATGTAAATAAGTGTATGCAGAATTGAATAGGATTAAATTGAAGAAAATATCCTTTACCTGTGTATAGCCCTAATTGGAATTGCTGAAGTTCAAAATAAATTAATTGTAACATGTTTGGCAACCAGAGAATTAAATTGGCTTTTTGGATTGGACTTAGAGTTGTGGGGACAGATAGGCAGTGGTTCGGGCCCACAATCACCTTTGTGATTGGAACCGCTCCTTTAGTTTTCCCAATGCTCTGAGAACAAGCTACAGGTATTCTTTTTAAATGTGGAAACTTAAAGGGACAAACCCTCCTCAGGGCTGGAGGTATTGTGTGTGAGAATGTGTCTGTATGCAATCATTTCCAGCCCTGGAGGATGAGATCCTCTACAATGGAGCTTATTGGCTCTCAGAAAGAATTGTAAATATGCAAGCCGTATGATTACAGTGTAAATGTGTGAGTATGTTGATAGTAAAAAAGGTGGTAGAAATGTTTGTGTGTTGACCCCTATCCCAGATTGAAAGGAGAGTAGGAAAGAGTGTGAGAAAGGTCCGGACCTGAGAAAGATAGGATTATTTGTGTGTGTATTTGTGTGTGCTTTACTCATGATGAAAATTATTTGTGTGTGATTTATTGGTGAAAAGAATATTGAGTCGAAAACATGGATGAGATTTATTTTAAACATTCCCCCTTCTTGTCTTCGCTGGTTGTTGTAGGGGTGAGGCGGGGGAGAATGAGGCTTTACATTCCCCCCCTTCTTGTCTTCGCTGGTTGTTGTGGGTGGAGGCGGGGAGAATGAGGCTTTTGATCACTTTAACAATTTTTTCTCTGCTTTGAGTTTTGCCTTGAAAAAGGCGAGGTTAGAAAATAACTTTTTCATAGGTTACATAGCTTCATCTCCTGATTTTTAGAGATTTTCACACAAAGGAGCCTCAGATAGATAGGCTGAGATTGGCAAATTGCCTGGAACGTTATCTGTAAAGGTGGCTCGGTTCCCAGGCGGGCAATTTGCCCGGATCTTTGAAGATGACTCAGTTCCCAGTTTCAGCAAAGGGAATCAAAATTTAAAACTAGCTGCACTTTGTACATGCTCTTAATCCATATTCTGATTAAAGCAGAGAATTGACACTAAAATTTGACTCCATCTGGAGGGTTTACAACAAGAACTGGAGAATGCATGGCTATTGGCAGCACAACAGGTAAAGTCATGAAAGGTTTACAATGGGCTTTGCAAATAACTTTTTCTTCTAATTTTGATAAGTACAGTAAGGTATAAATGGTGGAGTTATGTAAAGTCTGATTTTCAATTTTATTTTCAGAATAACTTATCTCTTCAATGTCCTTTTGCCTGACTATCTAAGCTGTATTGTTTGCCTAAAGAACTTTGGCTTGCTTACTTAATGACTTCCTCCTTTACAAGGATTCTCATGATGATACCTGGAAAGTGTCCTGCTATTTTAACTTTCAAAACTTTTTCTCAACAGCCTTTCAACTTAATCTCTGACTCTCATTATGTGTGTCAAATTATTTTTAATCTTCCAGGTGCTTATATTATGCCCAGGATTTACCCTAATCATGATCTTATTTTTAATTTTGCAACAGCTACTACAAGACCGAAGATATTTCTTACATAGGTAGTCACTTGACCCTTTCTGGGCCTCTTTCTTAAGGCTATTGCTTTGTTGATTTTTTTTTCAATCACTCTTTTTTCATCAAACTGCTAAAGGCCTGGCACAAGCTTGCCATATTCCAGTTACTCAAGACAAGCAGAATTGTCTGCCTTCAATCTTGCTCTTTCAATGTGTCCCAGTCAGCCCCTTGACATTATTACAGATAGTTTGTATGTTTCACATCTGGTCTCTTGTATATACATGCTTACATTTCTCCCTCACCCCTATCCCTTTAATGAGACTTTTTTTACAGCTCCAGGATTTTTACATCTCCGTGCTCATCCGCTGTTTGTAGCACATATTAGAAGCCATCAACATCTTCCTGGATTTTTATCAGAAGGAAATCATATGGCAGATGAGGCATGTAAAACCAACCCGCCTCCTGTCTGTATACCTTAACAGCAGGAGAAAGCCATGACTATTTTCATCAGAACAAAAGGCTCTTGTCAAGCAGTTTGGTATTACCCATCAAGAAGCCCTGCCATAATTCAGCAATGTCCAACATGCAGTCTACAGGCATCTGCTATCCCACAAGGGTCAACCCCAGGGTACTAGTGCTTGTGAGACATGGCAAATGGATGTAACTCAATACTCATCCTTTGCCCCTTGGAAATTCATTCATGTTTCCATTGATACGTATTCAGGTTTCATCATGGCAACCTTGCAAGGGGTGAAACCGCAAAACAAGTTATTAATCATTGTATTCGGACTTTCGTAACGTTGGGATGTCCAAAAACTCTAAAAACTGACAATGGACCAGCTTATACGAGCTCTGCCTTTGCACAATTTTGCCATCGCTGGTCAATAATCCATAAATTCGGCATTCCTTTCAATAGCCAGGGCCAGGCCATTATAGAGAGGGCAAATTTGACTCTTAAACAGGCCTTGGGCAGACACTTGGGGTCAAAAGGCATCAGCCCCCGACACTCCCGCGTTGCAAAATGTATTAAATGTTAGCTTGTATTCATTGAATTTTCTTAACCTCACTGGATCTCCTGCCTCCACTGCTGCCTCGAGACATTTCTCCACTCCTCCCTCCCCTCTTCTCGTCCCTCTGGTTTATTATAGGCATCTTCCGGATCCAGCTTGGAAAGGTCCAGCTCAACTGATCACCTGGGGAAAAGGCTACGCAGCAGTTCAATTGCCTGATCGAGTTTTGTGGGTTCGGCTCGCTGTGTCTGCCCCTGTCATCTCGATCAACCAAAAAGAAAGATGAAGATCCTCCTGATCCTATCCCTGATCTCTCTTGCCTCTTCTGTCTCTAATGCCTCTTCCTCTCTTCCTAAATGTACTCTCCTTGAACGTCTAAGTGCTTATATAAGAGTTCCTCATTGTAGAGTGCAAACCCCTCTTGGGGGTCGTGCGGAACTTGTTTGCAGACAACGCCATCCCTTCCTGCATCCAGCTCAGTGGACTTGGTTAAAGAATGGATATCCAATCCATCCCTCTAACAATACTTACATTATATCCTCTCCCTGTTCCACTTCTCTGTCAATTTTTAACATTTCATCTGAAGACTACGGCTCTTATGTATGCTCCCTGTTTTTCCCAAAGCAAAAAAAGATCTTTTGATATGAAAGTTTCCCTTTTCTCCTTGCCTTTTTCCCATGTTTCTACCCCTGCAGCTCTCCGCTTGCGGCGCTCCTATTCCAGCATACAGCAGAACCTGCATCGTCCCGCTAATTATACTTGGACTATTTTGGACTTCCAAGGAAGCATCCTTCATTCCATCTCTAATCGAACTCTGTGGCCTTGGTTTCCTGCACTTTCCTTTGACTTTGCTGAAATGCTGGTCGCGCCCATGGATTTAAACATAAAACAAAATGTGATCCTTCCCTCGGGATGTCTGGAGCATTGGTCCAGGCCTGTATATCTGCCCAGGACATCTTACTGATCTCTCCCACCTAGATGAATGTGGAACCATCTCTGATTGGTACTGCAAGTCCTGGCAATGTGTGTCAACTGGAAAGATTTGGTGGACTGCCCCTATACTACTGACTATATCAGCTGTACTAGGCCCTGATAACAATTTGCCTTGGCATTCCTGCTCCAATTGGGCCTGCTGCGGCGTCGCCTTAACCCTATGACTGTTACTTTTACATCTCACGGAAGGAATCTTCCAATTACTGAATGGTTTAATGGGAAAAATGGGGGAAGGATGAGCGATAAGTCCACAAACAGTCACCCAGGTAATATATTCATAATCCGTCTATCCATGTCCTTAGAGACATCCCCACCTGTGGGCCCAAACAAACAAGTCAACTCGCCCTTTTAACCCCTTGACTAAAAGAAACAATCCATTGGTGTCCTTGGTCTCCTCTGCGCATGATGCCCTTGTGGCAGCCCGTGCTTTTCCTAACAATGATAGTAAGTGTTGGCTGTGTTTGTCTTCTCAACCCCCTTTTTATGAGGCCATAGGATCCGCCTTACCTTTTGCCAATAGCACCTCAGATGCTGGTTGCAGGTGGTCTAACTCTTCTATAACGGTATCCTCAATTGAAGGTCAAGGTTGTTGCCTTGGGTATGTACCCTCTAACCTTTCTCACTTTTGCATCAATGCCACCTCAGATGCCTATATTTTCTGCACAATCTATTTACCAAAAGAAAGGCTAGGGCTTAACACTGAAGGGTGGGCTGTTATGTACACTACTCTATCGACTGCAAACCTTTTCAAACGTTTCCACGGTCAATTTTTTATTCCTTCCAATGGCTCTATTTGGGCCTGCTCTACAGGTGCTACTGCATGTGTCAGTGGAGACATTTTACACACACAAAGAGCTTTTTGCATTCAGGTTTATCTTCTCCCTAAAATGTCTGTTTTTACCAATAATGAGTTCCTTTCTCGCATGGAAACACCCCAGTACTTTCCACGAACCAAACGGGAAATGGTTACTACTACATGACCTTGGCCCTTCTCCTGGGCCTAGGAGCCGCTGGTGCGGCAACAGGGATCGCAGGAATGGTTGTGGCTGACCAAAACATCCGCAAGCTCAGTGCTGAAATAGATGATGACCTCGAACACATTGAGCAATCTATGGTTGCCCTCCAAAAGTCCCTCACCTCTCTTCCGAAGTAGTTCTGCAAAATAGAAGGGGCTTGGACTTGCTATTCCTTAAACAGGGCAGTCTGTGTGTCGCCTTGAAAGAGGAATGTTGTTTTTATACTGACAGTTCGGGCATTGTGCAGAATTAAATACCCGATTAAAAGATAGAGAAAGAGAGCGTTCCCAATCCCACACGTGGTACCAGGAAATGTTCAACTTCTCTCCCTGGTTGACCACCCTCCTCTCGGCCCTAGCCGGTCCTCTGATTTTGTTGCTCCTTGCATGTACAATTGGCCCATGTGTCATGGGGAGAGTTCTAGCTTTTTTGAAACAACAACTAAACGGTATTAGTGATGATGTCCTCTTGCTAAAGCACACTGTTGAAAATGAATTTAAACAACCTCTTTTAGATTTAGCCTCTGAGTCTGATGAAGACTCTGAATCAGAAACTTTTCCTTTGGAAAAGCGTACTGGCTCCCTGCGGGCTCTCCCGGAGGGGGGATTCACTGGGGATGTCGTAGCTTTAGAAGGTTATTAACCATCTTAAAAATAATAAAAACAGAGGACATATGGATATATCTTATGTTTAGGCCTCACAGCCAAAAGGAGTTATATGGTACCTTGTGATTTCCTAGGCCTCACACCTAAAAGAATTTGACATACCCTTGTTAAGAGCTACAAGATAACAAATGCCTGGCACAACTGATGTATACTACTCCCATTGCATTCCTTTCAGAGCTGCAAGATACCTAGTGTCTAACAGACTTGATTTATAGTACCCAATTGCATTCCTCCTCTAATTAAGTTTTGTTTTCCTGAGTTTAGGTTTCTATTCTGCTGGAATTTACGATTTCCTGTAAACCAGGTGGTGTTTTGTTGATACATGCTCAGACTCAGCTGTTTGGTAACTTTCCATATGCTACCCCCCCTTCCTTCTGTAGTTACCCCTCCCTGCTAAATCTGCTTAATAAAAGAGACTGTTGCGATCTGTTCGGGGGACACAACATCACCCCAGGCACTTCGTGCTTTCTCATCTTTAGAAACTTCTTGTGTGGTGTCTCTTATTTGGCTTCTTTCGTCCTTGCGAGGACCCCCTAAATTGTCTCGGCGAGGGCTGAGACTCGTTCCTGCGGGAACCCAGGACAACGTCAGCAGGGAACCTAGGACAACGAGTAAAGTGCTGTAGACTTGCTGCAGCAAAGACATTCTGAAGAAATGTTTTAAGAAGAATCTTTGAATACTAACCAGATGCTATTCATAGTAACCAAACAAAATCAAATATATATAGCACCAAAGGAAGGTTAGGAAAAGAAGATAAGTGTTTTAATCAGGGCTATATTTGATTCACTTTTACTCTTGGTTTGAGCACAGACTAGATTGATGCAGATAAATTAATAAACTGGAGGAAAGAGACATGCAGTGAAATACAACATTTTGCAAAGCACAACGTGTGTGTGTGTGTGTGTCCAAATATGTTCTCATTCAAATATAGGGGGCATCTTTCTGGATACTAACCACCTCGTCAAGCGCATCTCTGGCAAGAAAGCAGGCCCAGAATGCCGCACATGGCCCTCCAGACCTCTATCTTATTGGCAAAGCGGTTGAGGATTGCAGCCTTTCAAAAAGCCTTTGCCGGTAGGTAGGAACAGAGCTTCAGAGAGAGGCATCTGCCCCTCCCAAGCTCCACTGGTGCCAACAAAGGCTTTTTGCAAAGCGCTGCCAAAGCCTACAGGAACACAATCCCCCTGCAGGCTTTGGCAAGGAAATGGCAAATGGAGGGAAGGCTTGAAGGACCAAAGCCTTCCCTCCATTTGCTAATGTCCAGGCCTCAAATTGCAGAGAATAATAATAATAATAATAATAATAATAATAATAATAATTTATTCAACTTGTATGCCGCCCTTCTCCCTAAGGACTCAGGGTGGCGAACATTAAAACAGCACAAAATTTACATTAAAAGCAGATTAAACATAACAAGTCAGAATAAACATTAAAACAGTTAAGAACCCCCCACCCGGGTCATTCCAGGCTGGCCTGTTGAAACAACCAGGTCTTCAGGTCCCGGTGGAAGGAGCAGAGATCAGGGGCCAAACGGAGATCCACGGGGAGCTGGTTCCAAAGGGTGGGCACTCCCACAGAGAAGGCCCTAGCCCTGGGGACCGCCAGCCGACAGTGCCTGACCGATGGTATCCCAAGGAGGCCCCTCCTGTGGGAGCAAACAGGGCGATCGGCATGTGATGCTGGCAGGAGGCATTCCCGCAAGTACCCTGGACCCAAGCCATTTAGGGCTTTATAAGTTGTTACTAGCACCTTGAAACTAACCCGGAAGGCAACCGGCAACCAATGCAGGTCACGTAGGAGGGGTGTAACATGGGAGTATCGGGATACTTCCATCACAACCCACGCGGCCGCATTCTGCACCAGCTGTAACCTCTGGGTAGTCCGCAAGGGCAGCCCCATGTAGAGAGCATTACAGTAGTCGATTCTGGAGGTGACGAGTGCATGAGTGACCATTCGAAGGGCATCTCGGCTCAGGTAAGGGTGGAGCTGGCGAACCAGCTGAACCTGGGCAAAAGCCCCCCTGGCCACAGCCCCCACCTGTTCCTCCAAACTGAGCTGTGAATCCAGGAGGACGCCCAGATTCCTAAATAGAATAGAGGCCTGCAGTATGAGATCATACGAGATCAGTAGCACAAGATCTTGCAGTACATTAGGCCTGTGTTCTCTGAATGCACCAAAAGCCTGAAGCAATGAAGCAGGCAAAGAAACGGCAACAGAGAGGAGTCTTCACAGGTGAAGTGCTGTGGAGTACTGCGACCCGGCTGGGGTGGGGGGAATAGGTGGGGCAAATGTTGCAGAGCCTTTATGGTCATTCATAAGAGCAAACAACTGCCATGGTGCTGCAATATTCATAATTTCAGGACTTGTTCATAAACACTGGGGGCACTTATTGTGTAACTTTGAACATTCACTAAGGGAATGTTCATAACCCAGGGATTACCTGTAATGCTTCCAAACCAGACAGTAATGCAATATGACAGGATGCTCTTGATTGTCCCTCAATAGGACCCAAGATTGTTGGGGGCAATTAGCTGACTTTGTAAAAATGCCGCTTAGTAATAAGCAGGCATATACAATGGAATGAAGGCTATTGCTGAGCACACTGGGTTGTATCCCAAAAATTGTAAGCCACCCTGAGTCTCTGGAGAAGGGCGGCATATAAATGTAATTAAAAAAAAATAGAATAGGATGGGCTGGGCTGGGCTGGGCTGGGCTGGGCTGGGCTGGGCTGGGCTGGGCTGGGCTGGGCTGGAATGGAATGGAATGGAATGGAATAGAATAGAATAGAATAGAATTCTTTATTGGCCAAGTGTGATTGGACACACAAGGAATTTGCCTTGGTGAAAATGCTTTCAGTGTACATAAAAGAAAAGATACATTTGTCAAGAGTCAAGAATCAACACTTAATAATAGTTATAGGGTACAATAAGCAATCAAATCATACTAGTAAACAGTCAATATAAATTGTAAGGATACAAGCGACAAAGTTACAGTCATACAGTCACAAGTGGGAGAGGATGGGAGATAAGGAGTGATGAGAAGATTAACAGTAATAGCAGTGCAGACTGTAATAGTTGAACAGTGTTGAGGGAATTATTTGTTTAGCAGAGTGATGGCGTTCAGGGAAAAAACTGTTCTTGTGTCTAGTTGTTTTGGTGTGCAGTGCTCTATAGCGTCGTTTTGAGGGTAGGAGTTTATGCCCGGGATGTGAGGGGTCTGTAAATATTTTCACAGCCCTCTTTTTGACTCGTGCAGTATACAGGTCCTTGATGGAAGGCAGGTTGGTAGTATTTTTTTTTTCCTGCAGTCCCAATTACTCTCTGGAGTCTGTGTCTGTTTTGTTGGGTTGCAGAACCAAACCAGACAGTTACAGAGGTGCAGATGACAGACTCAATAATTCCTCTGTAGAACTTTATCAGCAGCTTCTTGGGCAGATTGAGCTTTCTGAGTTGGCACAGAAAGAACATTCTTTGTTGTGCTTTTTGGATGACGTTTTTAATGTTAGCTTCCATTTTAGGTCTTGTGATATGATAGAACCTAGAACTTTGAAGGTCTCTACTGTTGGTACTATGTTGTCTAGTATTGTAAGAGGTGGACAACATAGGACAGACAGGTGATGGAAGAAGCTATCTCAGTTGTGAGTTGAGGATGAAACAAAGGCACTTTCATAAGGCTAAGAAAGGGTTGCCAGGGGGGGTTCATACTGTGGTTACAGGGCTCTGAGAAAATATCCTAATTATTAATGACTGATATACAGCTTCCGGGCTCAGAAAGACACAAAGATTGAAATGGAGTTAGACATCAATATCCGTACTTGTTTTTTATTTCAAAAAGGACAATCGGGAAATGGTTTTGCTATCTTACCCAATCTCATCCTAATAAAGGATTAACTATTGGAAGAAAAATGGCAGCAATTGATGTTGGTCACTGATCAGGTGGAAGAGTGTGTGTCTTTTGGCAACCATAGGTCATCTGATCTTTAAAAAAAAGTCTGTCAAGCACCATAGAGTGTACATCTTGTTATTGTGGTAGAACTCTAGTAATTTTAATCCAGAAGGTAGAGGTA
This sequence comes from Naja naja, assembly GCA_009733165.1. Classification (NCBI taxonomy): domain Eukaryota; kingdom Metazoa; phylum Chordata; class Lepidosauria; order Squamata; family Elapidae; genus Naja; species Naja naja. The sequence goes on from CM019149.1 coordinate 200,446,341, forward strand.
GAAGGTTGATTAAATTCTGCATTAGTTGCACCCAGCACTATACAGTGTAGGCATATTAAAACTAAAGTAAGCCACAAAGCAGAGAAGGGGCTGTACAGACTGTGAATTTTTCAGTTACTTATCAAAACATCAAAAACAGTTATGTATGTAGTCACCCTGAAGAATGAATGCATATCAAGTACCCAGAATATTTGTTAATCTGAAGCCACACATTGGCTTAGTATGATGACCAAACTTAGCTACACAATTGACACCAAGACAACTCCACAGTTGAAATTCAGGCAGAATCATTGTTAGGAACAGCCAAGTATTATTGGTAGCCATAAGGAAAAGGATGGGCTACAATCCGCACAATCCAATCTATATATATAAAAGTGAAATACCACTCATGCATCATCACAAAATCTCCAGAACTGTAAAGCTTACAAACTTGAAATTTGGCACATATGTTCCTCTTGGTTTCTAGGTGCTCACTAAGAAAGGATTTTTTGAAATGACCATCAGAGCATAAGTATTTCGTATATTATTATTAACACGTTCTGATGCTAAGGAGTTCTACTCCCATTCTCCACCTGAAAAGAAATCTGTTCCAAATGCAAAACAAGCAGAGGGGTTTCAGTTCTAGTTTCACAGCAGCAATCAGCTTTAGTACAGAACAGTTGAGCTAGGCTCCTTGCTGTCTCCTTGCTCACACAGCAAATACTGTTTCAGTTTCCAAACAGCCCTCAATTCTCTCACACACTGACAGAACGCCAGCCAGATGAATACCGATGGATGCTGGTAGGCAGAAGCAGATTTCCCTCCCCCCTTATTTTCCTCCCCAAAAACTAAGCCCGTAGCGTGTGGGGATTCAATAACCAGTCATTTCAGTGTCCAAAGATGTCTGACCACATACGTGGTGTTTATTACTTTTATACCATTTTTACAAGCAGAAAAGAACAGCATAGATACAGCATTGGGATTGGAGAATAGATCCACATGGGTGAAACCCCTCAATCACATTGGCATAACCCCTCAACCAATCCTTGAAGTTAGTGGTGATGTTAGTAAATGATATCACCTGTACACCTGGAAAATCAGAGACATCCCATCCCCATCCCAACAGATAAGAGAATGAATAGAAGATGAGCTCATGGGATAGCAAAAGAGGCCCCTCCACCAGGCTGCAGTGTGCTGCCAGCTACTAGTGTCATCCAGGGAAACTCAGTGGCCACCACATTTCACTCCTTCCATTTTAAATTTTTTTAATTAAAGGCGAATCAGAAAAGAAGTTAGGAGAGGATTCATAAGAATCATTAGAAGAGCATGCTTGCAGTTGTTTATATAGGGCATATACTTGAGCCTGAGGCAAGGTAGGAGAGGGTTTGGGACGAAAAGCTGTGATACATATATTGCAAAGGGAAGGAAGACATTGAATAAGGCAGCATCCACTAATTAAAATAGCAATAATAACTGCATAGCGTAAAATATTTCCCATTAAACCTGTGGGCAGCCAAGCCCAAAACCCTTCCCACCAAGATCCGACATTATCCATTTTAATTTCTGAAGCCAAATTATGTAAAATGTTAAGTTGATGTTGAATATTTTTAGATTCATCAGAAAGATTATAACAACATAACCCCTGGAAACTTTCACAACCCAAATGTTGACGTAAAAGCAAATAATCAATAGCAGCACGATTTTGCAAAATAGCTTTCCTTAATTCTTGCATCTCATGGTTGATTGCTGAAATAGCTGTAGAAGTAGCATTGATGGTTTTGCTAAATTGCATGCAACAGAGTTAATGTTAAGATGAGCACAGGCAGCAAGTGCAGGCACACCCACCATAGACACAGCTAGTGCTACATATTCTGCTTTATTAAGTAGGGTTGCTTCAGAATCACAAGTGTCATCTAGTGTAAGCCCTCGTCGAGACCGATTTGAGTGATGGAGTTGCTGTTTAGAAAGTAAAACAGGAATCAGCCGACTAAGACAGCAATGTACTTCACTAAGATTAGCAGGAATGTAATTAAAAGTTTCTTTACCACATGTAAAAAACCATCCTTGTGGCAGCCAAATATGAGCAAATTGAAAAGAAGTTTCTTCAAAGGCTGTGCAGTTTAAAGTGGGTGAATTAATACGATGACAATGAGGTTTTTTATTTGAAGATGTACAGTTAACAATTTTTGCACAAGTTATATTTGCTGGAACGGCTACCACTGAAGTATGCAAAGCAATCGCATCAAGGGGTGGATAATATGCAACGGGTCCCCAACTAGCTATAGTCCCATAGTTAAATTGTCCTTTGAGTAAATATTTGCTTAAGCCAGTAAACTTTTGAATCACTATAGGAGGAGTACAAACAGGAACTAAACATGTAGAAAGCAAATTTTCCATATCATAAGCTTCAGATAAGCAGAAGGCATCATTTTGTGTGATGTTAGCCAGTTGCACCCATAGGTTTTGTTTCATTCGTTGCTCAAGTGTGTATTTAGGTGGAATGACAACTGCTGATGCCAAAGGACAACTGTGAACAATGAAACATAAGCAAATGATGGCTAAGGAATTTGCAGTTAAAACCGCAAAAATGGCAGCGCATAAATTCTCGGGTGTTTGTTCTACTTGCTGATGTTGTAACAATGTTTGCGCTTTGAGAGTTAAGGTCTTCATATCTCCCCATGTCACTGCACGGTGGACACGACGGGACCGGAATGGACGCTGTGCTGTCTGCAGTGTCATCCTGGTCATCTCCGGAGTGGATTTGGGGCTGGTGCCACGACATCCTTGGCAGGACGAACACAACGAGCTGGAACCCAGAAAGGTCCTGTAGGAGTAAGCACAGCAGCATATCCTCGCCCCCAAGTAATTAAAGGAACTGGCCCTAGCCATGTTTTATCTGGCAAGGCCCTATAATACACCATAGGGGGAGGCAAATTTGTTTTTTGTTGAAAATGTCTCTGATAAGCAGTCAAATTTTGCATAGAGACATTCAATTGATTTAAGGTAAATAAAACTTTTTGAACTTGTTGAGTTACCCATGACAAATTAGGGACCCTCCTGGATCCTTCCCTTTTATTTGTTTTTGGAGACAGTCCTTAAAGGACCGGTTAGCTCGTTCTACTATGGCCTGCCCTGAAGAATTATAGGGTATGCCATGAGTCAGAACAATATTCCAATTGGTACAAAACTGTAAAAACTGGATGAAGAATAGGCTGGCCCATTATCAGTTTTAGAGAAGAGGGCTTGCCCAGGGCAGTAATAGCAGAATAAAGATGTGAAATGACATGATTAGTTGTTTCCCCTCGCTGAGGAGTGGCCCAAATGGCTCCTGAATATGTATCAATAGATAAATGAATATATTTCCAAGGAGCCAAAGAAGGAACCTGAGTAACATCCATTTGCCAAAGTTGATTAGAGGCAACACCACGAGGATTAACACCTGTGTCCCCAGAAGGGGATGCTCCAGTACACTGGGGACAAGATGAAACAATTTGTTTAGCTTGGTCAATTGGAATATGACAAGTTTGTGCTAAACCTCTGGCATTCTGATGGAAAAAAGTGACTGTAAAAGGATCTGAAAATAAAGTAGGTAAAATATGAACAGCAGAGTCAGCGTGACTATTGCCTTCAGACAGAGGTCCAGGGAGAGAAGAGTGACTACGTATATGAGCTACTGTTGAAAGAAATATCCTTCTGGGTTCAGTTCCAAGTGGGGAAAAAGACACTGGAAACATGGAGGCTGCTTGGAAAGTTTAATGGTGAACAGGACCACATGGTCTGGAGCTCCAGAGAAAGATGATCACATGCTTGAAGGAGATCAAGAAAAAAGGGCTGAGGCGCTGAGAGTATCTGGGTTTTATAACCTTTGTTGGGATTTGAATTGAAGCTTGTTTCTAATTGGTTGTCAGACTCCCATGAGGGGCAACTCTGTAGGCTGTCCTGAGTTCCAAGCTTGGTTGACCCGCTGGATGATCTATGCCCTTAAAAGGGCTTTTGGCAATTGCTATAGCTTTACCTGGAGACCTTTCTTATGTAAAGTATTCTGGCCCACCCATTAACAAAGGTGGGGGTGAGATTCTGCTTCTGGGGTTCTACTCTTTTAGAAGAAATATTCTGCCTTTTAAATATCTACCAGAATACTTCATTTTTCTAGGAGAGTTGGGTGCCAACTTCCTACAATCCCTCATTTTTTTTTTTCAAAACACGTGAGAGTTTTGACAAAAGATTAAAAGGTGATCAGATCAGGGAGACTTGATGGGTGCTTTTAATTTTTTCTGATGCAAAGGAAAGGCATTGGAAAAAAAAGCAACAGAAAAGGATTCCTTCAGTGGCTCCCAAAAGCTTTCAAAGTCTGGGAAAACTCCTGGTTTTTTTTTTTTCAAAACAGTATCCAATTTTTTCATGCCAATTAATTTTCAGGTGTTTTGATGTACTTTTGTGAGCTTACAGTCAGGTTATAAGCACAAGCCTCTACATTCTTCACAGCCTTTAAATTACAGGCTGCCCATTTCCAAGGTTATGGTTACTACCTGCCTAGCTCTTAGTTTCCAGGGTTTGTGAGGCCAAATTGAGATTAGCCAGTGTGCAATCCAGGCTATTTAGTATTTTTAAAGTTACACACAATGAGCCCTGGGACTTGTACTCATGAGGCCCCCAGTGCAACATATCTTGCTTTACTGGACAACTGGGCAGCATCATTTGTGAGTCACAGTCAGGACTTGGGGTTTGGAGATCTCTTTTCTGCTATCTCTTCAGAATTGCCTGAGGGAGGGGTGCCCCTCCCCCATGGAATTAGAAAGGAGTTTTGCTTGGGCCTTAGTGCCTCAGAGCAGCAAAATCAAAACAAAACAAAACAAAAACATTTTCTTTTTAAAAGAAGCAAGGGACAGCTTTGTGTGGAAGCAGGTGAAAAAGATAACCTATCTAATTCTAAATGGGTGTCTCTGTGTATGTGCCTGTGTATGCAGCTAGGTTTACAATACAGATAATACAAACATGCTGGACAATTTCCCTCCCACCAGACAGAAGTATAAGGTGTTCAGAACTTGCTGGGCCAGCTACTCTCAAATACAATCATGGGTACATCAAATTGGTTACAATATAAATGATACAAGAAAGAAAACATTACAATGGGTTTCACATTACAATGAATTTTCAGTTACAATGAATTTCCACCCTCCCCCATAGTCTTTCTAACTGTCTTCTGGGGATTGAAAAGAGTCTTTTAGTCTTTTACTGGTCCATCTCAGGATCCTTTCCTTCATGTCTCTGGATGGCATAGGCTTGGCCTGGTGGTATGGGTGGTCAGTCAGGCTTGGGAAGGTCTGCCCCACTCTGGTTTGTTGTAATGACCTCAGTGGAGGCTGGATCCAAACCCAGTTACTGGTTCCAATGGATAGAATGTCTCTAGGGAGTAGCATCTGCTTCCACATGTGGCAGGGCTGAAAGACAAAGAACAAGGGGTCCCTTCCCCCTTTTGCTGGTAATTCTACCAGGAAAGGCATTGTAAAAGGATTAGAGAGGGGTTTGGAGATGGCTTGCAGGTATGGTTTCAGGAGAAAGAAAAATAAGTATTGCAGTTACTAAACAGATAAATCAGTTTCAACAAAGTGGAGACACAGCAGATGAGAAAGGAAAAAAACTGGATTCAAATGCTTCAGGAAAAGGATGAACAGGTAAAATCATTTAAACACATAGTAAATGCAAGGATGAAACTTTTCTTATAATGAACTTAGAACATTCGTTAATAACCTAGGGTTTTTCTTAAAAGCACAGAGAGGAGAGAAAATTTAACTCTGTTCCTCATCCAGTCTGATTGGCCAGATCAGACTGGGAGAAGACAATCTCTCGGTGTTTTTAATTCTTAACAATTTAAAATTAATATCCGAATGGATCAGAGACACTTAACAGTTGCAACAGTTACCTCTAGGACACACAAAGTCTTAGACACACACACGTGCGCGCACACACATACCCACACACAAAGACACAGAGGAAAACAAAACTCTGAGGTTTACACACACACACTGATCATTCCCACAATAAATCTCTCAGTTAAATTGGGGAAGGCATAAATCTTAAGGAACAAACCACGTGGTAGCATAGAAGATAGAGAAAGAGACACAGAAAGAAAGAATTTTTTTTAAAAAAATCCCATGTGATCCTGTTTTTATATTTTGCCCTTTTTAAGTACCTTTATTTAGCACATTGGTCTTCCTGTATCCCTCAGCAAAGCCCATTCCCTATCTATACATTTTGGTTTTTTCTTGCTCATGCCAGCTAGGGTCGGCATCTGCCGCTCATCCCAAGCCTCCAATAGCTCTCCCAGGGGGGTTCCATTCCATTCAGGACCCTCGAACTACCGCTTCCCATGTTTCCCGTCCGATGTGGGGTTTCACACTTTGGCTTAGTCGGGTCAGCGACCAGTTTCAGACACAAGAACTTCAAGAGCAAGAAAAGAAAAAGGTGTCTGAGGGAGACTTTGGTCGTTGCACCTTATGCAACGAAATGAGACACTTAAAAAACTCTCTCTATTCTACAGAATATTTCACAAAGTATGCGCGCTCCCCTTTTTAAAAAACCACGAGACTCTCTCTCTCTCTCTCTTTTCGCCAAGGTTTTCGGACTGGGGTATGCTGCCTGTGCAGACTTCTTTCCTCTCCCCAAAAACAGCCGTGAGACTCTCTGCCCCCGCAGATAAGTACTGGTACTCCGTGCCTCTTTCCTTCAGGCCCACGCTGCGGATTTGAAGAGCTCAAATCCGGGAAAACTTGCTTTTCTGTAAGCAAGTACTGGTACTCCGATTTAGCATCCAAATTACACAACTACTTAAACCCCTGGGTTTGCTTTTGGGATACACTGGACAAAAACCAAATTTTTCTTCCCTCCCTTCAATCATAACCAGCTCGGCTTTTCCTCTTATATACAGAAGGTCTCACATTCTGATGACCTCTCCTTGCTTTTCCTGTCCTGATGGTCATGGCTCTGTAGAGCTAGCAACAGACAAGAGGGCGGCTAGAGGCCAAACAAAGGAATGAGATCCAGCTGCTGTCCAAGGGTGTAGCCGCCACACACACACACTCTTCCTCCTTCTCTAACAAAAGGTCCTGTGCTCTGAAACTGTTAAACATAACTTTTCTTTTCAGACAGGAACTTTTTAATTGAGAATAATAAAACCCTCAAAACGACTCTATAGAGCACTCCACATTAGAACAAGTAGACACAAGGACAGTTTTTCCCTGAACGCCATCAATCTGCTAAACAAATAATTTCCTCAACACTGTCCAACCATTTACAAAGTCTGCACTACTATTACTATTAATCTTCTCATCACTCCCCATCACCCATCCCTCCCACTTGTGACTGTATGTTGTAACTTTGTCGCTTGTATCCTTACGATTTACATTCACTGCTTCCTAGTATAATTTGATTGCTTATTGTACCCTATGACTATCATTAAGTGTTGTACCATATGATTCTTGATTCTTAACGAATGTATCTTTCCTTTATGTAGACTGAGAGCATATGCACCAAAGACAACTTCCTTGTGAGTCAAATCACGCTTGGCCAATAAAGAGTTATATCTAAGGGGAGATTGTGCTAAGACAAATATATCATTTTACATATAATAACTGCGCCAGAATTGTGTATGCACAGTACTGGAAACAGGATAATATACCATCTGAGGGGACAGTGATAAGAAAGATTTTGAACTGGGTGGAGATGGACAGGCTGACATTAGAGTTAAAAGATAGAGGTGAAACCAGTATTGTTGGGAAATATTTAATAAAAGTATTTTTTAAAAAAAATGGCCAAGGATTAGAATGCAAATAAGCCAGAAGATGAGAAAGGAACTTTATACTACCAAAATGAGAATAAAAATGATAATTCAAGATTGTTATGAAAAGCTATGAGCAAGAAAAGTTTCAGAAGAGAAAATTAAACAATATTTGGAAAAGCGGAATTACCTAAAGTACCAGAAAAGGTAAAACTAGTTAAATGAATGAATATCAATGATGGAATTATCAGAAGTGATCAAGAGACAACAGAATAATAAAACACCAGGACCAGTTGGGCTGCAGGCAGAATTTTACAAATGGTTACAAGATACTTTAGGCCCATCAATGTTAGAAGTCCATAATGAAGTATTGATTGATGCAAAGGTACCAAATTCGTGGATGAAAGCAAATATTACTTTGATTCCAAAAGATTCAGATTTAATGCAGATAAAAACTATAGGCTCATATCTTGACTGAACACTGACTATAAAACATATGCTTCAATAATGGCAGAGAGAGTAAAAATTTCTAAATGAATTTATATATTCAGATCAAAATGGCTTTTTTTGCCTAAGAAATAGATTAAAACACCATGACAATAATTTTAACTTTAAAGGCAATTTGCCATAAACAAATGGCAAAGGTGATAGAAAATGGAAGTAGGACAGAGAATTTTAATATAAAAAGGCACAAGAAAAGGATGTCCACTATCTCCTGTACTATTCATATTGATATTAGAATTGCTAAATATAGATATTAGACAAGAGATAGAAATTAAAGCTATGGAAATAAAAAGGGAACAATATAAATTATAGGCATTTGTAGAAGATTTGCTCTTTATCTTGGAAGACCCACAATAAAATGGACTCAAACTACTTAGGAAAATAGAAGAGTATGGTGAAGTTGCAGGACTGAAAGGTAAAAAAATCAAAATAATTGTTTACAGATATATAGAAAAGGAACTAACAAGGAAAATAGGTATACAGATAGTCAAGAAAGTTATAAATTGGCCAACAAATGAAACAAATTTGGTTAAGTGGAAAAATCTACAACTATCATTGATGGAAAGAGTAGCTACCATAAAATTGAATATCCTGCCAAGATTACTATATTTATTCCAAGCAATACCAATAAAACTAGAAAAAATTTTTTTCTTGGGACTCATCAATGGCTAGCAGACAAACAGGGAAAAGAGGAAATATATGAAAGGATTTGTGATATAAGTAATACTTAAGTTGGTTAAACAAACAGCATGAATATTATTGTTATAAACAGTAATATAATTGATACTAGCTCTCTTGATAGAACACACAGAGGAAGAAAGATCTCTTTCTCACACACACACAAAGGCATACACACATTTCCCACATTTTTCTGTGCTTTAAATTTAGAATTTGGAGGTACTCACCTTCTTTCCAAGCAGCCTTTGAGCTCAACACTCAAAACCCTTTAAAACCTTTGTTCCAACTGGCCCAGGTCCAGGAAAACCCACCCACAGACTCAATGGGTCTGTTTGCCGGCAAGGGAATCTTACCTGGGCCTAGTCCATTGGTTAGGTTAGCTTGGAGTCCCATCTGCTTGGGTGCCAATTGTTGAAAGAAATATCCTTCTGGGTTCAGTTCCAAGTGGGAAAAAGACACTGGAAACATGGAGGCTGCTTGGAAAGTTTAATGGTGAACAGGACCACATGGTCTGGAGCTCCAGAGAAAGATGATCACATGCTTGAAGGAGATCAAGAAAAAGGGCTGAGGCGCTGAGAGTATCTGGGTTTTATAACCTTTGTTGGGATTTGAATTGAAGCTTGTTTCTAATTGGTTGTCAGACTCCCATGAGGGGCAACTCTGTAGGCTGTCCTGAGTTCCAAGCTTGGTTGACCCCGCTGGATGATCTATGCCCTTAAAAGGGCTTTTGGCAATTGCTATAGCTTTACCTGGAGACCTTTCTTATGTAAAGTATTCTGGCTCAGGCCTTAATGGCCCACCCATTAACAAAGGTGGGGGTGAGATTCTGCTTCTGGGGTTCTACTCTTTTTAGAAGAAATATTCTGCCTTTTAAATATCTACCAGAATACTTCATTTTTCTAGGAGAGTTGGGTGCCAACTTCCTACACTACATAGTAAAACTGCTTGCGATCCTGAAGCAGTTGCTGCAAAGTTAAAAATAAAGCCATGAGATTAGGATCAATCCTGGGAGTGATATAAGCCCCTGGAAGATTGAAAATAAGTTGGCACACATAATGAGAATCAGAGATTAAATTGAAAGGTTGTTGAGAAAAGGTGTGAAATGCCAAAATAGCAGCAGCTAATTCTGAACGTTGAGGTGAGGATTGCACTGCAGTGTAGACCACTTTCCAGGTATCACCATCCTTATAAGCAATCGCTCCTCTTGTTCGTCCACCATCTGAAAAAATAGTAGGAGCTTGAGGCAAGGGAGTAGGAGAAAGTAACGGACGAACAGGAAAGGAAGAAGTCATTAAGCAAGCAAGCCTAGGATCTTTAGGTAAATGATATGCAATACTGCCTACATAGTCAGTTAAAGCACATTGAAGAGATAAATTATTTTGAAAATAAAATTGAAAATCAGACTTTGGAATAGGAAGAATAATATTTATTAAATCAGTTCCATTTCGTTGAGAAGCTCGAGTTCGTCCTAAAATTATTAGTTCAGAAATAGTTTGAATAAATGGCAAAACATTTTGAGAAGGGGTATGAGGTAAATAAAGCCACTCAATACAATAAACTTTTTGTTCTTCTAACACAGCGAGCACTCCTGTAGGCAATTTAGTAGTAGGAAAGATCAAAAGAGTTAGCTGACAATTTCTGTGAGGGATGCGATCTACAAACTGAATTCCTAAAAGATTATTAATGTGCTCAACCACAGAAAGAGCAGCAGGTGTGACTTTGATGAGATCTGCAGGTTGTTTTCCTTTAGTTAATAAATCAAATAATGGGCTAAGTAAATGTGTAGGCAAAGAAAAATATGGACGAACCCAATTAAGAGTGCCTAACAATTGTTGCAAATTAACTAAAGAAATAACTTTGGGTAACTTCAAAAGAGGAAAAGCTGGAGCAGAATAAGATTGCAACATTTTATGGCCTAAATAAAGATAAGGAGAGTGCAACTGCACCTTTTCTGGAGCAATTTGCAATCCATAGACACTGAGATCATTTTTTAGTTCAGAGAGCCAATTAGTTTGTATCTTTGGTGCGCCAATTAAAATATCATCCATATAATGATAGACCAAAACCAAAGGATGACGTTTGCGAAAAGGAGCTAATGCTGCAGCAACATAAATTTGACATAAAGTAGGACTATTTAACATGCCTTGTGGCAAAACTGTCCAATGATAGCGTTTACTGGGTTCTGAATTATTTACTGCAGGTACAGTAAATGCAAACTTTTCTTGATCAGAGAGGCATAAAGGAATAGAGAAAAAACTATCCTTTAAATCAATTACCATAATTTCGTGATCTTGAGGAATCAAATTAGGGTTAGGTGTCCCACACTGCAGGGGACCCATAGGTTGAATACACAAATTTATGGATCGAAGGTCGTGCAATAAACGCCACTTGCCACTTTTCTTTTTTATGACAAATACAGGAGTATTCCATGGGCTATTAGAAGGGACAATATGACCAGCAAGCAATTGATCACTTACTAGCTGATGAAGGGCCTGTAATTTTTCATTTGACATGGGCCATTGATCAATCCATACTGGCTCTGTTACCAGCCAAGTCAATGGAAGAGCAGTAGGCTTAGTCTTCCAAAGTAAGGGTGGCTCCCAATTTACTGAGCAGGTCACGTCCCCAGAGGCTGACATGAATATCTAATACAAAAGGACGGACCTGTATAACCAAATCTGAATTAGGCAAATGAGCTGAAATAAATTTCGCGCTTTGGCGTGCACGTTGACGACCCCCTACACCCCATACACTAGGACAGGGCTCAGTTGGCCAGGCTTCAGGCCACTGCCTAGCAGAAATCACTGAAACATCCGCCCAAGTGTCTAAAATTCCCTCAAAGGGCTTACCCTGCAATACAATGATTTGATGGGGCCGTTGAAATGTAATCGGGGTGGTAATGGCAGCTATGATGGAAGTGGCCGGGTCAGTAGAACCGAAACCTCCTTCCCCTCTTTCTTTTGGCTTTCCCCCTGCCGGGACAAAATAAGGCAAATGCAAGAGTTGAGCAGGACTAGAATGAATGGGCAAAATTTGAGGAAAATTAGTCCATAATTGGACATAAATAATTCCAGTATAATCTGAATCTATGACTCCTGGGATAACAAAAATACCTTTTTCCCCATGCTGGACGGGGAGGACAAGCCCTACATAATTTTGTGGCAGGGGCCTGATAATTGTGATGGAACAACTTGAACCTCCCAGGAAATTTAAAATTTACTTCCTCCTGCAAGATTAAATCAATACCAGCACTACCTCTGGTAGCTGCAGGAGTATTTTCTATTGTTGATTTGTTGTCTCTGTTTGGACTGGGGCCAGAGACTGGCCCGATAGGCAGTTTCCGACCAACAATCACTCGCCCAATGATAACCCTTGTGACACTTTGGGCATTTAGTTTTGGTTTTAATCCTTTTCCTGAAGTTTTACATTGCCATCTAAAATGACCAGGTCTACCACATTTATAACATTTCCTTTAACTATGCTGTTTTGAGTCAAAGCAGCTGCAATCATGCCGTTTTGAGATAGAGCAGTTGCCAACAAATTAGTTTGATAAGAGGCTGTTCCTACATCTTGACATGCTTTAATCATTTCTGCTAAATCAGGGTTAGTTCCAAGACCAATAATTGCCCTTCTACATTCAGAAGTAGCATTTTCTTTTGCCAATTTCATTAATAACTCATTCTGAGCCTCGATTGTCTATTTGTCGCCGTAAAGCATCCTGTAACCTGTTAATAAAATCAGGATACGGCTCATTAGCTTTCTGTCTGATGTTAGAGAAAGCTTGATGAGGCTTGCCAGAGACAGGCACTTTTGAGAAAGCCCGATAAGCACACTCAGAAGAAACTTGCAAAGTTGCAGCTGGTAAAACAATTTGATTATCAACCAGAGCAAAATTACCAGATCCATACAATTGCTCAGGAATAAAGCCCTCCTGAATGCTGAGCTCACACAGCACATTGATGTCTAAATTCACTATCCCAAACCACATATTGAGCTGGAGTCAATAACATACAAAAAGTAGTTTTCCAATCTTCAGGTACTAAAATATGATTTCTCATAGTAGCTTCTAACATCCCCTGCACATAGGTACTTCCCAGTCCCATATCTCTAATTCCTTTTCTTAATTCTGTTAAAATTGCATAAGACAGAGGGCGATATTCTACTATTTGAGCTCCGTTTTGATCTACCTGTCCTGTAACATGCACTGGACACACAGAAAGCATATCTACAATTTCTTCTACACCCCCCCCCCACCTTTATCTAATTGTTCTTCCAGCATTTTTCTTATGGGGGTGTAGACTGGCTGGGAAGAAGCAGAAGATTTAATCTCTGCAGAAGAAGCGGTAGGTGCAGAAGGAGCTATAGGGTCAGTTAAATTTAATGTTGGGGTGACAATTTTTACTTTATCATAATATGGAGGGGGCTGGTGGTCAATTTTGCCCCATTGAGACATCAGAGCCAAATTGTTCCACTGCGTGGCGGCATTGAAACCAGCTATGTAAAATTTGAACAGGAGCCCTGGGTTCAAGATGTAGGGTATGCCCTATCTTTACCCAATCCTGCAACCTGAGCGTCCCGCGCTCAGGGTACCAAGGACAATGTTTTCCTATCTCCACAATCAGCTTATTTATGTCAGCCTCAGGTACTTTTGCACCTGATTTATGTAACAGGAATTTAAGTTCCTGAACATGTTTCTGCTGATGCTGAGACAGATTGCAACCCATACTTACCGCTGAAGGGGTCCCTTGGGACGACAGTGCACTGTGGGGTCTATTTCAGACGGCAGTAAGTACGTTGGCTGTTGCCTACCCCGGAGGGTTGTTGTCCCTGTTCGGGCGCCACTTGTGGGGATTCAATAACCAGTCATTTCAGTGTCCAAAGATGTCTGACCACATACGTGGTGTTTATTACTTTTATACCATTTTTACAAGCAGAAAAGAACAGCATAGATACAGCATTGGGATTGGAGAATAGATCCACATGGGTGAAACCCCTCAATCACATTGGCATAACCCCTCAACCAATCCTTGAAGTTAGTGGTGATGTTAGTAAATGATATCACCTGTACACCTGGAAAATCAGAGACATCCCATCCCCATCCCAACAGATAAGAGAATGAATAGAACATGAGCTCATGGGATAGCAAAAGAGGCCCCCTCCACCAGGCTGCAGTGTGCTGCCAGCTACTAGTGTCATCCAGGGAAACTCAGTGGCCACCACAGTAGCGAAGCACAGGTATCCAGCTAGTATTACATATAGTTTAAATGTAAAGTAGTAGAGTTGCATTTATTAAAGATACTTCTTTTATTTACTTACTTACTTAACTTTTATTTACAACTAGAGACAAGAAGTTTTTTCCGGAATGCCATCACTCTGCTAAACAAATAATTCCCTCAACACTGCCCAACTAATTACAAAGTCTGCACTACTATTACTATTAATCTCATCATTCCTTATCACCCATCCCCTCCACTTGTGACTGTATGAGTGTAACCTTGCTGCTTGTATCCTAACGATTTGACTCTTTCCTAGTATGATTTGATTGCTTATTGTACCCTATGACTATTATTAAGTGTTGTACATTATGATTCTTGACTCTTGACTTATGTATCTTTTATGTATACTGAGAGCATTTACACCAAGACTAATTCCTTGTGTGTCCAATTACACTTGGCCAATAACAGAATTCTATTCTATTCTATTCTATTCTATTCTATTCTATTCTATTCTATTCTATTCTATTCTATTCTTGATTCTGCGAGGGATATGCGATAAACAACATAGGACATCTTTTATGTCAGAGCAATTGTAGTTGGAAAGGAAACGGACATTAAGCTAAACCACGATCTTGTGCAACTTGGGTTTACTAGAGAATTCTTGAAGTTTCTGACGCGAGGCGTTCCTCAAACTAGATCGCCTTACGTGACGTATATCGCAACGGATTTTTTTTGCCTTTGCGAAGCCGGGATAGGCGTGGCCTGCGAGTGATTCATCCGGCCCGCGGGCCGCCAATTTGACACCCCTGGTCGTATGGCGAAAAAGAATCTTCGCGTGCTGCAAGTGGGAGCCCAGCCTCCGCCTGTCACGCAAACCACAGGTCCTTTCCCGAAGAGGAGGATTAAACAGCTGGGCCGGAAAAGATCCCGCCCCCGCCGAGAACGGTAAGATGCTTGGCTTCGGCTCCGCCCCGCCCTGATCCTGAGGAGCCTATAGAGGGCTGCGCCCTGGGCTGGCGCTGCAGTTGGTGCGATGGTGGCGGTGGCGCGTCAGCAGCAGGAGCTTAACGTGCGCCCGAGGCAATGGGCGCCCAAGCAGCTTCTTGGATGCGCTGCTCGGACGGGGATCTCGGAGCCCAGCCTGGCGCGGCGGCAAGAGGAGTGCGGCAGGGAGCGGGATGGAGGAGAATCTAAGGGGAGTTCTGAAGACGCTTTATGTAGGCGGGAGGATGGTAGTGGTCACGGATCGACGGTGAGTGACCAGCTGATTATTCCTTCGCTTTTACTCGGGATGGGGGCGGAGGTGGCGAAAGTCCCTCCGTGCTCGGTTCCCAGGATCTTGGGGTCCTTGTAGCTTGGAAAAGTTACTCATTGCTCCCTATCGGATCGCGGTTGTAAAGTTTCAGTGCCGGCGCTGCGGTCCCGCTTGAGGCGAGAGGCTGGCCGCTTGCGGCTGAGACGGAGACCGAGGGTTGGATTAGTTTCTCTGTTCGGGGCCAAAATTATTATTATTATATTTATTTATTTATTTAGACTTGTATGCCGCCCTTCTCCCTAAGGACTCAGGGCGGCGAACATATAAAATAAAAAATATATACATATACAATAAAAAATATTAAACAAATACAAGTCTATAAATTACTAAAAAACATTACTAAAAAATAAGCGAGTGTTCCTGGACTCCGCTCAGTCCAGCAGAGGTTAAACTCCAGATGTCTTTTAAAGTTAAAGGAGGACTTGAAAGCAATGACCGCCCCCCGTCCCGTTCTCCATAGCGTTGCTCGTTGCTGAGCCGTTGGAAGTGCGCGAGTGTAGTTTGAACGTGAAGGTCCCGTTTCGTTAATGCGGCAAATAGCCGTTAACAATTCGTTACAGCCCCCCTCCTTCGCCCTTTTGGTTGTGAATCCAGTGTTTTAGTACAGTAGGCTTTGGAACTGAGTCGATGTAACAAGCTGACAATCTTCACTTGCGCTGCCTTTTGCTATAAATCCAAGTTTCTTTTGCCCCGGTCCCCAGCTGTTTTCACAATAGGAACATTTAGTACGCGTTACTTTAGTACTCTTCCTCTCTTAGTTCCTGGCTTGTATGATTGGTTTTAAGCTTGAGTGCTGTATCTGTTCAATCCTATTTAGAGATACTCTTAACATGTTTGTATGCATTAAAGAGATTAAAATCTAAATGCCACCCATCTATACAGATTGAAGTCTCTGTTCCTTGCTTTTTTGTTAGACATTTGCAGGAACAGTCTACGTAGAAACGTGCTGCAGTTGATATTTATCAGTTAGATTAACAGTGGATTGTTAGCAATTACTTAAAGCTTTAAATTGTACATTAATAACTTAAGTACTGCATTAAGCCTCTTTTGTTAAAGTATAAAATAGTTTAACTGGAAGGCAAATATATTCATTGAAGTTTAGATAATAAAAGTTATTGCTTAAATATTCTTTAAACATTTTTACTTGGTTATTCCTATGAATAACCAAAAGTTCAAAAGTTATTTTAATGTTTATTATTGAGATTCTTAATATTGAAATCAAGCAAACAAGAAACTTGCACCCTTTCCTATCCCTCTTTTAAAGTTTGCCATGGTATAATTTCTACTACAAGTCTACAAACAAGTTAATATAAGCCAAAAGATACTGTATTGGATTGCAATATACTTAATATCTTTTAATTCCATGGGGCTTCCACTTATAAAGGAATTATCTGCAATTCTTTGTTGATAAGAAAGGGAAGGGATTAGATTTTAATATTTCTTATGTTTGGCTATGATTTTTGCAGTTAGCATTTTTCATTATGCCCCTTCAGAATAGTTTAGTTACTACTGGAAATTACCGTAGTCTGAGGAACAGTAAATAAATCTGAACATAATTTTTAGTTTCTAGCAGATGTTATAAAACCTACTGGAAGCACATCGCACAACTTTTAAATAATGCATTTTTTTTTACAAAAAATGGATGCTTCATTTTATATCCTATTTAATAAGAGACTCAAATTATCAGATTGCCTTTTAGGACACTCAGAAATAGATGTAGATCATGTAGCCCTTTAATTGTGCAATTCATGAGGAAAATTATCAACATTTCTCAACAAGGACAGTTGTGGCTGAATTCATAGTAGAATTCTAATAAATGAATAAGTAATGTGGTTGAACTGATACTACAATTTATAGAATAGAATAGAATTCTTTATTGGCCAAGTGTGATTGGACACACAAGGAATTTGTCTTGGTGCAAATCCTCAATATACATACAAGAAAGGATTGTATAAATGAATGTCTGTTTATATAAGCAGGCTTTTAAACATGTGTATGTAGTTTTATGTTATGTATTATGAAACTTCTATAATAGCTGGTAAATGATACTTATATAATTCACAGCTATTGGTTATTTTATTTAAATTACAATGAGATTCAACTATGAAGTGATTATTATACTATTTCAGAGCAGCAAATTCTCTTTCTAGTATTATGAAATTTTCAGTTGAGTTTTCATTATTACATATTTTCATTATTCCATTTACATTTATTGAATATAGTTTATGGTAGATAATGTTTGGTTTTCTCAACATTGCTGCT
Source organism: Naja naja (assembly GCA_009733165.1). NCBI lineage: Eukaryota > Metazoa > Chordata > Lepidosauria > Squamata > Elapidae > Naja > Naja naja. The sequence continues at coordinate 200,464,072 of CM019149.1, forward strand.
CAGCATCACTCACTTTAGACATCCTGGTTGAGGTTGTTTGAAGATTAAATTTCCTAATGTATGGAAGAATCCAGTTTGCCTATTCCTAGATAAATGTTTCCAATTTAGTTTGATAAGAAAATGTGATGGTATTGAAGAATAGTATTAGGATGGAATAATGCAATGGATTCTTCATCTATATTAACTAACTAGAGAAAATCCAGAAGCTAGATAGGTTTTTCAAATGATGGTTTAAAATACTTTTCAAGGATGTTAATAGAAAATTCATAATATTTGGTTTACATTAGATATATAAGTTAGTTGCTCTATTCTAATATTCAGAAGATGAGTGGGAAGCTTAAATTTATTAAATAGCAACTAGTTTATTGACTGTAATGAAGAGTACCCCTTGCTCATCTATATGGCATCTTAATAATCAGAGCATAATAGAAGCCTTTGCTTGTTTAGTGAAAAGTTAGTTACACTGTAGGCAGGATCTAAATCTTTAATAAGTGGCTTAACTTTTAAAATGGTAAACAGTTTGAAACCTGAAAACCCTAAGACCGGGATTTTATTTTATTTTATTTATTTATTATGAGACTTTTATGCCACCCTATCTCCTGAAGGACTCAGGGCAGCTTACATTAAAAGAACAGTACAAAAATTAAAACAGAATTAAATTGAATAAGAAATCTCATTAGACTAAAAACAAAGCTAACAACTAAAAATTCCCACTGTACTGCACTGTACTTGTCCTAATGTAGGAGGAAATTATAGGAAGAAAGCTGTATTACTCAACTGTGTATCTGATGAAGTGAACTACAGCTCACAACTTAAAGCTTTTTAGTAAGATTTGTAGGAAGAGATGTTCTCACACTCTTCCTGCTTTGGGAAGAGGGAATGAAAATGTTAATGGATGGGACGATAGCACAGAATGGGGAAAGCAAACTGAATGCGGTAGCATCATAGATATGGAGATTTCTTTCCTGGGACGGGCAAATTTATAAGTTCAATAACAATGTGAATTTGTAAATGTCAGTTGGACAAAGTTCTTTTAGCAATGAAAAAAGGCCATAAGAGTGTTAAATATTACCTGTATCTTGATCGTATGTACCTGAGCATTTGGATCATCCTAATTCACATCCCCAATTCACATCCCCTTATTTTCAGTGATAATGTTTGGCTTTGGAAATATCCTTCATAAAACACCATAGTAGAGAGGTACTAAGATGTCAGCTGCTAAACTTCCCTTTTTGCTCTCTCTGTGGCTTGGACTAGAACTGTGATGATGCCATTGCCAATATTGTTTAGGGTGGTAGAGATTGAAGACTGAAAATAGACTGAAAAGCCTATTATAAACCAGGATGTTTAAATATTTGAATCCTTGACTTTAAAAAAGTTGCTCTCTGCTATATGATATACCTTTCTGTCAATTTTTTCAACCAAAAGAATTCATTTTTTCTTTAAAAGCAAATATGCATGACTGGATGCCTACATATGAAAGTTGGTTACCAAAAAAACAAGGTAGCAATTTTTGTATATTCCGGATATAAATTTAAACTCTGGATATATTTTAAACTGTGTTTAAAAACACCCTCTTCAAAAATATAAGGAAATTAATCTTTTCAACCCTCCAGTAATAATAAATATGGCAGAGAAATTATGGTAGGGGAACCTGTATGCTCTTAAGTTAAAACAAAAAAACCTTGAGCGTATTATAGAGGGATGGATCAGTTTCTGAGCTGACTACTCATCAGTGCTGTAAAATTATGAAAAATTAAGATTTGCTGTATAGCACATAATGAGGAGGGGGCAGAATGGCTCAGCAGTTAAAGATGCTGAACTTGTCAGCTGGAAAGCTGACGTCCTGGGTTTGTTACATGACACCATGCAACAGGGTGAGCTCCCATTGCTTGCTGCAGTTTCTGCCCACCTAGCAGTTTGAAAGCTATAATGGCAAGCTCAAAGTGCAGCACATCTTTGGTTTGTCCCCTTTCCCATCATACCACAGTTTTCCTTTGCGCATGAAGAGCAATTTTCCCCTTTCTTGTTCCACTAACCCTTTCACATTCCGCCCAGTTTTATTTTTCTCCTACTATTTTTCTTTCAATTTCATTTCAACCATCCATTTCCATCCATTGGTTTTTAGTATTTGGGCTTGTAAATTGTTTAATTGTTTTTTAAGTATTTATTGTCTTTGTTTTTAGCTGTGAGCCGCTCCGAGTCTTTGGAGATGGGGCGGCATACAAGTTCAAATAATAAATAAATAAATAAATAAATAAATTTTCCTGCTCTAATGCAATAAAAGTATCCATCATAATTTTTATTGCACTTATTAATGGAGTTGTGAAGTGCTTTAATTAAAAAATAAAAGCTTCAGAACAACTATCTGCAACTGGTATGGTAGCCCTAAAGTTTCATCTTTTCCAGAGTTTCTGAAGATAGAAGTAATAGTTTTAAAAGAGTTGCAGATGGATGCCACGTCACATGGTCCAATGAATGCAGCTGACAGGCTTCTCTCGTCCTCCATCCACCTGTTACAATGACCTTGGTTCCCACAGGAAAACTTTTTATTTTGACTGTAAGCTGGGCTATCTACTTCCCCCCCTCCCCTTCCTTCTCAGGCTTCATGGCAACTTGAAGGCAGCCCTAGATGGGTTCAGCCAGGTTCGCTTCAAAGTTGACAAATTATTCGTTACACTTTATCCTTAAAGCCTTTAAAAAAGTTTTTATAGTATAATAACAAATAAGTTTTCTCTGCAAATTTATAGCCTAAAAAGCTGTGATACTGGAGAAAAAACGGGATAGAAAGAAGAATGCAAAGTATTATGTTCTGATTGATAAGCATGTACTGTATCTCCCTCTAGTGACTGGTTAATATAGGTGCCTTCACAAATAAATCCTCTAGCTCAGTACAGTTATTAAATAAATAAAATGTATTGCTGAAATCTTATTCTTCTTAACTTAAATTACAATTATACTGAAGCATTGTAATTTGATTTTGAATTTGAAAAAAGATTTAACTGATGCCCACTGCAATTATAGCTACCAGGTTGTGGTATTTCAAAAAAGCAAAACTAAGTGTTTTTGTTTCCTATTTTAGTTTCTGAAGTTATGGGAATTAGTTTGGATTAAAACTGAAGAAAAGAAAGATGGAACACAATTCAAAAGCAAAGCAATTAAACATAATGTTTAAAAAGAAATCAATTAAGCATGCAATTTAATACAGTTTCTGCTTTTTGTCCTTAATTTAGGTTGAAAACAAAATAGAAATGGAACCAAAGATGGAAGTAATAAGGAAAAATAGAAAGGGATTATTTTTGATGGATCAAAATTGTCTGAAAAAATTTACAATTCCTAAAAAACCTCCTGATAAAGGTACAGTAAACATAGCAACAACAGTTCCATTTATAAACTATATTATGGCATGATGTATCATGATCTGAGTTGGCTAATGTTAAGAAAATTAACTTTTTCTGGCAGAAATTGTGTCATATGTAGCCACTACTAGTCCTCATTTAGTGACTGCCTCAGACAGTAACCATTTACAATTACAATGGTGATGAAAAAGTAACTTCGTCACCAATGCCTTAATTTACAACCTTATCGGCTTGTATTTCTAAGTCACATGTTCGCCATGACAATCATTTAGGTTTTTTTCCTCCTCCACATCCATAGAGATGACCTAAAGAATCACTGTTTCTTGAGTAGCTTTTTTCTGCAGTATAGGTAGTTCCTTGACTTACATCTGTTAGTTTAGTGACTATTTGAAGTTACAATGGCACTGAAAAAAGTGACATGACCATTTTTCACATGACAGTTGCAACATTGATCATATGATCAGAATTTGGATGCTTAGCAACTGGTTCATTTTTATGACAGTTGCAATGTCCCAGAGTCATATCCATTTTCGTGACCTTCTGACAAGCTAAGTCAATGGGAAACCAAATTCACTTAACCGTGCTGCAATGATTCACTTTACCACTGTGGAAAGAAATGTAGTAAAATAGGGGAAAACTCACTTAACAAATGTCTTGCTGAGCAGTAGAAATTTTGGGCTCAGTTGTAGTTGTAAATTGAGGATTACTTGTATACCACTGTTTCTCTAAAAATTGCTAATCGTAAGTTAACAAGCACAACTCTGTGACCTTACTTCAGGAGTGTCAAATTCAAGGCCCGGGGTCTGGATCCGGCCCATGATGTGGTTGGATCCGCCCCATGGGACCATCCTGGTCTACTCAATGTGAAGAGGAAAGATCGGGCCAGCATGGCTTTGGCCCGGTCTACCCAATGCGAAGAGTAAACATGCCAGCAGTTTGGGGAGTGGTGTCAAGTTGGCCATGCCCACCCAGTGCCCCCCTCTGAGGTCAATCACAGCATTGATGTGGCCCTCAATGAAATTGAGTTTGACACCCCTGCCTTACTTAGTCAATTGGCAGCTGCTGCCTATAACTGATAAGATTTTACTCACTTTCACACTAAAGGCTTTACTTTGCTTCCTAAGTGATTAATGACTCAAAGGCTCGAGCAGGCTAGGCAAATAAACTGGCGCTAACTGGTGCCACTGCATTCATTTAGATGTATATTCCCCATTGTGTGCCTGCTTACTATTTTATAATCCTTTCCTCTCCAATGAATGTAAACACAAACATCAATTACATTCTTGCTAATTATCTCAGCACTGAGGTGCCTGTTGCAAAGTGTGCTTGGAAGGAGTGGGGGGAAAGGGTTTATAGGATTTGCCTTCTACCTGACTTCATCATGAGTCAAGTTCCAAAAACCTTCCTTGCCATTTGGGCTCATCCCGCTACTGGAATTGAATCCTTCTGATGCTGCATAGCAAAGGAATGCTGAAATAAAATCATAAGCACAGTTGTGGTCATGTGATTTTTATTTTAACCGTTTAACCAGTCCCAATTGCAGGGACTAAATGAGGACTACTTGTATTTTGTAGACATAGAAGTGATTTTACTCGACATATATACTTTCAATTGTATTCATTTTTTTACTACTGAGTTCACTATCTGCTCCATTGTTGCCAAATTTGGTCTAGTCTTTTACTCTGGAATCATAGAATTGTGGATTTGGAAAATATACAAGAGTAATCTAGTCCAACCCTCTCCAGTGTGCAGTAAATTTAATTAAACTCTCTTTGAGCAGTGATTATCCACCTCTGAAAAACCTTCAGAAACCGAATGAAATCATAGGCCTCTCATGTTCAAGGATTCTCCCCATCCTACCTTAAATCAAGGCTGTTTTTTTTTTTTAATGATGAAGTGTGGATTTTTTTCCTTGTTTGACATTGCTTAAGATTCTAAGCATTGTGAAAACATTGTTTTCAGAAGGCTTTCTGATGTAAGCTTCTGCTAAGTTTATCCTTATATAGAATGTAAGAAAGCCAGTTTCATAAGATGATAGGCTAGAAATTGGGAGATTGTTGTGTTTAGTCCTCCTGTGAGCATGACAGTTGGGTGACTTTAGTCCTTTCTGCCTTATAGGATGGTGATTGTGAGTAAAATAGGAGGTGGCAACATTACATGTATATGTTACCTTGAATTAACCACAATAAAGCAGTAGAAATCAAATCAATCAATAAAATAAAATTGTCATGTCTTCACTTTTCATATCCCAGTAAATAAAGAGACTTGAATCCAGAGCAGGTAGCAATAGCTGATTTTGGCTGTTGTAAAAAAAAAGATTCATATCAGGTTATTAATTTGAAGGAGAACTATTGGGAAATAGCAGAACTATATGTTAGACTAAGATTAAAAAATCTCGTTCCTATTGTTTTCTTTATTATCAGAAAAATGTAATGGTAAATTATCTCTCTCCTGACAGAAAGAGACTAAAATAGATAGGCCCATCTAGTTACCAAGAACTGAGTTGACGGGAGGAAAGTGTGTGTGTGTTGTTGTTGTTTTGGTGCCTGGATTAGTCTCTGAGGTTTTCTTGACAAGATTATAGAAGTAATCTTGCCTAGAGATTGGCCCAAAGTCACTCATCTGGCTTTGTGCCTCATTTATGGACTGCAGACAAGATAAAGGCAACATTATGGGGAAGATAGTAAGAAAAAGTTATTGCCAGAGGACGTTTGAACCAAAGAGGAAAAACACTCTTCAAGTAAAGATTCTAGACATATTGTCAGCATCATTGGATAGGACAGACCAAGAAATTGCCACAGAAAGGATACATTCACATTATTTATTGGTTGTAATAACAGTACCTTGCAAGTATGATGTGCTCTACCTCCTCCCCTTCTTAAACATTGGTGAATCAGGGAAGCATTCTACCTGAGTCATTCTGAATATGATTTCCGTGCTCTGAACTTAAAAAAATGCTTCATGCCCCTTTTGTCTAGGTAACAGTTCCTGTAAATTTCCATCAAAATTATTTTCCTTACCTATTGGGAAGTTTTGTATTACTGTACTTCTACTGTAGCTGCTGTTTCAGTTGTTGTCTTTGGTCAGACTTTGGATGTGGACTACAAGGTTCCTAATTCAAATACTGGAGTCTCTACTCATGGTCTTGCCCTTGATCATGGCCTTGATTGGACTGTGTGTGTGTTTTTTTATTACAAAGAAGCTTATTCAAAGAATAAGGTAAAACATAAAGAATAAAATGGAAGGAACATTCTGTGTGCAGAAAAAATAGGAACAGCTAGAATTTGAAAATACTCCCATCAAAGAAGGAACAATATGAAGCAGAAAAGGTAAACATTTATGTTTGGAGACTGTGTGGTCCCATTAAGAAAAAACATTACATTATTTTATATGATTGAATTTGGCTAGCTTACATTTGCAAAAAGAATATGAAGACTTCAATTTGAATAAGTGTCCATTCCTGTTGTAGAAAGTGGTAGATTTATTTAATTCTTATATATTCTTGTAGAGGTTTCACATGTCAGCTGATCAGTGTGAAATTAAAACCTGCTGCATTTTTTTTAATGCAGGATCTTAGCTGAGGAAGAATCAAGTTTCAAAGTAGAGTCTGAAGGTGCCTTAATTGCAATGCATGTTCTTATAATATAATATAGAAAGTATATATCATGTTAAAAACAAAAATATAGCCAGTGATGAAATCATTGCAAATATCTTTAGTTGAAATAAGAGTATGTATTTTAAAGATCATGATAAAGATATTTCCCCAATTATTTCCCCTCGTTTATTGCTAGAAAAGTATTATTTCTGGAAATTTTCCAAGTTAGCAATAACAATAGCACTTAGATGTATAAAACGCCCCATAATGCTTTACAGTACTGTCTGGATGGTTTGCAATGACAGTATATTTCCGCCAACAATCTGGGTCCACCGTGTGTGGAAGCCAAGAGACACTGGACTAAAATACATGAAGGATATAGTAAAGAATTGAGATATCTGATTATAAATGTATTAACAGCAGCTAGAATTGTATTTGCCAAAAATTGGAAAAGTGAAAAAATTCCGATAGATTAAGAAAATAATGGAATGTGCAGAAATGAATAAATTAACATTAGCAATTAGAGAGCAAGAAGATAAAGAATATTATAACATTTGGGATTTATTTTATCAATGGCTAGATAAGAAAATAGGGAAATAAAATATAAATATAACATAATAGTAATGACATGATAAGTTAATGATATGTTATAATTGATTATAATGAAATGACTGATATTATGTATTAGGTCATGCAATAGTTGAGATTTACTCGAAAAGAATGATGTGAATTTATAATTAAAGTCTAATAAGGTGTTAATAACAATATAATATAATATGCATAGTTGATATATATAATATGAGTTGTAAGTTAAATGTAGAAGGGAAAGACTGCTGATATTGTGGATAAAAGATATGTACCAGCCGACACACTGTACAATGGAAAGATGGTTTTATTTGTTGTTTTATGTTTGTTTGTTGTTAAAAAAATAAAAAAAAATATTTTTAAAAAATACAATCTGGGTCCTCATTTTACCAACCTCAGAAGGATTGAAGGCTGAGTTAACCTTGAACCAGTCAGCTGGCAGAGGGCAAAGTATGCCTGCAATACAGACCACTGTGCCACCACAGCTCTTATTAATTTTGAAACATTTAAAATTATCTTTGTAGAATTACAGTACTCTCTACCATGGTGAGAATACTTTTTTTTGTTTGTTTTATGTTTAGATTTTTTAACAGAGTGCCTTGCTAATCAGAGGGACTATAATGAGATTAAACAACGTCTGAATGAAAATTGCCTTGATATACAGTGCCATTTGGAATCTTTATGGAAGTTTCATAAAATAGAGATGGTTCATAATAAAGATTTGGAAGAAGAATTCATTGCAAAAAGGTGAATTGTTGTAATATAAAAATACAGATCATTAACAATTGTACTGAATGGACTTTTTGCCCATGATTGAGCTTTTCCTCATGCACCTTCACAACAAATTGAAATAGTGATCAGCCTGAAATGATCAGCCTGCTTGAATAAGGATTTGAACTGGTATCTCCTCTGGTCTAAATCTGGTGTACTTGTCAGTATTACATGTTTCTGTGAGGAAAAATGCACATATAACATGTAATCAAGTTCAGCAGAGATCCCAATTAACTAATCATTCTTCCAGTCACAAACCATACACTAGACTTCAATCAGTTGCTATTCATCAAGACTCTCATTACTTCAGACAATTTCTCTACTATCTTGGACACATCGAGTTTGACCAGTTTCAGAGTAAAACCAGACATTAAATTATTTATGTTTGGTAGGCAGTCTAATTTCTACTTGGATCTCTAACCTAGTGTTAAAATCAGTCCTAATCTCTAAGCTCTTTGTACAAATTTATGGGATTCTATGTTTATAACACAGATAAATATAATCACAATAAAACCAAAATTTTCTGTTTATTGTTTTATTGCATTTTATTTCTATCACTTCCATTACCAGGGTGTGTATATGTATGAGAGAGGGAGGTATGAAGTTTTCCATACTAAAGGCACAGAAATGTATTAATGTATTAACAAACTCTAAACCACTAATTTGCTTTGAACATTTATCTTCATATATTACATAAGTAAGTAATGCATTATATAAGCAATCTGTGGTCTTGAATGTACTCCTTATTTCTGCACAAGCTATAATTTGAAAATTGGAATATAACAGCAAGCTATAGTTTATGGATGCCTTCTAAAACAGAATCAGACCACGAGGATTTTCAATTTTTATTGCATGGTTTATGCCAATGTAGGTAGTGCTGGAGTAAGCAGGAAGCAAAGCAGCAAGTTGAATGGAGCCAGCTATTCTATTTTCCTCCCTACATAGTCATTTAAAGACGATTCAAAGTTATGATGGCCTTGGAAAGGATGCTTTCTGACATGTAAAACTCTTCTGGTCATTATAAAATCCACCCCAATAGGATGCAATGCATTTTGGGCAGTTGCCAACCAATTCACATTTACAACCAGTTGCCAAGTGCCTTGCAACCATGTGATTGCCATTTGTAATCTTCTCTGCCATCTTCCCTAGAAAGTCAGTGGGGAAGCCAGCAAAGAAGATTGCAAGCAGTAGGGATGGAGGGGAGCTGAAATCCTTCAGCAGGCAGCTCTTTCACTCCACCTGCTTACAGACCTAGGAAATCACTTAACAACTGCAATTAGGAGTGCTGGGACTGCAGTTGTTAAGTGAAATAGTCACATCAGTGTCTCACTTAACGATCCTTCACTCAACAACCAAAATTCTGGTCCCAATTGTGGTCATAAGTGAAGAACTAACTAGGTTGTTGGAGAAGGTGTAGATCATTCTTGCTGAAGATCATTTGCTTTGAAATTAAGATGAAAGAAACAGAATATTAGGCTATAGGATAATTCAGTTGTCTGGGTAATGCATGCCCTTGGCAATGCATTATCACTCCTAATAGTGGACTAAAAAACACACAAGTACCACATCTGGTGTCTATTTCTATTCTAACCATCCTGTCCCTACTCTCTGGGGCATCCATCTTCATCAAGAGAAGGATTCCTGTTAATTATAGTGTTTAAGAAATGTAGAGTATTGTAACATGCAAGACATTTTATCTTGAAATTAATAGTAATAGTAGTGGTATTCAGTTGTTTTCCATATGGAGAACAAAAAAACATTGTTTAAGTTAAACAAACAATATACTCCAAAGAATACATTAAAAATATACTCCAAAAATACATTAACGGAACCTCTGGAAAAGTTCAAACAGTTTATTTAAAAGTTTATTGTACTATTAAATGTCAAAAAGCAATCGAGTAGAATCCATGATATTCGTGGAAATCTCAGGTGATCTGCTGGTTAGAGAGTATTCTACTCAGAGCTATTATGGCTATTAATCCATAGGACCATAACTAGGAGACCCTGCCAAGAAAAAAACAATGTAATAGTACATAGGAGATTGATTCTATTTTCCTCACTAGACAGGAATAGAGATGCTTTTGCATTGGGATATTATTAAACTTTCTAGTTATGAAGTGGTAAAAGAATGAATATAGCATGTGTGAGAGCGATCCTGTAAGCTGGGCATAGGACTTTAGCTAAATAACTAAAATCGGAGAAAGTTTTTTCAAGTAGAACAATCTCATACAGTGTGGATAACAGTAAATTATCTAGATTTTTCCAGGTGCCAACTTAATTAAGGATTCCCATTCATTAAGGCCAATTGAGACTAAATGTTGAACTAATAAGTTATAATACAAGTCCACAGTCGTGCCTCCCTCCAAATGTGGACAAAAATATTATATTGTAAGATCAACTAGGAATTGCCGGAAAAAACAACATATCAAATGAACATTTCTGATGGAGAGTTGAATTCAAATTCCTATCCCTAGAATCCACACAATTTACACAATAGGGGATTCTTAATAATGTCCTTAGAAAATTGTACTGGACAGATTCAAGAGATCCTAGTCAATTATAAATCACCTCAGCATATACCTTTGCTTTGACACTTCTTGGCTTTTCCCCTAAGATCAATTATAGCATCCATTCCAGTGGGTTTAATTTAATATATAAATAATTGTAATAAATAAAAATGTATGATTTGTATCAAATGTTAAGACCATGAATGCAGAAGAAATGAAGTGTATCAGGCTAATAGTTCAGTTATGGAGTGACCTGGCATTCAGTAGGAAGTTCATAATTTGATAGCAAGAATATAATAAAAGTAAATGTGAAAATCGTTATTATTTCAGCTACTGCAATAATTAAGGTATACTGAAATGCTTCATATGGACAGGCCTAAACACTTTTCTCTTAAAAGGGGGAATCTACAGTACATTACTAGGAAACAACAAAATTGACTGCTACCTTTTAAAATTAATTTGCATAAATAGTGGGACCTGCCTTGAAAACATCTTTTTTATTGTTAGGACTGAGTTGCGTGAAGAAGGAAAGCAAGATAAAGAACTCTCTAGCTTTTTAGTTGTCTCTAGAGATGAAGTGCCACAAATTTGTCAGAATGGCCTATGTACCGGTGATTCCAAAAGAGAAATAAACATTATGAAAGAACTAGGAAATCCTGAACTTGGAGTTTACTTGTTCCGATATGTTGATATTGCTTTGAATTATGCATCCAAACATTCATTTCCAGTAGAGAATATAATTATATTCAGGGTAAGTCTTCATATATCTATATATTTTAAAACTGTAAAGCAATTACTCTGTAATGTGGGGAATAATTGCTTTGGATCCTGAAGTAGCCCTTATTCTGCGGAAATCCAAACAGATTTATAAGTTTAAAATGGGCATTTATAACAATATGTGAAAACTGAAAAGTATAATTACACATTTTTTAAAAAACATAAGTGGAAATCGTGGGTAGCGCAAAGGAAGACAAATGATGAAGGGTTCACAATGACCTCATGCAAACGCTTTCATTTACATGTATTTGAATTTTATATAACATATGGTGACATCAATTTGTGTCTGTATGTGAGAGTATGTTGTTTTAATGCTTCTGTAGTCTAGTGCAGACATCGCTGATTGAAACAAAGTCCATGATTGTTCCAAAGATTATTTCTAAAATTGTTTACCAGAATCTGTAATAATTATTCACCATATTATTCATGTGGTGAGAATATTTCAATGAAAAAAACTCATTAGGCACAAAAGGATTAGTGTAAGAATCCAAGGGAAAAAGGCAGAATGTGTCTGAAATTCAGACTTTATTTAGGGCAGCCATTAGTGCAAGCCAGCAGCTTCCTCTACACCTGTTAATTTATAAAATTCTGTTCAGCAATCTAAGAATTTAATCTGTTATAAAAATTACTCCAACATCTTTTCCCCTTCTTTTCCCTTCCCCCGGAAAGACATTCTGTAGCTTATTTGCAATACTGATAATGGTGGCAAACCTATTATAGTATTTTGCTGAATCTCAGACTTAAGCTTTGCATGATATTTGCCATCATCATGGCAGAGTAGTGGTCTACTTGAACCCATGGTGTTGTACTTATTCCTTTCTCAGCCCCAAGGACAGACCAATCCTTGAAATTTTTGGCAGAATATAGGAAAGAAGCAAAATGGGAAAGACAGGTGGGGAAACACAAGCAGAGTTAAAAAAAAGTATAGTTAAGGCGATCTACACATTTTTCTATCTAAATACCCAGATAGAGTCTTCCTGGTAATGAGCTTAGTATAAGTCGTAATATTTTGAGCCCAAGAATCACCATTTTCATGTGTGCTACTGCTTTTTAGTGTGATGGAAATGTCTTATAAATGGAAGACGGTATGTAGTCTACAGAATGCCCATATTAGTTCTAAATGTCATTACTGGGAATAATTTGAAACTATAACATTCTGGTATACAATAAAGCACTTTATTTTTCAAGATTCATAGCACCAAAAAAGCTCAGTTGAACTGTGTTGCTATTAAGCTAAATATATATATAAAACACTGAAAAGGTTTTGTTTGCTTTGTACTTCTAGGTTCTTCTAGGAAAAGTTAAAAAAGTTCAACCACCTAAAAGCCAAAAGAAAATTGTACTGGATCCAACTCCAAATTTTGATTGCCATATGTCTAGAATTCATCCTTCACTTAAGGATTCTTTGGAGGATCAGGCTACTGGGTCTTTGGTAAGTAATACTTTAATGATTTTATTATTGACAAGATACAGCATGATGTCCTACATTTCTATTTTTTGAAGTTATTTCATTTTTTACAGTTTATAATAACTGGATTTTAAGCAGGAGTGTACAATTTAGAAACAATATATTCAGAAACTATAGCAAAGCTTGAGTAAAGCCATATAACACTTAATCAAACAAAAAGTATTTGGTGAGAAAGATGTATATTTCTGACTTCATTATAAAGAAAACCCTCTTTCTGAGCTCTTCAACATGGACAAAATTTAGCGTTTCACATGAAGAATCAAGGGCTGGTATTTTCAATAACTAATTATGCTAGAAATTAACATTTGGAAAATGGAAATTTTATCCTGGCCTATGGAATTATTCAGTGCAGGAAAAATTTATCATAAAGTACCTAGGGTTATTTTTGTGGTTAAGTTATTTCTGTTCATCATTCAGCCATTTTTGGTATGGAAATATCCCAGTTTTCTCCAAGCTTAAGAGCCACAATATATATTTTATTAGCCAGGACAGGTATAATAAAAACTGCCTCTTTACAGGTAGTCCATGACTTACAACCACAATTGAGCCTGGAGTTTTGGTCCTAAATCATTGCAGTCACACATTGAGTTACCACACGGCCAGATTCAATTTTATGACCATTTTTAGACTGTCATGAAGTGAGTTACCAAGGTTGTTAAGTGAATGATGTGGCCATAAGTCTGAATCTAGCTTATCCAACATGCATTTTTGGCCAGAAAACGGCAAAAAATGTCACAAATTGAAATCGTGTGACCGTGGGATACTGCAACCAGTCATAAATGCAAGCCAGTTTCCAAGCAGCTAGAATGTGATCGTGTAACCAAAAGGATGGTAGGGCAGTCATAATTCTTCGAGGAAGGGTCATAAGTAAAACCAAGAAGCAGGGCCCTAACACATTCCAAACCACAGATCTGGATACATAGCCAAGTTTTTAAAGCCTTACAAAAGGTCAAAAAGGTTGGACCATTTTAATCTCCAAAGGGAGAATATTCCACAAAGCAGAGGCTACAGCAGAGAAGACTCCAGTTCCTGCCAGTCAACACTTTTTGGCTGACAGGATCTGCAGCATACCCATATTGAGCTGCTGGATCAAACTGGATAGGTAGAGACTCTTGGAAAAAGACATTCCCTCAGGTAACCTGGTCCCAAGCCATGTAGAAATTAGTTGGATGTTGATGTGCTGTATAAAGTAGATACAGTTATTCTTTGAATTCAGTTGTCTACTTCTGCAAAAAAGCAAGAAACTATATATACTATATATTGTATGAGGCAGTACATGTAAGAGAGGATGAATATTGTCACAGATGAAGGGGATTTTAGATGAAGGGGATTTTAAATTCTGCTTCACTTTTGAGATGTTATTAAATATTTTCCACAGACATTTTATCCTGAATTTCCTAAATCTTCAGCAAATAATTTTATATTAAAATTACAAAACGTGATACAAATTGTCATATTAAATCAGGCCTGTCAAACTGGCAGCCCACGGGCTGGATACGGCTCATGCAGGCCCTTCCTACCCCGGCTCCGCAAAGGCAAAAAACATGATCCGTCCCACAACACGATCAAGTTTGGTACTTTAATCTTTTAAGAAAAACAGTACATTTTGCTCCTAGTTTGTATGATACTTTTTATAGGAGGGATGTGCTGCAACATATTAAAAAGTTTTACCACTCATTTTGTTGACATTTGATCACAATGTGGTTATTATTTTTGGTCTTTTTCTAAGCTTAAGGTTAGTTATCCAGATACTTACTTTTATGTTCTTACAATACTTCCATTCACAGGTATATTTTTATGAATATAATGAACATTCAAAACCTGTGGATAAGCCTAGGCAATGTCTTCCATATGCTGTAATACATGTAAAATCTGTTAATCAGAAGGGAGGGGCTGACTCCTTCCTATCATCTTTGAAGTGTAAACTTAAAAGATTACCCAAGCACACTGGTAAGCTTTCTTGGGCTTTTATGTTAATTTTATTGTATTCCCTCTTGAATTCTGCTCAGTTTTTCATGTTATAGACATTGTTTCATGTCTTCTTCTTAGCTTCTGCATTTAACTTCATAGCTAGGACTCCCAAAACTGGAATGGAAAAACACTAGATCAGTATTTAACATTGTGTAGACTTCTTGCTAGCTGGGGAGTTCTGGAAATTGAAGTCCACACATCTTAAAGTTGCCAAGATTGACAAAACACTGCAGTAGATTTAAAGCGAAGAGACATGTATTTGGAACACTTTGTTGCCATCTACTGGTCATATAGATTTTTACAGCACATTTCTGATTATCATTTGATGTGTGTCTTCATTATTTATAGGTTGGATTCACATATCCGGCTCAGCTGTGGTTTTTTTTAATCATGGCTTAAAAATAAACTTGGTAATAGTAGTTGAGTCTTAAGCTACAACTCCAAAACTAAACAAATCAACATATGGTTTAACATAATGTGTATGAATAAGGTCACCAGCAGAGTTCCCAAAATCTTCTGTCCATCACATTGTCTAGTTGTTCTCACTTGCTGCAGCCCAGTCTGCTTTTTCACTACTTTCCTGCTTCTCTACCCTTGTCTCATCTTTCTTCCTGCCAGCAAGGTAACAGCTTTTTCTGCAATTTGGAGGGAGGTGGAAATCATTCTGTTATTTTTGCCTCCTTGATTTCTTTGAATTGTATTTCTTTGTACATTTACATGGAAGCAAGGCCTACTGTACTCAGTTGATTTGAATTCTGAATATAGACATACATGCCCTTTAAAAACTGCTGTTTTCTCTCACATTCCTATTCTTCTTTTCCTTTTTCCCTTTCTGCTAATTTGTTTTTGATTTTTCCATAGGTTAATCTTCAGTGATAATCAACCAAAAATACAACTGGATACAATTTAATAAGACATTTTTTTTATTTCTTATAGTTTTATATCTGCATAACAATGCAAAAAGAGGTGTAGGTTTACACAAATGAAATTGCTTCAAAATTCATTTAAGTCTTGTAATTTCTGGCTACCAAATTTCTCTTTTCAGACTGAAATATTCCTTCCTCCCTACAGTGCTCTTGAAATGGTTCATTCATAGGTTTCTGAAGAATCTGCACTCTTTTTCTCCCATCTTAATATTAAAAAGCAGCAGCTGGATTCGCATAGTTGTGATTTGTTTGAATTTTAGTTTATTTTCTTCATATGAGCTCAGCCAGCTATAGTTTGTTAAACTATGGTTTTAGGCATAGGCATTCAGTACAAGCCACGATAATATAAAATTTTATTTATTATTAAATTTGTCACCCATCTCACAGGCAAATGATACCTTTTGTCCCCATATCTCCTTCCCTCATGGGTAATTACAGCTTAGTCGGATGTGTAAATCCAGTCAGAGTATTAAAAATGTATTTTTTGCAATTGTACTTGAAACTTTCTTTAAAAAAAAAGATTGGTGCTAGTTTGGTACTGGACAACCAGGTTTTGCATTTATGCTGATGGATGGCACAACCTGGCCAGGAAGAAAAGGGGCGTATATAATGTAGAGACTAGAGGCTGCACAAGTGGAAGGAAATAGATCCTCAAGGGACAGGTTTGGCTAAAGTATTGCATTGAGATCCCAAACCCCCCCATCCGGCTTCTCAGTGCTGCTTTCAGAACTACTCTTCCTTTTTTTTTAATCCTTAATCAGACCATTCTGAGCCCTCAGCACAGGATCAGGCTTTTTAAAAAGACTTTCTAAAATAAATTTTCAATGGCCTGTTCCATTTGCTACCATTGAAAAGGTACCGTGCTGCTATGTTTTTCTCAACCTGATAGATTTTTGACAGAAGGAAAAAGATGTGAGAAATGTTGAGAAAGCATAAAACGGCTACAAATAGAAGCTTCCACTCTAATAAGATTTTGAGGGTCATTCTGTAATAAACTCTTGGCTGGAAGTGGCCAGAGTTTTTAATGTTATGCTCAGAAAGTATTGATAGATTTGCCTCCTTATGTCACTGCCCTTTGGAAAAACAGAAAAATAGCAAAAAATAATTCATAGGCAAATACAAAATTATTATTACTCAAGCATGTCAACATAGCAATTCTACAGTAAATGCTGCTACAGAAATTTGCTATGCCTCTTAAGTTCTTAAAATCCTACTGGTCAGTCTTCACTTTCTGATATTACAACTTGTTCTATCCTTGGATTTGTATAAAACTGTTTGCAAGCCAAACTGAGTTTGTGGGAAATTTCCCCCTTAGAATAACTGTTTACTGAAACTTAAGAATCAGAAATATATGTTTGCTTCCTAAAGCTACATTGGTTTAGCAGTTAAAATATTCCTGGGCATTTTAGCCATTGTAAAAACTTGGTGAATGGTTAGAAAGACCACATTAGCACATCGCCTATCAAGGAGTCAGAGATAACTATTAGGTTAAAATATGTTTTTACTCCCTTAGATAAAACATTATAATCCTCAAAAACCATCTCTCTCTTTCATTAACAGGAGGAGCTATCCCTTTGGAAAATTGTACACGGGTGACAAGGATAGGTAAAAGCCAACTCATCTATGAACATTTCAGAAAACCATTAGAAATGTGTGTATCTGGAGAAGTTTCTTCTTCTTCTAAAAACATGCAGAACTGGAATGATTCTGAAGACAAAACTCATTGTGAAAAAAAGAAACACAAGCCAGCTACAAGATGGGATTTAATGAAAGCAAATATTCCATGTAAACCTGGTATGGAAGCCAGCATAGGTATCAGAGGTGAACATGTGGGGGATGATAAGAAGACTAGTTTAAAAATAAATCTGGAAGATTTTTCTGATGGGGAAGTTGGTTCAAGTACTGTAACTACTTCAAGGTTAATTAAAGATCCAAGATTAACAAGAAGAGAACAGAATGTGGTAAACCAAAATGAAGAACTTATTATGAAACCACCTTTTTGTAATGACACAAGTATAAGCACATGCAAACCAAGCCCTGACAATATAACATCTAGCAAAGACAAGAAGCACAGTCAAGGAGAAATGGGTAGCCAGTTTCAAGGGGATTCTATGTTTTCTTCTGAAATAGAGCATTCTATTCAATATGACACCAAATGTGCTACAAATAATTGTACTTCATCAAAAGCAGAGCATTGTGGTAATACTTTTCAGTCTTCCTGCTGTAAAAAAATGTATGCTTCTGAATGGCCTTCAGATGAAATCACATTGGAGAATTTTGAACAAAATAAGCTTCAAGCTCTGAAAATTTTAAATCTAAAATCTAAAAACTCCAACGTGGCTGAAAGCAATCAAAAAGATAAGCAAATATATTCAGCATCTGAAAAAGCAAATAACTCCTTAGATAATGATTATACAATAAACAATATCAAAGAAAAATCTTCCAAAAGAATTAGCAATGTAGACAGCCTCAGGTATCATCCTTCTGATACCTGTCTAACTGATGCTATTATAAGAGGCCTTAGTGAAAAAAGTATGTGTCTTTCCAAGCCAGAATTGTTAAACAGAAATAATTTTGAGGATAGGATATGTATTTCCTTATTTACTGAAGGACAAAAAAACCATGAAACAAGCAACACAGGGGAAACATGCTTTAATGAAATACATGTAAACCAATTAGAGGAGAAAGTTCCATGTGGACTAGAAGGCAAAAAGTATAAATCTGCAACAGAAACTTCATTTAAAAATGCAACAGAAAGCTCATCAAGCAAAAAGCAAGAACTTGATAAGGTTTTGAAGAAACCAGCAGATAATATGAACAATTATACAGAAACATCAAAAAATTCAGATACTTTAGATTTAGAAAGCACAGATTTAGTTTTTAATTTGAACCTTCAAAGAAGCGCGTTAATAGAAACAGAGCTAACAAACATAGAACATTGCAAAGGGAAGGTTAAAGAATTGAAAACATTGCCTACTAAAAATGACTTGACAGATCACAAAAAAATAAATCATACAGTGTCACTCACTTCAGTTCCTATATGTTTGGGGAGTATGGGAAATACAGAACTCAAGGAGTCTGAAAATACATCTTCAAATGTCAGTTCTGATAGCTTTTGTAGTCAAGTTCCTAAAATATTTGGGCAAGATTTAGAGATGAAAAGTGATAATATCCACAGCTTAGACACGTGTGGTGAGATTAAAAATGTACAAGAGTGTAAGAAAGGTCTCTCAGGGTGGCACAAGCCACATAATCATGGAAATATTAGTGAAGAGAATGTCTATTATTATTTACAAACACGTTTAGATTGGGATAATACGTTTGGAAAACCTGGCTCGAACGTAAATCTTTCAAAAAGTCCAACTTTGAAGGAGCATAAAGATAATTCTTTATATAGGGAAAAATGTGGGAAGGAAAGAGGAACTGAGTTATTGAATACATTTGCATGCCCTGATTTACAAATTACAGTAAGCAATATAGTCCAGTCAAAATTAGAAACTAAAATGGAAAAATGTACAACTAAATCTTCAGCACCCAAAAAATGCATTAAGTGGTCAAGAGGGGAAAAAAAGAAAAAATACAAAAAGGAACAGCAAAATTCCAAACAGTATCACAAAAAGAAAGAACTCAATATACAGTCTTCACCGCAGATTTCTTCACTATCCAAGAGACAGTTAAAAAAAACCAAGCAGCCTGAAAAACATATTGAGAATATTTTAAGTGCCCTTGACAGCACTGAAGCCTTACTATACAAAACCAAATGCCCATCTCAAAAAATAATTGGTGCAATGTTTCACCTAAGAAAAGCTCGGAAGAGTGTTCAGAGTTTAAAAACAGTGACAAAAGTTGGAAGAAAATCTCCAGACAGTGTATTCTCGAAAGCAAAAAGCATCTTACCGAATGGTGTCTTAGTGTTAGATTCTTTTGAAACATTAGATTGCAGTACAGATACATCTTTTAGCAGCGGTTGTACGAAAAATAAAGCAATAAAAACAGTCTCTGACAAAAATACCTTAGATACTACAGAAATTAAAAGCGTAGAGCCACTTAGCGCTGAGCCTATCATATGCAACAAGAAGAGATTTGCTGGGAAAGGACTTTTTGGAAATATGCAAGAAAAGAATCAAGACAATGTAGTTACAGCCATGGAAAACAAGCACACTTTGTATTCTGGCATGAACAGCTGTAGAAGCAAAACAGATGGAAATCAATTTAACTCTTCTTCCTGCCTTAATACATTTAGTCAAACAACTGAACAGGAAATGTATACTGCAGAGAATAGGCATTGTAAATCATTGAGCAAGTCAGTTGAACACCAAGGAAATACTAACAGAATACCATCTTGTGATCTGCTATCTCCTACATCCTTTGAAGATAATAATTTGTGCCAATCATCTCATCGTTGTGTATTACAGAAACCTGAAGAGGAAACTATAAAGGAAAGAGAACTACCAGAAACCATGACTGACTCTGCAACTGAAAGACTAGATATAATCTATGGCACTCCTCTGAAGTCATTAAATAACCTAGATTTAAGGCAGAAAAACTTGAAACAAATAAATCATATACTTAGGGAATCCACATGCACACAGACTTCCTCAGGCAGTGCTGATAACTGTGACCAGCTTCATTTTAATTCTCCACTAACTGCAGTTTATCATACCATGCCTGATAAAACAAACAAACCCTTCACTAGCACTGAGGCCAAGCAAAATGAACACTATTTTTCAAGCACCTCTTCTAATCATTGCAGTGATTTCAGCAATCACATCAAAGTTTCCAAAGTAGGAATTGGTCTAAAATCCTGTGATTTCAGCTCTAGAATATCAGAGATCTTACAAAAGGCAGATAAAACTTCATCTCTGAATATACTGCATGAACAGGTTTCATATTGCAAAAGTGCTCTTCCTTGGTTCATTACAGCTTTTGAAAAAAAGCAAGGTTGTTCTTTTGAGCATGCTCTGATTTCTAGGGAAATACTTGGAAGCTCTAATGGAAATACGCAGGTGAGTCAGAAATTAAAACCTTGTGCTATAGAAGCATTAGTTGAGCTGCAAATTATAATGGAAACAATGGAGTTTATCGAGAATAAGAAAAGATTTTTAAAAGGTGAACCAACTTTTCGAAGTTTGCTTTGGTATGATGATTCACTGCATAGTGAATTGTTTGGTGGGCATTCAGGTTATCAACAGCAATCAAATTTATATCCTGCTTTTCAGATGAGATTAAAATACAATGCCCTTAATGAATTACAAATCTACCACAAGCAGTTAATGGAAGCTTTTGAAAACACTATATCTGAAAATAATTCTTATTATTGCTTGTTGAAATTAAGGCGAGAAATAGAGGAATGTGAATCAATAATGAAACAGAATTCCAATTTATCTGATTTTTTTTTATCTGTGCCTTTTACTTGTGGAGCTAACTTTGGAGATTCTATCGAAGACCTAGAAAATTCAAGAAAAAATACAATGGATTTAATAAATATATCTAAAAGCCTTCCAGGCATGAATTTGAGTGCTGAAAAAGATAATCATCTCTGGATTATTATTGAGATTATTGGTAAAAAAACAGAATTTGTAAAGACTTGTACCAATGAAGAGTTTAATCTTAAAACTTCATTATTTGGTCTGGAACATATATTTTTTGACGCTGCTAAAATACTTGCATGGCCAGAAAGAAATACATCTTTAAATAACAATTCAAAGGATGGAAAAGAAGTCCTCCAAATATATGAAATTGCTGTGGCTAAACTCTTTGATATTTATGAGCGTATGATGGAAGATTCTGAATGTGGAAAAGATAATAGAACTTTTGGAGGAAATACTGAAGAATGTAAAGAAGACTCTTGTAACGATAAAGATGTTTGCTCTCAACAAAATGCAAATTGCTTCATTGAAAAGTCTGTAACTTTACAAGATACTTGTAATATAAGTGAAATCTTGGAGGAAGCACAGTCTGCCGATATTGAAAGACTGCAACAGCTCATGGGAAAATGTACAGTGCAGATGGAACTGCTGAAAAAGTGTTTTCAGATTTTACAAGAAGAGGATGTAACCATACTGATAACCCAAGAAAATATATTGAACTTCATGAAGAATGGAGGAATTAATCCTGTCATTCTGAAGCCAGAAGCTATCGAAATATATACTGAATTGGCAATGATACATGAAACTATTTTTTTCCTGAAAAACTCAATAGCGAAACAAGGAGATAATCCGCGATTTCGTAGTTTACTATGGTTTGATTTGTCACTTCTACCTGAACTTTTCCAGTGCCAAGAAAAAATGGCTTTCCTGTCTTATCGGAAAGATACGCTTTTAGAAACAGTGGAGGCTTCCATCTTTGAACTTCAGGAGGAGATGAGCTTTATAGACTATACAGAAACCTTAAATTGCTCATATGCGCTTCATCTTCTCACAAGAGAACTTGCGGAACTTTCAGAAACAAGGAAAATGTTAGGAACATCTAAGTCGCCTGTCTCCATGTGTGTAGACTTGGAACCCCATGCTATGGGTTTAAATTATGGAAGTACAGTTTCTGAATTAGACTTGAACTATAACCAGTTTTCTTTACTTCTTGAAAAATTGATGTTGTCCGAAAAGAAAGACGTAGGAAAAATGGCTCACATTATGAAGGTGATGAAAACCATTGCGCATATGAAGTTTATCTGTTCCGAACAGGGGAAATCACCTCTTCCTGTTGTTATACATCAAATGCTTAAAAACTGGAGAAAAACTTGTCGGTTGAAACAGCAGCTTGTGAGGACACAGTTGGATCACAGTGGCCAAAATCTTCAGGCTTCCCAAATCCTACACAAAAGATCATTTAATGTAACTTTAGAAGACAAGCCCTGCCCATCGGAAGGAAAAAATGATGTCTCGCATAACAAAAAGAAAAAGGTAAGGTCATCTAAATGGTGCTTTGTATATTCACTTATTTATTTATTAAATTTACATGTCACCCATTTCTTCCATAGGGCAACTCTGACCGGCTTACGGAACATGATACATGAACTTAAATCATGTATTATGTAAATGATAGATGATACATTTTCAAGAGCAATGAGATTGTACTTTGCTACCCTACATATTATTGATTTAATCAATCACGGTTGATTAAAGTAGATGATTTTTTTAAAAATAAAATAAAAAAGTTTTTTAAAATTTAAATTTTTTTTGCTTTTGGAATAGAAATCTATCTAAAGCTAGTTTTCTATTTAAGATATATTAATAATTTAGTTTATTCAGCATGAAATGGAACTTAGTTATATAGCATGAAGCTGTATATCCTGCAATATTTACATTTTTGGTAAACCCATTCATTGAATCCAAGCTCTGCAAACTAAATAGGAAACCATTTTGTTTGCAAGTAATAATATTAAAGATTCTAGATACCAACAAGAACAAGTCATTTCATTTAAAGAACACTTGTCATTTCAGATCCATTAGGGCAGCGCCTGTTAGCAGGCATCCACTCACCTGTTGCCCACCATGTCCCTCACTTAGTTGTGTTTCTGCCGCATCATCAGCCATCCCATTAAAGTGAATGGGACTGTTGATGAGTCAACAGCAGGTCAGAGGAGAAGCCATTGTGGGACAGAGATGACACTTGCTCTTAAAATTATGATTTAAATTGAGTTGATTTATATCAAGCCTTTATACTAATGATTTAAATCATGATTTTAAATTGTGATTTAAATCAACTTGATTTAAATCAAATCCACCCTGATTTGGATGTACAGTATCTTCCCTTATTTAAGTCCTAAATGGGTGGATTAAGATCATAATGGGGGTCTCATAGGAAATATTGGAAACTCTGCTGTGTCCATAATGCCAAACACCAGTTTCTGTATGTGTGTGTGGGTGTACACACACACACACATTCAAAACTTTTTTATATACAAAGTGGAAAAAATGGCTTTTTTTGGAAGGACAAAATATAATTTTTATTGTAATTGTACCACTTTAGTTTTAGTCTGATCTGTTATTTGGAATTAAGGAGGCCTACAAATATAATAAATAATGAAAAATAAGTGCATAGAAATATTTGGGTGATTCTGATTTACTTTCCTTGACAATTCTTGCTGTGTACATAATTCCATTCTTGAACTTAAAAGTAATGTACCAAGCACAGCACATTATTTGCATTAAGATAAAAAGACTAAACAAGGAAAACTGTGCTTTACAATATCAAAGTTTCATAAATGGAATAGTACAGGTAGTCCCCAACTTATAACAGTTCATTTAGTGATCATTCAAAGTTACAACAGCACTAAAAAAAAGTGACTTACGGCATTGTAGCATCCCCATGGTCATGTGATCAAAATTCAGCCACTTGGCAACTGATTCATATTTATGTCAGTTGCAGTGTTCTAGGACCAAGTGATCACCTTGTGCAACCTTCCAACAAGCCAAGTCAATGGGGAAGCCAAATTCTCTTAACAACTTACTTAATAACTTGCAGTGATTCACTTAACAGCTGTGGCAAGAAAGGTCGTAAAATGGGGCAAAACTCACTTAACTGTCTTCTTAACTGTCTCCTTTGGGCTCAGTTGTGATCGTAGGTTGAGGACTACCTGTATATATGGATTTGATTTTAAAATGCCAGATGATTTTTCATTTCATTTTGCAAAAGTAAAATGTTTTAAGTCTCAAAAGTTTGCTTTAATAATTACAAGCATACTTTTAGACTAGAATTAATCCATTGTATGATTGATGATATACAGATTGAAATAAACAATTCCCAGAATGTTTGGGGATGCACATCACAGCACTTCCTTCCAACTTTCTTCTCCAGGGCCCTAGATCTTGTTTTACGGCAGAGAAAGAAATGGAAAGAAAGTCCCGCAGGTATTGACAAAGCAACTGCTTGTCATTAGAAATGGAGGCATAACTGCATCACTCTAGCAGTTGCATCTGACGTGGAAAAAGATTGAATCAGCCCCATCCTTTCAATACTCATGACTTTTCAAGATAGCGAGCTATTAAAGAAAATTGTGGAAAACCTGTTGTCCTTGATCCTTGTAAACTGCTTTATTGGAATGCTTGAGCACTTGTAATTAGATTGCATAAACTCAGTGTTCCCTTATCTGCAACTGCTGCTTTTTCTTTGTACTTAAATATATATATAAGAGTTACTATAAGTATATTCAGGACACTTTCTAATCCATGTATATTTTGCCAGTAAACTGCTTTGTTAATAAGAAATTCCAGGAAGATTGTTACAAAGAGTAAATACAAGTCTGTTTTTTTTTAATTATTTCAGTTAATGTGGATTTTGTTGCAAAGGAAATAAAAATATATAACTAATGATGGAATGTTACGGTATTAGTTTCTGTTGTTATATCTTGCCTTTCAATCCTGTGGCCTCATCAGTCCCATACTGAGATTTCCATGTAACTCATGATATGAAACAATAATTTGCATTCTGTAAAAACAGATTCAATAAGCAAATCTGAACCAAGAATCAGCATAGTGGTTAAGCCACTAGTCTAGAAAGCGGGAGACCATGAGTTCAAGTCTCGCTTTAGGCATGAAAGCCAGCTGGGTAACTTTGGGCCAGTCATTCTCTCTCTCAGCCCAAGCTACCTCACAGGGTTATTGTTATGGGGAAAATAGGAGGAGGAAGGTGTGTTGGATATGCTTACCGCCTTGAATTATTTGTGAAAATAATGGCAGGATACAAATAAATAAAATATCCAGGTAAAGCAAGAAGTAAGACATTGAAACTTAAAATATTCTGTATGAAAGTTCTAACTATACCAAAGTGAACTGTAGTTAAGATCCCAAGAGTATCATATCATGGCTAATAAATATCTGATTATTGCAGTAGGCAGGCAATGCTTGTCCTATTATCCATACAGTATTCCAAATCAGTTGACTTCAGTGATAATGCCTAATTTTTTTGAATTGGAGCAGTGAAGTCAGTGAAGCGAAAAAAATGATTCTGTAGAACAGAGATGGACAAGTTTCAGATATTTAAGCTTATACTAGATACACTGGATGGAAAAATAGGATTGTTTTCGTTATTCATTATTTCTGCTTAACAATAGAAATTTTAAATATCTTAAAGCATACACTGTACAAGTAAACCTTGTTTCTACACACCTTGCCTAAATCCTTGCCATAACTTGAGAATACTGTCTTTCTTGAGATTCTAAGAAATCCTTTCTTAGTTCTATCTTAGAGAATATTTCTTCCAGAGGAGGCATCAAGCTATACCCATAATTTTCAGAATGGCAATTTTGGAATTCAGCTACATTGAAAAAAAATTTTTTTTTCCCAACAATTCTACACATTCCTTGAAATAAGTTATTTAGATTTCTTTGCTTTGACGTAATTAGAGCTACAATTACCATACTAAGAATGGCTCCCAGCATTCTCTGTGAAGTGAGAAGCATTGTGGCTTTATTTTCAGTTACACAGGTTTCTTGTCATAATTCATTTCCACTATCTTTTACTGGCTCTATTTGCATCCATATGCAGCATATGCACGGATTTTCTTAATTGTCCTGCCAACATTCTATATAGACATTTGTTAACATCCATTTCTAACCCTGAATATGTTTCCCAAAGGTGAAACCCTAGAACAGGGGTCTTCAAAGTTGACAGCTTTAAGACTTGTGGACTTCAACTCCCAGAATTCCTCCTCCAGTCATGTTAGCTCAGGAATTCTGGGAGTTGAAGTCCACAAGTCTTAAACTTGCCAAGTTTGAAGACCCTTGCCCTAGAATATTTTTTTTAATTTTACTATTAATTTTGTATCAACACTTCCTTTTGCTCATGATACAATTTAGAATTTCCTTAATGATACAATATCTCCAATTATTACAGCTTTTATGTTAAAAAAACCTTGTTGACTGCTGTGAAGATGCATTATTGCAACCAGGAAAAATGAAAGCTACAAACTTTGCAACATAAATAAGCCTATGCAGAGCATTGGTAAAGAAAACAAAAACACATATTCAATTTAGTTTATATTGCTATTTTTAACCTCTTAGGTAGCTGCTTCACTGAAGACAACTACCAAGATAGATGAAAAAGAAGTCAACAGAAACGTGAGGTATACATAATAAGTAGAAATATTGATTTAATACAAAAAAAACCTGCATTTGTCTACATCTTTTATTATTTCACTTTTAAACTTCTGTTCAAAAACTGCTTGGATAATACTGAAGTTTTTCTTCCTGCTGCAACCTTTTTATTTCCTTCTCTCTCCCACATTTGCATGGGAATAAAAATTGCCAGTTTGATTGATGCCAGATGGCTGGAGGAGAAAATAAAGAGAGGTTACTAACCTTCTATGTTAAGACATTGCACCATTTAAAACATAAGCAAGTAGATCTTTATTTTAAAACCCCAATTTAGGTTTTTTTCCAAATTATATTATTATTGTGTAACCTTAAATATCCTTTATTTTTGGGTTACATGTTTAAGCATGTGGCTAACAGCAAACTTTGCTGCATTTATGATTCCCTTTTAATCTAGTTTCAAAATCAGTTCTAGAGCTAAAATTATCTTCAGTACTCTTGATAACGGCTTACACTGGAGAAAATCAACCTGTAATTTGTTTCACTTTGTGGTGTTCACTGACCTCAACCATAGTGCTGATATCCCTGAGCAATGTCCATTAAAATTTGTGTTTTACCATAAGAAACAACACCCCATGTCTGGACTGACCATGCTTATGGTTGGGCTTTTTGAAATCCTCTATGGTTCTATTTTGTTTCCTTTATCAAATCCAGATGAAGCCTCTGGAATGTAGCTACAAATTTGGATTATGGTATCAGCAATCTGTATCCTTCATTTCCCCTTCTCAGGAGCTTCCGGAGAAGTAACGTGCAAATTAAATCGTTACCTGGAAGCAGTGATGTATTAGAAAAATGCTTATAAAATAATTGAACCTAATCCTTAAAATGTGTAGGCAATGCTTGGTTGCTGTCAAGGCATTAATGTCTATGGACGTTCTCAGACATCCTAGTCATGGTTGTCCCAAACGTGCTTTCAAAATGGCAACTGGGTTTTCTTGGTTTTTCTTGAAGACTTTAACACTCTAGAGCAGGGGTGTTAAACTCGCATCAGGGTTGTGTTTGACCTTGGTGGGCTGGGGTGGGCATGGCCAGCTTGACGTTACTTGTGTCAGGGGCACCTGTGAGTGGTCAAGTGCTAAGGCAAGACTTCCCTCAGACCCTCCCCCACTCATTATAATCATCCTTCCTTTTCTTCTTTTTCCTTCCCTCTTCATTCTCCCTTCTTCTTCCTCCCCCTCTTTCCTTATTTTTCCTTCTTTGCTCTCTTCCCATTTTCCTTCTTTTTCTTTGTCTTTCCTCTTTCCCTTTCTCCTTTCCTGTCCCTTCTTGCATGTTCAAATGGGGAAACTTTTCTCCTTTTGTTTTGTTTCTAGTTTGTTCTGCAAGCGAAAATGGAGCTCGGGGAGGCATGTGGCCCCCTGGGCCTCAGTTTTGGCTGCAACAGCCTCCTGCAGCACTCTGCCAATGAAAACAGGCCCCGTTTATGATATAGTTAAATACTAGTGGACTAGTATTTAAAATTAAATTTATACAACATTAAAACATTATATAGCTTATTTTGCTTTGACTTAACTTGTACAATTTCAGCCAATTGCAATTTATTCAGCAAACCATAAAACAAAGTGAGTATATAGTCAGTTTAAGATCATGAAAGAAAATATGCTTTGGGTCTTATGCCTTTTGGATTTTGTAACTCATTAAGCTGAACTTTAACACTGAAATTTCTTAAAATCCTTTGTTCAAGATGCCTTGTCCATACACCACAGCTATTTTGTGTTCTCCAATCTGAACTAGAATAAAAACTGCTATATTGCACTTTAAACAAAATCTTCACATTATTTTTGCTCCCATATTATTTACTTTGTGTACACCTACATGAAAAAGCAATGGTCTTTGAGAAGGATTACAGAACAGCTAGTCGAAATATTTTTAAAGTTGAAGTATTGTCCTTAACTTTTATACAATATTTTAGATTGTTTTTACTATTTTAACTTTAATTTTTTCTTTAAAAATCATGTTTCTATTTTCATATGATATGAAGGTGTTATCTTCAGAATATAAGTTATGAATGTAATAATTGAAAGACCTCTTAGAATGTACGCTATGTACACATGCTTACAGCAAAGAATAAGACTGTGCTGATTATGTTTAACATGTATGAGTGTTAGACCTTGATATTTATAATCAAAATTTAAAAAGCTATTTATATAGGCCTGATCTTCACTACTTTAATGCCTCATTCTGGGTTCATAAATATCAGCAGTTTCTATGAATTCCAGAAAATCCTATTGTTTTAATGTGTTGTATTGAATTCTTTTCTTCATAGCACTTCTGGGACATTTGGAGAATTGAGAAGCTGATTTTACAGTGAAGGATATTATAACATTCCATCCTCTTGATATTGTAAATATTACTTCAAAAATTGTAGGAAATTAATCTGATGTTTGTTTTGCAGAAACAATGGAAAGTGTAAATCCTCAGGAAGTGGACCACAGTTAAAAACTCCACTGGAAACCCAATATAGAAACAATAGGAATTTGAGAGGGAGAACACCAATCACATTTTCACCGTTAAAAGCTGCTTATCCTTGTGAACTTATTCATGCTTCACCAAATATCTCAGAACTGAAATTGAATAATGCAGATGCATTTTCAATTCAGCAAAATTTGCAGGATCGAAAAAATGTCAAAGAGGGAATAAAGACCAATCAGTATGCAAAGGAACATGATAAATATTTTTCATCCTATAGTGGTATAAATAAATGTATGTCTATATCTCCAGTGAAAGTTCAGAGATCTTTCAGAGAAGAAGCTATTAGCTCAGTGGAAAAATTAGGTGAAGGTGATTTTGTATTGGCCACAAAAAATGCACAGCAAAATTTAAAATTGGGTGGTTTTCAAAATTATTCAAATGTAGAGTCTGAATGCAGCATGGACATCAATTTATCCCCAGACAATAGTGCCAATAGTGAAAAAAGTGAAATTCCCAAATACCCACCCCTATATAACTCAGAATCCTCAATGGTGACAGAATTAAATAAATTCATAGAACAGCAAAGTTTCCAATCTGAACCTTTCAGTGACAATATCCAAAATTCTGATGAATGGTCTGCTATTAGTCAAAATGAATATTTTGAGGGAACATCTATGCACACTTATAGGACTGTCTATCCTTACTATTCATGGTATCAAACTAGCAATTCCCACTTAGTAACTCATACTTACCAAGAATTAAATTCCCATGAAATATATCCACTTAATACCTCAGTGTCTGCAGCTGCATGTACAGTGAATACTGCATATTCCAGTAGGTTTCACACAGAGACTATTAGTCACTTTAGTGTTAGAGAATCACAAAATTTTAATATTGCACAGGCCTATCCAATGTACCAGTACTTCAGTTCCATAGCAGGTTATCCATATAGTTATCAGCAGCAGCAAACTTGGTATGAAGAAAATTGGCCTTTGTCACATACTGTTTTTCCATATCCTTCTGCTATTGGTTTGTGAAACAATGCCATTTCAGAGGTGGTATTCAGCATGTTCTGACCAGTTCTAGAGAACTGGTAGCGGAAATTTTGAGTAATTTGAAGAACTGACAAATACCACCTCTGACTGGAAATTTCATAGTATCCTTCCCTGCCCTGCCCACCAAGCCACACCCATAGAACTGGCAGTAAAAAAATTTGAATCCCACCACTGTGCCATTTCAATAAATACTAAATATTTCTGGAGGTAATATTTTTTGAATGACAATGGTTGTCGGTATCTTTTTGTCTGACAAAGATAAAATACAATTTCAGTTATGACACAAGGATGGTGAATTGCTTTTGAGCTTTTTAGGTTAACTCTTGCATATTAACACAGCCATAACCTTATGGAAGAAATAGTACTGACCCGATATATTTGTTAAATTTATTTGCTGCCTATCTCACCATGGGGGCTATTCTGGGTGGCTTAACAACAATAAAAAAGAAGAAATGTGTCAGGTCCTATAGATCTTTATCTGGATGCTGCCATTCTGGTGGGGGGGGGCTTGGAGGCGTTCCTCAGTTTATAACTTTCTTCCTGGTGCCTATCCTGTGCTTTAATTTACCTTCCTGGGAACAAGAGGGGGAGGGCCATCTGTTTTGTCTCAGCTCCAGAGCCTCCAGCAAGCAGTGCCTGAGAACAGCTTCTTAATCACCTTCTCAGCCTGTAATCATCAAAACATCTTTGTACCTGCAGACTGGCTTATTTGACACCAGACTGAGGGGAGGGGTCTCTATTTTAATCTAACGGAATTGCGCAGGAATCCTCAGATCCTGCTTTCTTTGTCTTGCTATCACTTTTCCTCAATAAATGTTTCCTTCTGAAATGTCAATTGTTTCAAGAGTCCTACTTTCTTGAGCAGAGAGAAGAGGCAAGTTCTTACAAAATGAAAAGAGAGATAAAATAATAGAACAAAATAATGAAAAAGAACAAAATACAATGGGTATACAACAATATGATAACCCTAATATATGAATAGTTACAAGGACCATTTCTCAGCAATTTTTTCAAAACTACACAAACCTCATTTACTAGTCTTCAATTAGGAAGCACACTTGATACCTCCAATTTACTATTCTGAATTCGTCTTGCAATGTTAATAAAGAAAGCATCTGCAGGGGCGGGGGGAAACTAATGATCATAGATTTCTTAATGCTGCTACACTATTTTGTTCTACATACTTACGGTACTTGTATTTAACTTTCTTTCCATAAACCAGAAAAATATCCTGATCTGGGAGAGTAAGTAGCCTGATAAATAGTTAGAAAAATACCTACACCCATCATTTTTATTCTGTCTCAGCAATAGAGGCTTGGAAATGCAACATATTTACTAATGTAGCATATAATTATCTAATCCTTGTGTCTTTAATGTCTCATTTGTTGTGAGACAAACTGAAAATGTTCTTTCATTTGTTTAACTAAAATATTAGCCATAGGATGAGATGAACATAGAAATGAAGGCAGAGTCCAGCACTAGGTAAGAGTTCATTTTGCACTAAAATGCTTATAGATGCTTTGAA
Organism: Naja naja; assembly: GCA_009733165.1. Taxonomy (NCBI): domain Eukaryota; kingdom Metazoa; phylum Chordata; class Lepidosauria; order Squamata; family Elapidae; genus Naja; species Naja naja. Next base: position 200,496,115 of record CM019149.1, read on the forward strand.
AAAAAATTTGTGTAATACAGATGACAACATGGAAATTACCACTGTACTTGAAAAGGCACAACAGAAATGATTTAGAAATAGCTGAACTTCATAAGAGATAAAAGGTAAAGGTGTCCCGGCAGAATTTACTCCACTAGTTGTAGCTGTCTTTAGGGGTGATTTCCTCTCTTTCTTTGACACAGGGATGTCAAACTCGAGGCCTGTGGGCCAGATGCGGCCTGTGGGGTGCTTAAATCCAGCCTGCAGGGCCGGCCTGGAAACAGCAAGGGACTGTCCCGCGGTGCCTCTGGTGGCTGAAACGGGCCACGTGCAGCCGCCCGCACCTCATTTTCACCTTCCATGGCCAACTGCAGCACTCTGCCAGCCCAAAATGGGCCCAAAACAGTCTTACCATCAAAGAACTAAGTAAGTATTTAATAGACTATTCAAAACATTGGAGAGAGAGGTTGTCATGAAAAAAGGATTTGATTTGGGACAAAAAAATGACCACTATTAAACCTTTGAAAATAAAGCAAAAATATGAACGTTAAGTGATGTTATTTATTCTCATTAATAGCACAGATCTTTTTTCTGCAGTACAGCAGTATTATAGATATGACCCATGCTTGTAATTCATGCTATATGTAATTATACTTCTACCTCTTGAAGGGGAGGCATGGTGGCTTAAAAAGTGCTGGAAAAGATCTATGGTGGTTTGAGTCCTATCATTGTGTGATGGAGTGAGCTCCTGTTATTTGTCTCTCCTGCCAACCTAGCAGTTTGAAAGCATGTAGCACAACTTTGGTGGGAAGATAACAGTGTTCCATGTTTCACACTGTGGCATGATGTCATGCTGGCCACAAGATCATGGAAACGGCTTTGGACAGTGCCAGTTCAATTGCTTAAAGCAGCTCCTAAAAAGCTAAGCTGAGCCTGACTCCTGGTGATTTCAATAATACATTAATGTAGGTTTGGGGGTGATAATATTTACTGCTTTCTACCAATGTATTTTTGAACCTGTCTCAGCCTAATCTTTGCAGATGAACTTCTCTCCAAGTACTAATTAGGCCACATCCAGTTAAGTAATTAACACATAGTTTGCAATATGGAAGATATGCTTTAAAATACAAAGATACTATAATGAATCTTCAGGAGAGATGGGAACTCTAGTTCTATTCACTAGAACTATGTATTCATCTAAACCTTGAAGAAAACAAATTCAGATGCCTGCAGTCAAGGCAAAGATACTACAGGTTGCCCTCAACTTACAACCACAATTGAGCCCCAAAATTATTAAGTGAGGAATTTGTTAAGTGAGTTTTGCCCCATTTTACAACTTTTCTTGCCACATTTGTTAAGTGAATCACTGCAGTTCGTTAAATGAGTAACACGGTTGTTAAATGAAACTGGCTTCCCCATTGACTTTGCCTGTCAGGAGGTTGTAAAAGGTGATCATGTGACCACAGGACACTTGCTAGTCATAAATGTGAATCGGTTGTCAAGCATCCAAATGTTGATCCTGTGACCATGGGGATGCTGCAATGGTCGTAAGTGTGGAAGGGCATTATAACTTCGAGCGGTCACTAAGCAAACTGTTGTAAGTCGAGGACTACCTGCACTTTCACTTTTTTTCCCTTTGTTCTTACTGCGATATCATAGGGCTGTTTAATGCTTCAGAAAGTGGTTGGAAAACTTCACCGACGTTTCCTTTTCACGACCACAGGCAGCACTCGGTTCGAATGTTCTATCTACAAGAGTTGAGTCCTCCGGCTGCAAGGGGGCGCTCTCCCCCTTTTGACGTGAGACGTAGAGCGGAAGTGCGCAATGCCGTGACCGTCGGCGCCCGCCATTACACGGTGCCGGAGAAAGAAAGAGGGAGGCCAAGGCTGCGCGCGCCCTGTCGAGACGGGCGGTTAAGCGTCTGCCCGTTGGTCCCTCCCCTTTCCTTCCTTCCGCGCCACGGCGGCGGCGGCGGCCTTTCCTTCCCCTCTTGCTGCTTTTGGGCCTCCCCGAAGCACGCCGCCCTGGCCGCGCCGCCGAGCGCTCTCTTTCCTCGAAACTGAGCTGGCGGCAGGCGGCGGGCCGGCATGGAGGACAAGAGCTTCACCAAGGAGTTGGACCAATGGATCGAGCAGCTCAACGAGTGCAAGCAGCTCAGCGAGAGCCAAGTGCGGACCCTGTGCGAGAAGGTGGGTGAGGCGCCGAAGGGGGAAAGCGGGCTCTTGGTTGGGGTGGACTCCCGCTCTGGACCCCTCGCTCGGTCCCTATCCGAAAAACGTCTATGGGAGGGAAGGGTGGAAAAAGAAAAAGAGGCTGAGAATTGCTTCACAAAAGGCGTTGGTTTGTTTGTTTCTGCTAGTAGCCTTCGGGTACCGTAGAACAGGCTCTGACAGCCAAGACGACTAAAAATGGAGACAATTTTCAGAACAGGGTGATTTTGTCAAGAAAGGTTAATACATACACACAGCGCTTAAAGGAGAGCCTGAGAATCGTTCTCAGACGGTACTTTTCTCCTCTGCTTTTAATTTTTTTAAAAAATGCACACATTGTAGCCGTGAGAATGTTTTTGTAGCCTTAATTGTCCTTAGAATCTTGTTTCTGACATTTTTGTCTTGTAATCGGCAAAGATGGACATGGGGAAGCTTGCATTTCTGTTTTGCCAGGAGACAATCAAGGTCAGGCAGGATGAAATTGAAAAACCGTGGAGTGATCTCTGTGATCCGTGGTATAGAAGACAAAATACAGAAAAATGAGTGGGATAGATTCCCCCAAAGGTAGACGTAGTAGCTCTTCAAAATGTCATTCGCTTGTTCGCTTTTTATTTCTGATTTATAAACAGCGCTGACATTTGTTGGAGGAAGATAAATAGAACACTCTCGCAGGACTTCCTGCACCATAATAAAATAATGAGTATCCAGGAAGAGTTTATTTTAATTAAATATGGAGTTGGAAAACAGGTTGTGGGAAGTTAGTGAAAATGCCTCTAGATTACTTCTCTTCCCTTTATTTTCCCCCCTGCATATTATTATTATTTATTATTTATTAGATTTATATCCCGCCTCACTTCCCCCAATGGGGAATTTAAAACGCTGAAGATTCACAGATTTTAATTAGTTTAAACACACCATTCTTATTTACACAAACTACTAACACCATAGTACATGCTATATTTATAGCTAGAGCTAGTAAAAGATTAACAGAGTACAGTGGTTGTGTACTTGGTGGCCTTTGATGATTCATTTATCTTCATTTGTGTAACATTCCCATCTTCTATCAAGATAAGGCATACATAGGATCCAGTATATTTGAAGAATTTTTATTCAAAATTATACTCTTTTTAGTTGCCAGTGGTAAATAAAATTACTTTTACTGAGATATCAACTAATGTGGCTTTCTCTGTTCTAGTTAGGTTATTTCACTTAAAGAACTGAGAGTTTTTTCAACAAAAAGTGCTGAAGTACAATAGAGCGTTTAATGCATATATGTACCTTTCCCATATGTGGCACAACCATGAGGAGATTAAAACAAACACATTTTTAAATTAATAGGATTTCCCTAAGTTTGAACGTAATAAAGCAGTGGTTAATAAATAAAGCTTTGGATTTCTTAATATTTTATTAAAGGTAGGGAGATGTGATACTCCAGTTACATTGGGGGGGGTTCTTGAAGTTACTCTCAACTTCTATATACACATAATTGCTTAAATTTGATTAAAAGTGATTGAAGAGATTCCTTTTTGATTAAGGTACAAATCCTTCAAAAAGGAGTCTTTACTCTGTTTTACAACAACCTCAGTCTGTTACTTTCAGCCTTTGCCTCTAAAAAAGCCCCTTATATCCAGAAGCAGGCATTGAAAATATTGTTTGGTCTTAATAAATAATTGACTCTCCCTAGGACCTGATACACCAGCTATTTTTGCATGAGCTTCTGCTCTAAGATACAGCCTTGAACTGTGAAATGAAGCATAATTTACATGGGCCTCTTTATAACAGAGCAAGCAATATGAAATAATGGCATTCTCACTATTAAATGTAGAAATATTTGGAAGTTGGTAGTTTGAGTATTAGGTAGTCCTTGTTTTACGACCAGTTGCTTAACTACTCTTCACAGTTACAACAGACTTGAAAAAATTAACCTATTGAAGTTATGACTGTCAAACCACCACCATACTCAGATCTCATTTCAGGTGCTTGGCAACTGGCTGGAATTGACAGCTGGTTACAGTGTCACATATTTTATAATGTTTTATTGCAGTTTTCCCAGCAAAAAAATGCCATTGGATCAGCCGCCTTTGCACTTACTACCACGTGATTTGCTTAACAACCCTCATAAAAACTGTTGTAAAGTTGAGTCAGCCTCAAATGGTGAATCTGCTTAACAACTGCAACAATTTATGAATTCCAGGCTGAATTGGGGCATAAATCAAGGACAACATGCATAAGTGCAGCAGTTTTTTTTTTTTTAATTACATTTATATGCCGCCCTTCTTGGGAGACTCAGGGCGGCTTACAATTTTTGGGATACAACCCAGTGTGCTCAGCAATAGCCTTCATTCCATTGTATATGCCTGCTTATTACTAAGCAGCATTTTTACAAGGTCAGCTAATTGCCCCCAACAATCTTGGGTCCTCAGTTTACCTACCCCGAGAGGATGGAAGGCTGAGTCAACCTTGAGCCTGGTGGGATTCGAGCCTACAGCAGTTGTAGGCAGCTGGAACTTAAGTGCAGGCAATTAACAGCCTGAGCCACCAAGGCCCAGTTGTTACTCTGTTCCCCAAAAAGAAATGAACATGAACTAGTAATAGTTGAAATAAAAAGATGTAGACTTTCAAGTTATGCAGATTGATTTCTGTGTAATTTAAAATGTATATATTTCTATCTAATTTGGCTGGGCCAATATTTGAAATTCCTTTATTTTTTTCTACCTGTTTTTTTCTTTGCAGTATTGGAATAGTAATTTTTTTAGCCATTTCTAGCAAAAGAACAGTAACCAAGACTGTTACTGATATAAGCTAACAATGTTACCATGATGTTAGGTAGTCATCAACTTACGAACATTCATTTAGTGACCCTTCAAAGTTAAAAGTGGCTCTGAAAAAGTGACATGATCATTTTTCACACTTCCATCCATTGTAGCATCCCCATAGTCATGTGATTAAAATTTGGATATTTGGCAACTGGCATGTATTTATGACAGTTGCTGTGTCCCATGGTCATGTGACCACCTTTTGTGATCTGACAAGTAAGAGTCAATTGGGAAGCCAGATTTATTTGACTAACTTAACTGTAACTGTAACTTAACAATTACGGTATTTCACTTAACAGCTATGGCAAGAAAGGTCGTAAAATGGGGTAAAACACACTTAACAATAATCTTGCTTAGCACTGGAAATTTTGGGCTCAGTTGTGATTGTAAGTCAATGACTAACTGCATTGGATTGAGAATTGAATGAAGCCCCTTCTGGTATACTCTATTACATGCAAAATTTTCAGCGTAGCCCTGGGAGTTTCCAAAGTAAAACAAGAATTCTTATTTAAAATTCTCTTTCAATTAAATTGATTTTTTAAATTTAAGTTGTCTTTTATCTTTAAAATTATTAATATCATGGCATATTTCTCATTCTAAATATAGATGTATTAAGACATAGATATTTCATGTTTACTTTCCTTTGCCAGTCACACAGGTATTCATTTCAGAGTTCAGTCATAAATTTGAAAGATGTAGGAGAACCACTTTTACAATACATAATTACTTGTGTTATTGAAAAATGTTTCTATTAAATTTGTAGAAATATTAGGTAAGCACTTAATTAAAACAATTCCCTTAATTGTGAAACAATTTTTACAATTTTGTCTAATGATATAAATATTACATCACCATTCCATATTGATTAAAATAAATAATCTAAGACCTAATAGTAAAAATGTAAGGATATAATAATGCAATTATTTTCCAATAAGAATTGGTACATTACTACATATACAAATGCATGTAATATTTAAGATTTATTCAACAGAACTATATTGTACTTCTGTAATTTTATACTATTTCTGAAATGTGTAATAATGTGTACTTTATTCTAAACTTAGAAAAATGAAAATTACATGCAGTACAATGCTAACTTTAGATATTACATTCACTTAAGTAATACTGTATGTCAGGGGTGTCAAACTCACGTCATCATGGTGGCATCACGTGATGTATTGTAACTCCGCCCCCCCTTCGCTAAACCGGGCATGGGCATGGGTAGTGCGCGATGCATCCAGCCTGCAGGCTGTGATTTTGACAGCCCTGCTATATGTGAAGACCTATCAGTGATTTATTTGATTTATAAAGCATAGATTTTCAAATGTAGTAATCCAATCCACTCTGGATTTTATTGTTGGCAAATGATGTGCTTGGGGAAAAAAAGTTCTAATTCTTAAAAACTTTTAAAAGTTACTATTGCTAAAAGATTGCAGGTGGAAAGAAACAACAATGTTCTAGTTAGTGTTTAATTTTTTGGTACCTTCAGTTTTTTAGCCTATTGCTGATGAAATTCAGGTTTGTATATATACTGTGCATTTATAATTGAAAGCCTCCCTGAGTTTTTAAAATATATGTTGACTTTCATTCTCCTAATGAGACTACCTTAATTGCCAGTTATAAGTAAGAAAATGAGACTGGAAGGAAACAACCGAGTAGTGAGCAAAATTATGAGTATGGTTGATGCTGAAGAGGATTTTGAATCTCTGTAATGAACTCAAAGAAATATCCTAACATTTCTGTTAGGAATTTTTCTTGAAATTTGTTTAATTTAGTTGTAAATCTAATTTAGACAGATTTCCCAGCTGATCAGCTGTTTGTATGTTGTTTTTTCTCTTATTAGGCTAAAGAGATACTAACAAAAGAATCAAATGTTCAGGAGGTTCGGTGCCCTGTCACAGTGTGTGGGGATGTCCATGGGCAATTCCACGATCTTATGGAGCTTTTTAGAATTGGTGGGAAATCGCCAGATACAAACTATCTATTCATGGGAGATTATGTTGACAGAGGCTATTACTCAGTGGAAACTGTGACACTTCTTGTGGCGTTAAAGGTGAGTTTGTAAAACTGAGGTTATTAGAAGCCTATTTGTAATGCATTTTTAGACTGAGTTTTTTAGTATACATTGTGTACAAAGGCATAAGTGTGAAACTTGGAGTAAAATGATGTGACTAATTATATGGATGGATTATTACAATGACTGTTTATTCTCTGATTAGGTGCGCTACCCAGAACGCATTACAATTTTAAGAGGCAATCATGAAAGCAGACAAATTACACAAGTATATGGCTTTTATGATGAATGTCTGCGGAAATACGGAAATGCCAATGTTTGGAAATATTTTACAGATTTATTTGATTATCTTCCTCTTACAGCTCTAGTAGATGGGCAGGTAAGTAATGTTATGCAACCATATGGCCTCATTAGGTTTCATTAAATGAAGTTTGAACAGTTGATAAAATAATGTAATTTACATAATTATCTTTGAATAATAAATGAGTACCTGGTATTGTCTTTTTTGTTACTCTTGGAAATCTTTCTCAAGGATGCAGGTGTGTGAAAGTTATTATAACAGTTGCCTAATGGTAGTATAATTGCCTGATGCTTTGCCTCAGATTTCACATCCTCAATTCATGCTATTAAAGGAAAATGTCCATATACACATTCACAATACATTTATACATAATAAAGGGTAAATATCCAGAAGACCATGTAGTTCTAGATAGACATAACTTTTAAAATACTAATCTAGATAAAATGTGCTATTATCTTAAAATTTTGAATACCGAGGAAGATCAGAAGCTGTATAATTTTAACTATACCTTATTGTGTGTGTTACTTAAACTGAATAGTTGTTAAATGTAACAGTGGTTAGAGGTAAAAAGTTAATGTTATGAATTTCAAAGACTGTGTCTACTAAGCTAAACTACAATTATCCAGTGTCAGTGTCTTGACATTAGATTCAGATAATCCAAATCAAAGTAAAAATTGCCAACATCTTCCATAAGTAAGCCAGGAAGAAGGAAGTCTGCTCAGACTCACAGTCTTAATTCGGTGGCCTTCAAAATTTAATCAAGAAATAAAGGTTTAAAGACTGCCTGCATATGTATAATTTGATCTTTTCTCTTATTAGATCTTCTGTCTCCATGGAGGTCTTTCTCCTTCTATAGATACACTGGATCATATTAGAGCACTTGATCGTTTGCAGGAAGTTCCACATGAGGTAATATTACTGGAAGTCCTTTTATGGAGATTATAGTATTTTTCCTATTGCTGAAGAACTTAAATTTTAGAATGTTAAAGCAAATTATCAAATTTTTAGAATTGAAGAAACTAAAATTAACATATAAGCAGCTGCTACTGTTACCATATATTGGAGTTACATAAACGTGTACAAACTATTTTTTCTCATTTTTAAATAGGGTCCAATGTGTGATCTGTTATGGTCAGATCCAGATGATCGTGGTGGCTGGGGGATCTCTCCACGTGGTGCAGGCTACACATTTGGTCAGGATATTTCTGAAACATTTAACCATGCCAATGGACTTACATTGGTGTCTCGGGCTCATCAACTTGTAATGGAGGTAAAATTATGTTGTACCAATCATCTGAGGATTCAAAGTGCCTTATCTTTGGGCAAAAAAAAGTTTATATGAAGGAAATAAATAAATCTGAAATGTCAGAGGTGTTTCAGATATGGCACAGTCCTACTAGCTGAACCCCTCAGCAACCATGCCTTTTTTAAGACCTGTAATCTTGCATTTTCAGATAAATACTTGTCATACCAGAGACATGTTACTGTCTCTTTAATGAACCAAAATGCATTTTTTGTGGTACCATGTACGACTGTGCAAGATCATGGAAAGATTCGACTTCTTTAAAGTTCTGCTGACTGGTGCAGTGAGCATACAAATCTCAGTGGAAGTACTTATCTGTCTTTGGATCAGAATATCACACCTTAGTATATATAGTCTCGGTATAATTGCTTTTTTCCAGTAGGTTAAAGGTCAGTACAATATATATATTGTACTGACCTAATACATATTGTACTGACCTTTATATATATATGGAGCAAATTTCAACTAGTACATTAATCCAGTCTCCTCTTCAGACTTTGTAAATTCCTTCATCAGTCACTCGTGTGATATCTCTGCAATTCTAAGTAGCTTTATAGTTTATCAATCTTAATGAAGTCTCAGTTTGACAACTTTTAAATGAGTGAATTGGAACGCTTTTTAAAAGACGGGTTTAATGCTTCACAATACAAACATAAGTCAAAGGTTTATGATATTAATGATCTAAGGGTAATATTTTAAAGAATTTTGTGGAAGACATGAACAGTTAAGATGTTTCATCTCAGAGTGCATTAAACTCACTGTTAATGTCTTATTACATTTCAGTAAAACACATTTGCAAAAGATAAAGCCAGGTGTTTGTTGGATGTCTCTTAGTGAAGTCATGTATCTTGTTTTATTGAAACTATTTTTCTCCCATTACAGGGCTACAACTGGTGCCATGATCGAAATGTAGTCACTATTTTCAGCGCACCTAATTACTGTTACCGTTGTGGAAATCAGGCTGCTATCATGGAACTAGATGACACTTTAAAATATTCCTTGTAAGAACCTACAGTTTTAACAAAATATATTTTAGCAGAAAAATAAGATTGTAATTTTTCTAATGTGAGCCATAAACTAACTCAATAGCTGGTAATTTTGCCACAGAAAAATCAAACCAAATGAACTAAGGTAAATACAAATTTAGCATGGGATGTGCACAACTAGTTATTAGGTTTTTATCTAAGCTGGTTGAATATGTTATGTGAACAGAGTTTGTGAAAGACATGATAGAATTGAGAGCACATGAACTGAAATTTGCTGTTTTTTCATAGTGCTGATTAGATATAAGACAACCTTTTTAAAATAGGACTCACTAGAACTTAAAATAACAGAATTGGAACAGACCTTGGAGTTCTTCTAGCCCAACCCCAGATACCCCATACCATTCTTGGCAGGTGGTTGTCCAGTCTCTTCTTAACAGCCTCCCTCCCGTAATGGAGCACCCACAATTTCTGAAGGCAAGCCCTTTCACTGATTAATTGTTCTCACTGTCAGGAAATTTCTCCTTAGTTCTAGGTTGGATCTCTCTTTGATAATCTAATTTTAGAGTAATATAAAAAAAGGTCATTTAAATGGTACCTTTCATTTCAGTTAGTGCAAAATACTTTCTTTGGGCTTTATTACAAATGCATAGTGCATAGTGTTCAGTCCTGTTACAAGTATCTCAAAACATAGTAAAGAACCTGAAAACAAGCTGTCTGTGTCCCTTTTCCACAACAACCTAAGCTCAGATAAAATAGCTGGATTTCAGCCTTTTTCCAAGGATTAGGTGATTTTAAGCTTGGAATGGGAAGCGCTTGTCCAAGATGCCAGTTGTTGCCCACCCACCCTTAAACACCCTGTCTGCTCAAAACCTGATAGAAATATTTCAGATGTCAGTATTATTTGTTGGAGTCCTGCACTCCTCCAGAAAACTACTCTTTCTCAAACATTGCTTGTTTGTGATACAGCATCTTTTTACTAAAAAAATACCCTCTTAACACTTAAAACCTATTTTGACTTGATTATATGCATATAGGTTACATAAATACTAACATCAATATTAATATCCTTTACAAGTTGAGCATCGCATATAAATAAGTCTATACGTTCATAATCAGTTAAAGGAAGTGGTTGTGTTTTCTTTCCACAGCCTTCAGTTTGATCCAGCACCTCGCCGTGGAGAGCCTCATGTTACTCGGCGTACTCCAGACTACTTCCTATAAACATCTCAGCCTGGCCTTCAGCAGTACTAGTATACTTGGCTTTTTTTAAAGCAACAATTTATTTGATAAGTTGAGGTCTGTCTCAGCCTAAAGCCTCTTTATGGACCAAACTGTGCCAGAATGAGGATGAGCAGTTTTGAGCACAACGTAAGACTGACTTCACACACTAAACCTTTTATCAGTCAACCCAACAGCCAGTTTGCCTGCTGTAACTGTAGTAACTGGACTGTTCAGAGAGAAGAGGTAACTAATTTCTCCCTTTTTTGCTTATATGTACATTTTAGTTGTAGTGTTCAACTGGCATGTATTAACATTTTGAAGTTTAATGAAAATGTACAAACTAATGTCCCTCTTAAGCCTATTGCCCTCTATTTTATTGACATAAGTAACTTAACTGGAGAAAAGAAATCTCTTGGGAGTATATTGTCATAAGCTTTCTTTCCATTTAAACTAGGTTACTGTTCTGTGTTGATCCCTTTTTTCTGTATATTTGTCATGAAAGTGCTTGCATCTTATTGATGTATTTGAACAAATAAATCTGCAGATCATTATTCCAAACAGATGGATATGCTGAAATGGAATAATTTATCTGTTTGTGTTTCTCTTCAGCGTGCGCACAAATAACTAGCTGCTTCATTGTATAAGATAGATCAGGTGACAGATTATGACTGGAAATTGAAAGAACTTGGCCAGATATTGCCACTCTGAGTATGTGTTTGGATGACAAATTTCACTGGAGACCTTGGCATATAGAATTCTTTAATTAAATTTTCAGGCCTACTATTAAGATGAAATTCAAAATGACCACCATCTTGTGTTCTTTTAACCCCAAATATATTTAAGTTTGGTGAATGTAATCCAATAGCTTAAAGACTTCAGATCTAAACTAGTGAATTTAAAATAGTACACTTGAAATCTCAAGTTAAAATCTGTTTTAAATGAAGGGCAAAATGATGCTATAAACTTACTAAAGTAAACTGAACATAAAATACAAATAGCCCAATTCTCTTAACAGGACACAAGTGTTGCGAGATTTTCTGCATCCCATTTAATTTAGTATTTGTGAAAATGCAATGGGACAAATTCCTAGAACGATGTTCATTAGTCACATTATATTATACAGAACTTATGTGCAAGTATATTTTAGAATTAATATTTTGAATTTAAATATTTTGTGAAAGTGAATAAATATCATCTTACTGGCGGCTGATTCAGTAATGCAGTAGCAATATATAGTTGTATATTATTTAATGTATGATAAGAACATGGCAAAAAAGTAAGCATATACACACTATGTAATTATATACAATTCTTATGTAGGGAGACAGCAGTGGAACAAGTCACCCATGTCCATAGCATCCCTTAAAAGCTATTAGGTGCTCCCTATGCGGTGCTAAATAGGTGATAGCAATCAGCCCTATGGCCTCACGGCAATAACAAACAGAAGAGTATAGTGGTATATATCACCTAGGATGCAGCGGTCTCCCCAATCCACATTTTGCAATTCTCATAACTGAGAAATTAATATTGCTTAATGTTATAATTGAATGGGAACTCTTACCACTATGCTTTACAGAATGTGATATTGCTTGGTAGAATTTACTTCTTGTGATGAAAAGCTTGTTCCTTAATTTATAGTTATAAATACTTGTACATTGGTAATTTCTGTGGGAAACAAATCAAAAGAATAATTGTTGGGAGGTACATAGAGTAGCCTACGTATTGGGTTTTAGTTTATAGGGGAATAGCACAAATTAAACAAAATGTTTAGAGTTTTACAGAATTCGTAAAGTGCTGCTCTTACTAAACTCTTGTGAGGTAAGTGCTACATGGTTACACTTCCCAATAGGCAGGAAATGGTATCTTTCACAATCCAAGGCTCAGTAAACCAAATTCTAATTACTATTGAGTTTATGATTGCAATACGTCCTCCATTTGTTCCTCTGTAGTCCAAAATGGGTTTTTTTCTGCTTTACTCTTAGATTTTACTTCCTCTTTGGGCTTAAAGTATGAAGTTATACGATCATTTGCTTGCTTGTCATTTTAGCACATTTTATTGCAGTCTCAACAGGTGGTAGCATCTTTCTACTTTTGTCTCTGCTAAAGGCTAACTAGGTAGGGTTGAGTCTGGCCAGTACTTGGATAGGAGACCACTAGAAAACACTAAAGCAGGCTACACTGGGCACCTGAAAACAACATGCCAGAAAGCAATGACGGATCACTTCTAAAGTCACTATGAATATGTCTAAATGATCACAAGGAAACCAGGTCAAAAAGGGAGGCTTTTTAAATTACATCCATGTAATTTAATTTGTAACAGCAGAAGAAGACTTCCCTTGCAGAGTTTTATTTTAAAAAATGTATTTAATTCACCAAGAGGAAAGCCAAGCTATGTAAGCTTAACGAAGTGTAACAAGTTCTTCTGAAGAAGTTGGATGAATAGCCACCGTCTGATCAAAGTCAGCCTTCGTTGCTCCCATGTTGACAGCTACTGCGAAACCTTGGAGCATTTCATCACACCCCAAACCTTGCATATGAAGTCCTACCACCTTAAAACAAAACAGTCAGGTTAAGGTTAAGGACATGGCTTCAAAAGGACTTTTTTTTTCCAGACTTCACAGTTGCTCCTACCTTTTCACACTAGGAGCAATATTTTGTCCCCCTACGATATTTTTTGTATTGCTGTGTCATTCACTAATTTTATACAAAATCTTAATACATCATGCCTGGAAGAGTATTAAATGGTACAGCTCATAATTGCTTCAGACGTGGACTAAATATTGGTTTGATGTGAGTTAGGTTTAATGAGTTGTGTGAAATTAGCTAATTAGAGTTTATTCGAGAAGCAAAGATTGGGTGTGATGTTTCGATTCCGCTTACGTGTTGAGTGACATTGGTATCTTCTCCTCCTGTCTCATTTCCTAACCTTGAATAGAATATACATGAAAAGCAATTTTAACATGCAACATCTTCACTCTTCCCTGCTTTACTTACTTTTTCTTGTTTAGTGGCACAGACCAATTTCATCACACATTTTGTTTTCCTTTCTGTTACGGCGTGGTACATGGGGACAAAAGAAGTTATATAAATTTTCACGTTCTCTTTTCCATATGCATTTATGGCTTCCGCTGGAACAAAATCAAATGACATTAGTTATATTTGAATACAGGGGAGAAAAAAAAAACAAAGAATCTCATGCATTGGCTTTCTGACAATACTACCAAATCCTATATAATACGTACATCTCAAAAGGATTAAATATTTACAAGTTTGGTGATAGGTGAACTGGTTTCCTTCACATGTGGCTCAATTACACACCTCGGTGGTTTTAATTATGAAAAGACTTGTCCAAAAGAACTTGAAGATCACAAGTTTACCAACTGAGACTCTATTACATGTGTCACAGCTTAGAATTTGATGTGTGGTTTTTGTTTTTTTTAAATCAAGCTTGACATCACAGTTTGTAACTTCAACTTCAAAAATCCTGTGAATAGAGGTGCTTTATTCATACTTCTCATTAAATTTTTAAAAATGTTTAAACAATAAAATACCTGATGGGTAACGTATTCTGAACTTGGGAATGTCTTAATATAAAGTGAAACAACAGGAATGTGTGATCATTCCCAGTTCAGCTTTTTTTTTCTTTTGTTCAGTTGTGCCCAATTCTCAGAAGCTGCCTGTAAAAGTCCCTGCAGTTTTCTTTGCAAGGTTTTTCAGAAGTGGCTTGTCATTTTTCTTGCCTTGTTCCTAGGGCTGAGAGAAAGTGACTTGTTCAAGATCACCCAACTGATTTTGTGCCTGAGGCAGGATTAGAACTCACAATCGCCCAGTTTCTAGCCTGATGCCTTAACCATTACACCAAACTGGCTCTATCCATAGTCCATAATTTATATTACTGTATCAGAGGTAGGAGTGACCTGTGCATCAATAATATAAACAAACATAAGTAGAATTTCCATCAACATCCTGTTAATATACAAATTCAGAGCTTACACATCCTTACCAAGCCACTCTTGTAGAGAATGTCCCAAAGGAAATTGGGAAACCTACTACTCTCCATATATTATTCAACACAATTCCAATCAGTCACAAAATCCGTAGATAATAGAGGTATCTCATTTTATTAAGAGTTCTATTTCATATTTTAATTATTGGAAAAAAGCAGAGAAACAAGAGCTTACCTTCTGTTAGTCCCACTGTTCCAATTGGTGGATGACTGAAAACCACAGTCGGAATGTTGGTATAGTCCAATTTAAAATCCTTTTTATTTTCAAAAAGCCTATGTGCCAGTTTTCTTCCAGCCGCAATTGCAACTGAAAAATGCAATATTCATTGTGTAGTAGTAATTCGTTCCATACATTTTATTACATAGCATTAATGGGTGGTCAAGCTACCCTTCCCATGTCTTCACAGCCCTTCCTCACCCATTTTGCTTTGTTCCATTTTAGAATCCCAAATGAATTTATTTGATAAAGTCCTTAAAACGTTATTACCTGGTGTGAGGAGTGCTTTCCCACATACGTCCCCAACAGCATAGATCCCCTTTCTGCTGGTATTTTGGAACTCGTCGACAATAATATGGCCTCTCTTGTCTACCTTAATATTCTGATAGTAGGAAGAAAAATTAAAGTCAAAGCTGGAATCCTAAGAAATGCTACCCAACACAAAGAGTGAACAGTATGGTATTAACTTTTTTAGTGCTCATATAAAGGAAAACAAGGAAATCACTTCAAAAAGTAAACACCCAATCAGCCTATCCATAAGATCAAGATCTTTGAAAAAAAACCATTTCTATAACCATTTTTCAAGCTAACTAATCTATGCAATATGAACAAACATTTAGGTTAAGATAAAATTATTATGCGACATAGTGTACCATCCAGAGTTACCATATTTGTTACATTTCTTCTCTGTAGTAGGAAAAAATACAGAATAGCAAGTAGCAGCAAAGTAAGAAAAAATGACATTCCATTGTCGATCATGGCTACTCTCTTCAGTTAACCCTAACCACCACATGCCAATTGCAATATAATTTGGATTGTGTATGTCATGCATTTAATATTCCATACAGCATCAAGAAACAAAATTCCCACTTACCAATTGGTCAAGGTTTAGGTCCTCAGTATTGGGGTCTCTACCAATGGCCCACAAGAGACAATCAACATTCT
Source organism: Naja naja (assembly GCA_009733165.1). NCBI lineage: Eukaryota > Metazoa > Chordata > Lepidosauria > Squamata > Elapidae > Naja > Naja naja. The sequence goes on from CM019149.1 coordinate 200,512,113, forward strand.
CAATAGTGTTCACAGTGGGTTTTTGATTAGGAAAAGAGGATGTAACTGTTATTGCCAAGAGCCCTGAAGCTGATTTTGTAACTGATTGAATCTGTTGAGAAACAAGATTATTAAAGAATGCTAGAGCAAGATCACACAACCAATTGTTGGTTTTAAGGCTCAAGTCCTAGTTTCCTTCTTCAAAAACACCCTCCTCACTAAATGTCTGTGTGTTGTGAAGTTACATATACTTTATGGCTAGAATTAGGTAGTACTGGTAGTCCTTGATGTACAACCACAATTGGGACCAAAATTTCTGTTGCTAAGCAAGGTGAAAAGCAAAGTGAACCATACCTAATTTTATGATCTTTTTGCCATAAGTGTTAAGCAAATCACAGCAACTATTAAGTGAAGCACACAATCATTAAGCAAATCCAGCTTTCCCCATTGATTTTGCTTATTGGAAGCTGGCTGGGAAGATCACAGATAGTGATCACATGACCTTGGGATGCTGCCACTGTCATAAATATGTTTCCAATAACTTTTAATTTTGGTCATGTGACTAAGAATGCTGCAATGGCCATAAGTATGAAAAGTGGTTTTAAGTTACTTCTTTCATGTCATTATAACTTAAAACAGTCACTAAACGATGGTTTTAAGTCAAGGATTATCTGTACTGTATACAGTTTTGTTGAGAGTCCCCACTTGCGTGTGAAGAAAAAAAGCAAAGGTAAGTACAATGGCTTTGAAGTTTCCAAATGTCAGAAGAGACACAGATATGTTTACTGAGGTCAGAGGAAAAGGCTCAAATACCCTGCATTGGTCTCATGAAAAATTATAATTACAAAGTGAAGAACTATCACTATGGGTGATATGCAAAACTTGCTCAGTTGCCAGTTTTGTCATCTAATTTCTCTTTTAAAATACTCCTTTTTTAAGTATGCTCAAATCTGCGTAAACTAAATCTATTTGACAGGATTGTTTTTTTATGCTTCTGTAATGTCCAAGGTTTTTTAAATCTCTCAAATAAGGTAAAGTTGATTGGTTTGTATGTTAAATTGGAAGACTGTTTTTGATTCAAAGTTTATGGCCTCAAAATGGAATTTTACTAAAATGTTAATTTTATATATCAATTAAATCTTGTTTATAATTTTTAACCAGTCTAAAATAAGAAGTAAACAAAACTCTTACATAAAATCCTATTGGTAAGATCCAGATAAAGCTCAGGGCATAAATAGCTTGTCATTGCCTCAATTCTTACAAAGCAATTTGACAGAGTGAGCAATGCAGGTCATTAATATGTAATATGCAGGTTACAAGGAAAATTCCTTAAACGTAATGATAAAAGTATAATACTGCAAAACTACTTTCAATCTGTTCAGGAATGCTGCAAAAACTATCAATCCAATAGCTGTTGTTCAGTTATGAGAAAGAAAAGCCATATGCAGGATGATGATTTGTTTTTGCTTTCTCTCAAACGGCAACATTTGGATCATTTATACACATGCTCAAAAGAATAAAGCTAAGCTCAGTTTCTCAAACTCATATTGTTTTGCAGTTGTTAAAGCAATAGAACATAATGAAATGGGCGCTTCCAATTGATGGTGGAATGACCTAGCTGCAACTAAAGAAAAATTATGCATAGATAGTTCTCGAATTTCAACCATTCATTCAGCAATCACTCAAAATTACGTTAAAGGTGGTGCTGAAAAAAAGGTAGTTCCACACAGTCCTTGTTGTTCGTTTTGTTTTTGTTTGTTTTATTTGGACTTATAAGCCACCCTCTCTGCTGAAGGACTCAGGGCAGTGTACATAAAAGACAGAAAGTACAAAAGTTAAAAGAAATTAAAAAGATATTAAATTATGCCAAATAAACAATCAAATTGAAATGCCCCTTCGCGGCGGAAGGAGCGGAGCTCAGGGGCCAAGCGCAACTCAAGGGGTAGTTGATTCCAGAGGGTGGGCGCCCCCCTACCCCTAGGGGCTGCCAGCCTACACCGTTTAGCTGACGGTATTCCCAGGAGGCCCCATCTGTGGGAGTGCACAGGGCGATTGGTATTTGTCAGCGGAAGGAGACGTTCTTGCAAGTACCCTGGACCCAGTTACAGCTGTTGCAGTTCTCCCATGGTCAAGAAATCAAAATTTGGGCACTTATGACTGCAGGGGCAGTTCAACTGACCCCATCAGCCCATCTCTCCCTTTTAACTGCCCTATGCTCTGTTGGCCATGCCTACCACTCCTGTTCCCTACGCTTGCAGGTCCTGCCGCCCAGTCTTGATGGCTCACCCATCTCCCTGCCACTGCTTTTGAGGTGCACCTGGCTTGGTCCCCCATGAGCAGCAGTCCAAATCACATGGGACATTGTCAACTTTTGGAAGGCAGGTGCATGAAAGAAGGCCCAGCTGTGCTGGAATGAAATCATTCAAGCCCATACACAATTTGGCCAAAGGTGCGTGTGGCCTTGGGAACAAGGCTGGGGTAGCCAGCAGTTGTCTTGTGAAAGGCCAAGCTGTGTGCATCTCATCAGCGGTCACAGGAAGAGGAGGGTATATATCAGTTGGGAGTGGTAAGTCTGGGAGGGCCAGCGAGCACAGGCTGGCAGAAGTGACAGAGTGCAAGATGGCAGAGGGGATGGGGGGAGATATGTGGGTGGGAGGAGTTGAAAAGGAATCAGTCCCTTAGCTGGCCCAGACACAAGGCTGGGAGGGACTAAGCCAGGAGTGGTTTGGATCAGGGTGGGTTCTTGTTTAAGAACTGATGGGATTTGTTTAACAAGTACAATTCCGATTGCTTGGATTGCTATTGCTAACCAAAGCACTCAACATGACATGCTTTACAACTGCATTGCTTCGCAGTGGCAATGCCAATCTCAGTTGTCATAACTCGAAGCCTACCTATACATGAACATTCAGAATTAATCATTACAACCCAGCACTAAAGAGAGTTTACCTTGCAATGTTTCCAGACTTCTACTCCATTATGTTCCAATTCCTGGGTGCAATTTGAACTGATCATAGAATCAAAATTTCTCAGCACCTATACAAAAAAAATACTTCATCAGACTGCGAGTAAAGGTCTTTACTTACATTTAATTATAGTAACTTCCTTTGTTTGAACAATATCACAGAACACCTAAGTCACACCCTCACAAGCCTGAACTCCGAAATGCAAATTTCTCTCAAATTTATTCAACTTCACAATTAAATTGACATTTATCATAGACCTATTGCCAAAGTTATTAAGAATTAAATTTCCTGTATGTACTACATGTGTTATTCAAATTTCATAATCTCACTGTAAGACTGAATAATATAACCTAAGAGCACACCACAACTTTCATGGTTAAATTTAGGTTGGAAATTAAATTCTCCTTACATCTATATTCTGTTGTAGCTACTACACCATACTAGATCTTACAATCAGAAATATACCATAGACTTCAATAAAAAAGAATGACAATGTGAAGAGGAAGAGATGGAGAAATTGAAAATGTCTTGAAATAAACAGTAAACATACAAATACACATAATTGGACAAGAATATTATTAGCAAGTGGTTCTGAATTTTCAAGAGAAAATAGTGCATCTTGATTTTAAAAGGAGGTTTAATTCTAATTATAATCAAGAAGTGAAAAAATAATGAGTAGGTTTTTAAAAAATTGTCAGATTATCAATACTTACAAAATAAAAGCAAACTTTTTAAGGGCCTGCATATGGTTAAAAACAAATATTGTGTAATGCAGTCTACAAACGATCCACTCCTTGTGTAGATATGGACACAGACAAACCGATTCTGCCTTTTTGCAAGTTTATATTCTCCCTGTGGATATTAGTTCCAACAAGAACTCATAGTACTTTAAACTGTCACATAGAAAGGTGAATAAGTGAGGGCCCCTTACCTCATTATAACGTATCAATAAGGATGTCTTGGAGCCTAATGCAGAAAGAATACCAGCTAATTCAACAGCTATATATCCAGCACCTACAATAACACTTCGCCTAAGAGAAAGAAAATGGATTATACATCATATCTCTCAGGTGGATGTGCTCTTCACAAATCTGCTCATTTAAATAAATATTGGCCACTCCAGAAAGTCCAAACTTCTTCATATTTATTAGATTCAAATCCCATCATCTTTTAGCGCTTACCATGCTGAGTAGGCTTAATGAAAGCAGTTAATTCAATAATAATCTTAATGATTTTATTGCTTTCAATTCTTTTAATTATCCAATTCTCATGTTTTGTTCCCCCAAAAGACTTTTGATTGCAGTGGTATAAAACAACAAACAAATGCCTAAAGGGCTTTAGCTGTTTCTATCCAATTTATAACCTAAGCAACTAGATTTTGTACCTAATTTGGCTTTCATTAAATCAGAAAGGACAAATGGTAATCAATGCTGGGATAATTAGCAAGAAGGGAAGGTTTGTATTTACATTTGTTGGAATGGAAGGAATTACAACAGAATAATCAAGCACACAGTAAGGAATACACATAGAAAGCAATGCAGTGCTGCCAGCACACAGCCCGGGCTATTCCCCATTATCTGCCTACTTATTCTCTTGTAATCCCTTCCTCTCCAAACTTTCTGCTTTGTGAGGAGGGTTGAGAAAAAGAGAAAAAGTCAGGCAGAAGAGAAATTGTCTAAAGAGATTGCTTATTTAGACAATCCGCTGGGTGGTGGTGGGTGGGGGGAGAGAATGGATCAGGCACAGGACAACAATTATTGACTAATACTGAATGCATGATTGAGAGAGAAATGCTGTGATGATTGTAAATGCATGCCTTGGTTATAAATTATTTTCTTTCATCACCACCTTAACTTCACTCACTGCACAAAGCACTTGGTGAGGAAGGTCTATCTATTCACACACATCTTACACTTAAAGGTAGACGAAAGGATCTTGGCTGGGAAAACAGCACTCAGTTCCCTCTTCCACTGTGAGGGATGAGTGGGGAGCCCCACCACCACTGCCATGCCTTCTCACTTACAAATCCAGGCTTTTAGCAAACATTGCCTGCTTTTTCTCAGCCCTAAAGAACCAGCCTAGGCTAATGGCATATACAGGATGAGGTTCTCAAATATCAGCAACAAAAAAATGAAAGGAATGGGACTTCCTGTTTGAGCCTCTTTGCGAACGGACTGAAAACTGCGACTGTGCGCAGTTTTGATCCGTGCTCGCCACTGGAGACCCCGAGCCGGCTGGCTTTGGGGTTAAAACCACCCCATAGAGATGGTGAAGACGGGGGAGCCGCCAGCAGGGTCAAGGAGAGCCGCATCTTTTCTCCTCAGCTGGTTTTTTTCCCTTTCCTGAAGGCGGTTGCAAGCAATGGCCACCTCAAAGAAGAACTCAAACGGAAAAGAATGTGCAGGAGGAAGCTTGAAAGAGAAAGTGTGACACACCGGACTTGCTATTGAAAACAGCTATTAAAGGTACCTGGAATTTGAATAGCCAAAAATAATATTATCTCTAAAAAGACTTTTACAGCAGCGAATTAAAGTGTGAAGAGAAAAAATTGGTTTCTTTTCTTTTCCTCTAATACTGATAGTTTTAAATGGTTTGGAATATTAAGAAAAGATCGCTATAAGAAGTGGACATTAATTCACTTTGACATCAATAGGCTGCTCTCAGCTGAAAATAAAGTGTCAAGTGAAAAAATAAAAGGAATGCAAGGACAGATGAATTCACCTGCAAGTTAATTGTGACCAAGTAAGAGTGATAGAAAAGCCACAGTGCTTTACTTCATTTCCTGCTTTCTATTCTAAACAGCCTTCTGATCATCAAATAAGCAAAAATGAGAGAGAGAAAAATAGGATTTTTTTAAAAGTACTGCAAAAAGTACAGTTTCTTTACTGGAGGCCAATATCTTCAATAGAAGCTTATTTTGTTTGTTGATAGGAACATTGACCATGAAGTTGACATTCACACAAGTGAACAACAAAAGCGAACTAGCTGCACTGATGTCTACAGCACAACTGTTCACAGAGGCCCAGGATCCTGCAGCCAGATGCTTAGCAATGGGGTAATCCTTCAATGGGAGGATTTGTTTTTCCTGTTGTTGGTTTTATATCCTGGGTTTCCTTCCAGAGTTCAAGTTGGTGTGCACAGTGCTCCCTCCCTCTGTATTTCCCCACATGTTTTCCTCTAATTTCCCCATAGCAAACAGCACTTTGTTTTTGCCTTCATCCTATTTCAGTAGTGGGCTAGAACTGAAATAGAGAAAATGTTTCCGCTGCAAAAGGTAACACCTAGAAGGATGTAAGATAAGTCCCAGATTTGGGCTGATAAGAGGTCATGCAAGACCGTTCATCAAATCTGAAATGTAGGACTGACAAATACTGCAGCCTTGTAGCAATGCTAGCTTGCTGTCTACATCTTTTAGTGGGGAATGAAAGACTGGAGTATAATAATCCCTACCTGCTTTAAAAAATAATCTTCACTGCAATGCGGCAAATTGAGAATATTTAAAATGCTCAGAATTAATTGCAACTTACTTGGGCAACTCTTCAAGTTCAAAGAAACCATCACTAGAGATTCCCAAACTGGCTCCTGCAAAGCAACAAGACATTATCTTCAATATTCATCATCTTCAGCTTTAGATATAAATAGATGTAACTTGCAGAAACATTCACTCAGTTAGTTAACTATTGGTTAGAGTATACTATTAAAAAAGGGTTAATGAAATATTACATGGCAACTATGTACTGTACTACTGAATCTTTGGCAATGCTAAGGAAAATATTTTAATGTCAACTCAGCTGCATGTTTTCTTAAAAATAGGGCAAACAGCATCACAGAACCCATACCTGGTATTTCACTTTCACTGGGAATTACAGGCCGTCCACCGGTAGCAATCAGTATGTGAGGTGCCGTGTATTTTTTGCCATCAACTTCAATTGTAGGTTCAGGGTCAGCTGTGAATGATGCATGCCCACGAATGGTTTCCACGTGGTCCTAGCAAAACCAGTTGTTGATTTAAAAATTAAATCTATTTATATACTAGAGAAGAAGGGCATCATAACATAGTGTAATGTGAGCCAGCATATGATGCATTTAAATAATTGAGCTTTACAATAAATTTCAAAAACAGAAGAATGGAATAAGATGCATTATTTTACTGTAAATTAAACTCCCATTTTTTTTACCAGAACTAATCTCTCTATTGCATAATCCTTACACCTTTCAGAAACAAACTACATCATTCACACAATAGCCTATCAAGACCATGAAAATTATAGATTTGAAATGTAGACTAACTGCAATGAATTAAGATATGCCCTGTAAGTGATCTGGAGTTGAATCTTTTTCTCAAGAGAGAGGGGTAAGAGTTGACTTTTTTCTTTAACTGTACTAATATTTGTTTTACATTTACTCCTGTTTTCATGTCTTTACCATCTTTAAATAGGAAATTAAAATTTGTGCAGAGGAACAGTTGCTCATCTGTCATTTAAGCAAAAAAGCAAGTTTTACCTAAGTGATTTGCTCTGAATCTTTTTTTTAAACTATACACCTTCTATACACCTTGATGCGAATTAAAAATTAATCAACAGATTTCTATTTTCAGCTTGTGAATTCACAGGGTTTATAGCAGAAAGAAGGAATTTAAAATTTGTTGAAGCGAAAAAAGGCCATTTACAAACCTTATTCAAATTATTTTGATAGATCTCATTCAGTTTCTTCACATAAGCATCCCGCTTTTCTTTAATTATTCTACAGTAAAAAGACTTTTATTAGTATTATAGCCTACTTTTCCCTAAGAAACACATAATGCCCCTCTTCCAATGTATCCTCACAAAAACAAACCTTTTGGGTAGTTTGGACAGAGAGATAGCCCAACTCAGTGGATTTCCACAGCTAAGCATAAAATTGGGTTTCCTAATTGTTGGTCCTCATGGGCTTTCTAGATTTACATCTCAAATATTTATCTCTCTACAAACTGGATTAAAACACAGCACTATTCGCTCCAAATCTGCATAGGTATCTTTTTCCTAAATAATAAACTTAGATATTATGCAGAAAATTATAGTCCTGTTTCACAATTTAAAATGTTTTCCTTGCAGAAAAGGTTTATTCTATCCTATAGCACATCATACATAATAACATTTATTTGCTATATCTAAAACAGCATTTTAGACAATGCAAATGGTGTATCTCAATGCTTACTATAGGGAACACTACTGTCAGAGCAAATCCTAATATATCAACTATTTATAGCAGGCTCAGAATTAAATTCTGAGCATGTACTGTTTTGATTTTTCACAAGTCCCAGTCCAATCATTTCTTATAAGAATTTAAGAATAAAGCTCACAGATAACTTAAAAATCAAAGTGAGATTATTTAGAATAAAAACAATATCACTATATTAAACTCTGTAAGCTTTAAATTATGAATGCTAGGCAGTACATAACCACCAGTTTTGGTCCATAATGGAGATTCTTCAGAATTGATAGAGCATTGGAATCTTATAGATAAAAAAATCTGGATATGTGTGTCTGGAAAGCCTACTGGAGGTCATTTTAACTGACACTATAGTTTTCACTGTAAGTTTCTAATTAGAAACAATTCTATCCATTTATTTTACTTAAGAGGTATTGCAGAATTTAGCTCAACTTACTTCCAATTAAACTTCACATCAGCTATTTTAAAACCATAATCCATATGATCATGGATGAATTCAGAATGAACAGCAGTATTCCACATCACCTGTTATGAAAGAGGACATCCACAGTTCAATATAATTAACATAAAAATGAATGAGCAAAGTCAATTAATTATTCTTCTAAACAGCATACATCAATATTTTATTTATTTGTTTATTCATTCTACATTGCCCATCTCATGAAAGTGACTCTGCAGCAAGACAGAAGTACAAAACTTGGAGTTCCTACTCAAAGACATTAGACAGGACAGATCAGGACTCATAACTCATCATTGTCATGATACATGTAATCCAGTAGTTACACTACATATTGTGGTCTATGAAGAAGAAGCAAGCTCCTTGTTTTGTAATCATTGGCAGATGGCAAAACAGTCATATTTTACAAGACCATATATGGTTAATGCACTATGTTTAGTTGTGCCTAATGGAACACATATGGGCCTGGGCAACCAATTTATCAATTCCCTTGCATTTTGGAGGAAGAAGAGGAAGGAATATCTTTTAAGTTCAGCCTGATAAAAGGAACTTGAAAGTGATTAACTTCTTTCAAGAAATACCATCAGTATCAGAATACCGTCTATTTTGACCAATGTAAATTGTAACTATAGAACACAGAACATAAAATTATAAGGCTGGAAGGGACCTCAGAGATCTTTTAATCCAATTCTTCCTCAAGGCAGGATATTTTGTATCATCCCGGTCAAGTGGTTGTCCAGTTTATTTTTGAAAACCTCCAGTGATGGAGTACCCACTACTCTAGAAGGTAGACTTTGCCAACTAACCTTTCGCACTTTTGGTCTGTAAGATTGATAGCTTGTTTATATTGGCAAATACAGTTTGGGGGCCTTTTTTAATTTAAAAATTGTGTGTTTAATCAGCAGCTAACAGAAGGAAAGGCATCATCCAGACAGAGGACAACAGGAGTTCCAAAAGGGCAGAATAGACCATTTAACAACTTTGTTGCAGCTGTTTCAAAACTATGAAGGTCAAATAAGGGATGAGGAAATCAGATCAGGGTTTTTTCAACTGGTACCAATTTTAAATTGGTAAAATCATTGAAGTTCTTTTAAATCTTCTTTTAAATCTTATTCTTATATTTGGTCATTTCAGTACAACTACTGCATTCAATCTGGATTATGTTAGACTTCTATATGAAAATGGAGATTTAATAAATTAAATTATATTTTCAATTTTATTTTAATTTCCACGCATCTGCTCCTCAAACCAGGACTAAATTTTAAAAGCCATGAAAACAGTTGTGGTATTGAAAAAAGGCAGCAGAATTTATCTTTCATGACAAGAAGGACTTCCATGTCTTCCTTGAATCTTGAGGGGAAAAGCTGTGAGGTACTTTTTGTGACTTGGCATTTTTGTTAGGTGTTTTGGTAAAGCAGAGTAAAAGAGCAACACTGTTCTTCAGATGTCTTATAGTACAAATAACAGATAACAGAGTTGGAAGGGATCTTGGAGGTCTTCTAGTCCAGCCCCCTGCTCAAGCAGGAGACCCTATACCATTTCAGACAAATGGCTGTCTAGTCACTTCATAAAAGCCTCCAGTAATGGAGCAACCACAACTTCTGAAGACAAGCTCTTTTCACTGGTCAGTTGTTCTCATGGTTTGGCAATTTCTCTTAATTCTAACTTGCTTCTCTCTTATTTGGTGTCCATCCATTGTTTTTTACCTTGTTTTGGAAAGTAGGTGTTTTGGAAAGTAGGTTGACCCCCTCTTCTTTGTGGCAGCCCCTCATATATTGGAACACTGCTATCATGTCACCTCTCGTCCTTCGTTTCACAAGACTAGACAAACCCAATTCCTGCAACTGTTCTTCATATGTTTAGTCCCCAGCCCCCTAATCACCTGGGTTGATCTTTTCTGCACTCTTTCCAGAGTCTCAACATCTTTTTGATAATATGGTGATCAAAACTGGATGCACTATTCAAAGTGTGGCCTTACTAAGGCTTTATAAAGCAATACTAATATTTCAGGTAATCTTGATTCTATCCCTCCATTAATGCAGCCTAGGATTGTTATCTTGCTCTCCAAACAACATGGCCAACGTCTGCTAAAGAACTGTTTTGCATTCCAAATCAAGGATGGATATATCCCTCAATTATTTAAAAGCATATTTTAGCAGATTTTGAGGACTAGTATCCACTTTCATGTTTTTATTTGTTTTTATTAAACACCCTTCTGTGGCACCACAATCAAAACAATTCTGAATGCCATGGAGAAAATAAAAGATGGCAACATCAAATCAATTCAGGAAAAAGTTCTCTGAAACAGCTGGGTCTTCAAGCACTTTCAAAAGATCAGCAAAGAAGTTCCATGTATTTTTTTTTGAAATATTAGCAAATGCATAGCATAAATTCCTTTACCTTTTTAGGTACACACCCAACATTCACCTAAAAGAAAAAAAAACATACCGTATTTACTGCAAACATCATGAATCAGTACTTTTAATATAAACAAGAACAGCATTTAGAAAGTATGTATGACTACCGAAACATTACTAATTTACAATTAATTTTATTTTCTTAATATCAACAAAATGTACATCATCTTGATCAATAATATAGTATACTTAAGGTATTTTTCAAGAGGGGATAGCATTAAACTGTTGTATACTGAAATCCCCCTTAATGCCTAATATTAGGGATGAGGGAAACATTTTGACTGCATCAAGCTCCACAGGAATAAATTGGGTGAACCGGAGAATGCCACTGGGAATATGGATAATCTAAGAAACTACTTGCATTCTGCATCTCATTAGCCTGAGCATTAGCTCTTAATCATAATAACAAATTTGAAGCACATTTCATTATTCAGTTAGGTAGATATTGGGTTGGTTAGTATCTGGTTAGGGTCTGCATGAGTACTTGTCTTTCTAAATACCTTTGAATAGTTTATAGATGATTAAAGTTTGCATGAAAAAGCACGTTTTATCAGGCAATCTGAATGATTTGCCTGCCCCTTCTTGAAGAGAATCCTTGTTAGTTCTCAAAGCAAGCCATTTTATAACCCAATCAACACATTCAACTGACATTTTTACTGATTCCACTGAATGCCTAAATTCAGAAATTGTCTTTCATGGATGTTTCATTCTAGTAAATTTTTTTCCACTTTGGACTCCTCCAGGTGTTGCTATTGCTTCTTGATTTATTACATGCCTGCAAGTTGGCACAGGCTGTTGGCTGCCACATAGATCTTCTCCACAATCAGCTCTCTCCAATCTGCTCCTTCAGGTGTTCCAACAGCACATCTAACTCCATCCACCTTGCTGCTATCATCCTTTTCTCTTTCTTTCCACGGTTTGCAGCATTATGTAATTTCAACATCTTCCAGAATTCCCAGCAAACACAATCAAAGGATGGGAGCTTGAGAAACTATGAGCCTCACAACTTTTGAAGGGTTATTAAACTGGGGAAGGCTGCTCTATTTGGCTGCTCTATTTAATGACAGAAAACAGTTTAGAGTTAAGCTCTTTGAATATACATTCTAAACTTTACTCCTTATTTAGCCCTTTCTCTAGAATTTTATTCACTCATATTTTCCATCTTTGCATCATTACCAAATCATCAATTTTAATATTGCCAACCCATTCTCTCCATAACTAATTTGACATTTTTCTTCAGCAAACTATAATCAACACCAATAAGCACCAAGCCACATCTTTAATGTTTGGACTGTTAAGCTTTTTAAGTTAATTTCTTCAGGCACAATCTATTTTCCTTTGTGTTATAGCATGATGAGGGACTAACAATTACCATTATCTCATAAATTAGAGGAAGCTATAATTCCAACTGGGAAGAAGTAAAGTGTAACACTTGGGAACATTCTATAATCTGATACAGAACAATCAGAAAAAGACCCATGAATGTTATGTTCTTTTTAAAGGCATCCCATAGACACAGAAGAGATAAATAAGAAATGCATAATTAAAAATATCCCCTGTTTCCTGCTTGAGATACAGAAGGATAAAGCCAGGAAAGACACGTTGGCCGAGGTGGGGGACGCAAAGAGCAAAGCACTTCCTGAAATTTCGGTGAAAACTGAATTGGCGCAAAAGTGATAGCTTCTATCACATCGCACTTGCCTTATCTTGAGGGTAAAAAGAAAAAAGGAAAAGAAAAGGTATATTAGATGCAAGAGGAGCTGATATGTCATAAGGCACGGAGTTGCAGCAACACAATCCTAACCCGGGGATAACAACCAAAACCCAACCGCTGTGTTCAAGCAACAGGCTGATGCGAAACCTGGGTTTCCCCCAGGCACCTGAAATCACAGCCCTGTTTAGACTTAGAATAACTTTATTGTCACTTTGAACGTACGCTAATCGGCACACATTAAAATGAAATCTCGTCGCATATGGCTCTCAAACGGTCTCCACCTCCAATTTTCGCCCAACACTGTTCAACTATTTCTGCCCTGCCCGCCCACGGTGTGTGGGTGAAGTGGAGGGGGAAGAATCTCCACGCCCTCGGGCTCTTGCCGAACTCACTGCCTTGGCATAAGCCCACTCAGGTAAGCCTACTCATCAGGTATGCAGGCGAGCCTCCTACGAGTATATTTGCAGGCAGCCCCTCACACACACATACTTTCCTCTTCCTCCCCCACCCGACACCCTGTTTTGGACTCACGCAAGTGCCTCCAAGTCGCCCCTTTTCAACCACAGCAGCCCGGGCTCCCAGTTGCGCGGCGCGTCGGGCACTTGCCAACCCGCCCGAGCCGCCCCCCAGCACCAGGTAGTCAAAGGTGGTGGCCGACGAAGAAGAGGCTCGCAGTTGGGCCATGGCGGCGCGACGAGGAGGACGGAAAGGAACTGGGCAGAAAGCAAAACGCGGGCGAGGCAGCCGCATCCCGCCTCTTTCCTTCCTCGGGGTCGAAAGGGTTAATTCTCCTGCCCTCGGCCTGGATCCCGTCTTGCGACAGCTCGAGACGAGCGGAACTCTTTCAGCCTCTCGGATTGGCTGCGACATCCGTCAATCTCCAGCGGAGGCGAAAGAGAGAAACGAATTCAGTCTCGGAAGGAAGCCCAAGCGGAGAGGGAGTTGTGGGGAGGGACGGGGGTGGGGGACATTTGGTCTTCTCTTGGTGCCGGCATCGCTCTCGGCGGGGTTTTTGTGCTGCTGCCTTCGAGGTTTCTGCTTTGTGGCCGTCGGTGGCTTGCTTGGATAAGCGCAAAGCCACCTTCTAACCAGAAACGGTGGCTTGGGGTTCTCCTCTTCCTATATACAGATATTGAAGGGCAGAGAAGGAGCAGAGTCACCTGCTGCCGGTGGGGGAAAAACTGATCAAAAAGGAGACGCCGAAGGCAGAGAATCGCGCAGCGGACAGAGGTTCCGAGAGGATGCAGTGTAGGCAACCCTGGTTTAGGCACACAAATTGTGCAAGTGCAGAAAGTAGAGTCAGTTAAGTAACCGCCTGGGACAGGCAAACACAGCATAAGTAGTCCCAAAGGTGCTTTTTCAAGAGGCAACTGGACTTTCTGATTTTCTTTGCAGACGTTTCTCTTCTCATCCAAGAAGGTTCAGTTCTGAATAAGAACTGAAGAAGCTTCTTGGATGAGAAGCGAAATGTCTTCAAAGAAAAACCAGAAAGTCCAGTTGCCTCTTGAAAAAGCACCTTTGGGACAACCTGGATGACTGAGAATCTCCATAGACACAGCCTAAGTAGTTCTGTATACTTTAGTAACTTTAATGTTAGCGGAAAGGCAGGAAATCGTCTTTTTTTTCCAGCTTCATCTGAACAGTCTTTGCCAATGACCTCGATTTTATTCCAGGCTATTATATAGTCCATTTTCCCCAATTAGTAAGAGGTTTTAAGTTGGATAAAGCTGGGGGTTTCTGTGATATTTATTTACAAAAATGGCACAGATGAAGGCGTGCACAATAAGCAGTCCAGTGAGCATCAGGAGAGATGCCACACACAGGTTAATATATATTCTTTCCCTTCACTCCAAAAAGAGACTTCATTCCCTTCTACTTAAAAGCTTTTTGGATTAAGTTTGTTTTGTTTCAAATCACACGGTTACCTATTCTCATTCTCAAAATGGCAGGGAAAAATGTCAAGTGATCTTTATTTATTCATTGGGATTGCATTAGAGTTATATTCTGCCTTTTATTCAGAATCTCAAGGGAGTCCATTCTGTGCTTGCTCCTATTTTTCTCTGGAACAGCTCAAATATGTTGGGCTGAGAGAGAGGGATTGCACCGTCTGTCATAACCCTAACCCCTTATTATGCAATCACTTCTGGGTCCCCCCCCCATACCTGCTAAGGAAAGACAGAATTGCATAACCAGGTTTGGTTTACCTGGACCTCCCTTTGTTCTACACTCAATACAGTGCATTTCTGTTAAAGGTTTCAGTGAATCAGTACCAACCAATGACTCAGCAGGAAGAGGCCATGTAGAATTTCATACATGGTGCAAATTAAGAGACCGTGTGAAAATAACCAATTGCACAATGCTGTTTGACCAGTAATACTAGAAACCAGCCACTGAACCTTCTCATTTTTAGTAGGAAGGATAGTAAAGAATTACATCTCAAATGGCCATCACATTCTAAATGTGTTTTAGGAAACCATATTCCTCCCAGTTTCCAATATGAAACATGTTTTTCTTGTCCTTAGTGATGAGTAGGTTGCAACTGATTAAATTGCGAGCACTACAGAGTTGGAAAACAAGGAATTGCAGAAGAGTTTTTTATTGTCAAATTTAGTTAGATAACATTTTATTCACTCATTTCCCCCTCAAAGAATAATAGAAAGCGTAGGCTTGACACAGCAATCTAATCATGTTGTTTGCTAGTTTGCTAGTTTGCTAGTTATAGTTAGTTAAATGCATGGAAGATTGGCAGTAATAATCTTAGCATCATTTCGAGGGTCTAAGAATGAGGAAAGACTCATCAGTCTTCCTCATTCTTAGACCCTCTAAACACACAGCATTACCATTTGCAGAAACTCCAGCTTTAGTCATGCTGGCTAGGAATTATGGAGAGTGGTAGTGGTAGTCACCTCAAGAAGATACAATTTGAAAGAAGGTTAATGCATGGTTTGTGCTTCAGATGGATGACTTGAATCTAATCTTCTAATCTAGCGATTCTTGAAAAGGGAAGAGGCTGTTGACATGCTAACAGTGAGCAGCTCCTCTTAGTTCCTTATCACCACAATGTCATATGTTCTTGTTTCTCTTTGATAGCTCCCTTTTCTCCCACATACTTCCATGTATTTCAGTAATTCTACAGCATTGTACTTCATCCAATTTCATATTTAGATCCTTATTATCCCTTTTATGTGTGCATTAACCCTACATGTCTCTAACCACTACTGATGTACTGATCTGCTGTTTCCATGTTGTCCCAGAAGTGTCTGTATGAACTGATGCTTTCATCAAAATGACCAATACAGTCTCATCCCTTCATGTTACATGTGTTCCCCTTTAGTATCTGCATGCAAAACCACAGTCCTTCTACAAAAAGGGTGGAGATGCTGATGGCATAACACTGTTTTGTCATTTCCCTTCCTTGGGCCTCCTTTTCAAGACATCCATATTCTATATATGTAGCATGAAAGCCAGGACATATTATGCACATGACTTATCATTTCATCTAAGGACTTACTGTTGTTTGCTTCACAAGACAGGTGAGAAAAGAATGAATCTACTTTTGTCATTTTCCATTAGAAAATAAGGAAGGAAAGCAAAAGACTCCACAGCTGTTGGCGATCCAGTATCTTTATGGACAATTTGTGGTGTGCCACTTGACAAAAACTAAACATGCAATATCTGTAAAGTTTATTAGAGGTCAATTAGCTGCAGAACATGACGAGGATGTGGACTTTCTGCTGCCAAGGGATAAACCAGACTTCAAAATCACATGTGAGTTTCTGAGGGGAAAAACAAAACCAAAGGCATTAAATCAGACAAAAGAGAAAAGCCAGAAAATTGCCTTGACCCCTTTACAATTCTATTATCAGCTGTTTAAAAAGTTGGACAAGAAATGTTGTATTTTTGCAGTCAGCCTAGCAGTCAATGTGATAAGTGACTTATTGCAAGGTCGTCTTATGAAACAACAGCTTTCAAAGGAATTTTTCCACCTAATTTATTCTAAGAATCATTGGGAGACAGGTGGCATACGTATTTAATAATAAATAAATATTGTACAATAAATATTAGTAATGTACACGCCTTCTAATATATTTTAGAAGGCTATCCTGTGCAGAAACAATTTGCTCCATCTTCCTTTTGTATATATGAACACAATTTAATTCCTTCCACTACAGTGACAGGATACTGCAATCAAAAGTAGTTCCAGAGCTGAAGAGGTCTGAGCAAAAAAGCCTTCTATGAAATCCTTTTCAAACAGGTAGTCCTTGCTTACTGGCCACTTGTTCAGCAATATTTGGAGTTACGTCGGTGCTGAACTAGGAGACTTATGACCAGTCCTCAAAATTGCATCTATCGCAGCCTCCACACAGTCAGTAAAAATTTTGAATCCCACCACTGGATCACATCACTTAGTGATGGAGTTGCTACACCCAATTGCCATTGCTAAGCAAGGACCAGTATTGTGCGATTCAATGATGTTGATTTACCTAACACCTGCTCATCCAAGTTTGTTGTTTTATTTATTATTTCTAATTATTGCTTCCCCCCCCCCATCCTAATTTTCCATCTAGCATCTTTTCACTGTGGGACAGTCAAAGCTGTTCCATGAAATAAATCATTATTTGCTTCATTTGGAGAATTTGGGGCAATTGCTCAGGTCACTCAGGAAACCTATCCTGGAAGCAACACAGCTGCCCGAAACTTGGACAATGCAGATATAAATAAGTGAAGCAGAGAATTTCTCATGTTTGCTCCTACTGTTCTAACAGCATGAAAAAGAGGCTTCAAGACCATTCTAGTAGCAGGAGATTGAGCAACACTGTTGTTTCTGCTAAATGGCAAGAACTAGAATTATTAGTTGACCCTGAAAATGAATTGCGTATTCAAACCATTAGGGTGAATCCTATGCAAAATGAATTGTGGAGAAGTAGCTCTTCAGTTGTTGCTACTAGTTGTCCTGTGCAAAGTTCTGGACGATTGGCAGAAGGCAATAGGGAGACACAGAAAATCATTGCTCTTTGCTGCTATCTAATGGTTGTCCAGATTTTCACAGTCCAGATCTGATACTCCTACCCACCCTGGATTTCTCAGAACAGCACAAAGAAGTTGAACATACTTTCCCCAGCATCTTTTTCTTCTGGAAATCACATTTGTCCAAGTCGGGATGCAGTATTCTTTTGCTGCATACAGTCCTGCGGATATCGACATTCAGTCTATATTTCACTCCTTTCACAATCTAAAAAAAATCAGTTTTCATATTATTAAAGAGCACTGAGAATAGGCAAAGTAAAGAGAACAGAGGCCAAAGAGGTCAAAAAGATTGGGGAGGGGGGATGGTAAGGAAACTGGAGGCAGTTGAGAACATGTAACTACTGTTCACAAGTTGATCTGCAAATATTTTGTGTAATTATTTTTAAAAATAATTTCAAAGGACAGAGGCTATAATATCAGAAAACACATTCTTGACTATGCTAGGTCCATTCCTGGTTTCTAAAAACAGTAATCTAGCCAGGAATTGGAGAACATTGGAACAAGTTTCTGGTTTCACATCAACCCAAAGCAACATCAATAAAAAAGTATGACTACCACCTGGGTTTATCCGGTCATCAACACAGCTGTGACAGCTGCTGGACCAAGACATAAACAATAGCTTAGCTTTTTTCCCAGAAAGACTGAAGCAAGAATACAACCAATGCCTGAAGCAAGGGTGATTTGAAGAGGACCTTCCATCTTGCCAGGTGTGCAAGGAGAGTTTTGGAGCAGTGAACTCAGAGCCCTTCTGTCTCTTTGTTGTTCTCTTCTTTCCCTGCGGACTTTAAGATCTTAGGCACAGTACTGGACCATGGGTGGAGCTCTAACTACAAAAGGAAGAGGCTGATGGCATCTGAGCATGCAGGGAATCTGCTAGAAGGAGATACATGGGTGAGTGAGGAGAACACAAGAAGATGCATGTGAGAGGGTGCTAGAAGAAAGGACAGGGTGGTTGGTGGCAATGAAGAAGCTGAGATGGATTCCAGCACACCAACATGGGAAGAAAGGGGAAGCAGAGCTGTTGTAATATGCCTTTCCCCCCCCCCCACAACACCAACACGGTAAGACTGCAAAATCAATTGTTTCTTGTTTCAGCTGCACTTAGAATAACAGCTAGTAGTAACAGACCCAACAGATTCTAAAGTGGCTAAAAATTGTTACAGCCCAGGCAACAAATGAGGAAAAAAATTGTTTATAGGACTGTCTGTATTGTTTTGTTGTGGTGGTTGAAATTTTCCAAGTTTTGTGAACTCTGATTGGCTAAAAAAAAGAATAAACAAACAATGGGGTGTGCATAAGTGCACAGTCGTGCCTACCGTCCCTGTCCTATTGTCCCCATTTATTCGTACCTATTTCCTGTAGTCATATTCATGTTTATTCTTATACCTATTATCTTGTGATTGACAAATCAAATCAATCAATCAATAAACAACATTTTGACCACTAGAGGGAGCTATGAAGATGTTTAACTCTGAAGTGGAGTCTGTCATCAAGGAACCTTTTGATGGGTCTTTGGTACAGAAAATCATTTATACCATAAATCAGTTAGGGTTCAAAGATACTAATTATACAGAGGATATTAAAAAAAGAAGAAGAGACCCAATTAGAAAAATTATCAACCCACTGTGTCAACTTGACAAATGGTGGATAATGCAAGTAATTTTATGTTTGGAATATAAATCTGACACCAGCTTTTATTATGATGATGGTTTGAATATAACCCAGTGCAGCTGAAACAAGAGTGCCAAATAAATTCACAACTCTTAAGAGGTCAAGTTTGGGACTTTTTCTCCATGGATATTAACAAGGTCAGGAATTATTTGAGAAAAAAAGATAGGATAGACATCGTAGAGAAGGAGACTTTATTTTACGAGGAATTCCTCCAGGTTAATTTACAACATCTAGCAGAACAACTTTGGGACATTTTTTTCATGGATATAAGTAAGGCTGAGAATTTCTTGAAGGAAAGAGACTTGATAGACACTCCTGAGAAGAAAAAGATTTCATTCTATGAAGATAAACTGAAAGGAGTGACTTAAGTTTAATGACTTAGGATGGAGTTTTATCATTTTAATATATGTATTGAAAGAAAGCTTTAAGTTATTGTGTGTATCCTGTTAAGTTTGCATGAAGAGTCAGACGCGAAGAGCTTCAGTGAAGAGTTTATTAACTGACTACAGTTCGAATGGACCCAACTTGGCTGGGCTATGGCTGCTTCTTATAGCCAGCAGCCGTAGTTGCCAGCCAATCAGAGTGCAGGGTTTTCCACTTTTAAACCAATCCTATTTGACATTTTACAAGAACAATTCAAACTAAACCAAGACATTCAAACCTACATACATAACATATACAATGAGTTTGAAAATGCATATTTTCTGTCTTTTTATGTAATGTTGAATAATTCCCAAAGTTTGCAAAATAGTTTTGATTAAATTTGAAAATAAGAGAAGAAAAGACTTGACTCCATGAGAATAAACTCGAGGGAGAGATTTGAGCTAATTGGAGTTAATTGGATTTATATTGGGGTGATATATATAATTGAATGAAAGCTCTAATGTAGTTTTGTGTTTTGGGTTCTAGGTTTAAAATGAAGAGGTCCCCCCCCCCTTGTATAATACTTGAGTATTTTTTAAAGTTATAAAATATCAAAACTAGTAAAGATGTTTTCTCCCTTTAGGGTTAGGGTTTAAAAAAATTGAAACAATGTAAAGGATTCTCTTAAGATGAAGTATGATAAAGATCAGTGAGTTAACAGAAGCATATATCATTCCCCATAGCAAAGAGAAGTAGAGGTGGTCACATTGCTTCTTTTATCCAAAGAAGAGAACATATCTAACCTTGTTGCTTTTTTTGAAATTGCTTCCAGATTTTGTGCTTGCAATGGACAAAAATTAAACTTTGATTTTGTTTTTGCTAACTAGATAGGTTTGTTATAGAAATGGCTTGTAGATATTGTATAAAAGTAAAAAGTTGCATTTGTAATGTTATCTTCTACTGTGCTAAAGAGGAAGTTGGTGCCTTCCCCCCCCTTTTCCCTCTTTACACTTTTTTTTCTTTTCTCCTCCCCTCCTCCCAGTTTTCTATTTTTTTAATTTCTGTTTGCATTTTATATTTTGATAAACCATTCAAACCATTCCACGGGCCTTGGTGGTGCAGGCTGTTAAACGCCTAGCACTTAAGTTCCAGCTGCCTGCAATTAGTGCAGGCTCGAATCCCACCAGGCTCAAGGTTGACTCAGCCTTCCATCCTCTCGGGGTAGGTAAATTGAGGACCCAAGATTGTTGGGGGCAATAAGCTGACTTTGTAAAATGCCGCTTAGTAATAAGCAGGCATATGCAATGGAATGAAGGCTATTGCTGGAGCACATTGGGTTGATAATAGAAGTCTTGGATGAGAAGTGAAACATTTTCAAGGGGGAACAAAAATAAGAAAGTTCAGTTGTCTTTTGAAAAGCATTTTAGGGACATGTTTATAGGACTCTTTATGACTTAGATTCATACTATACATAGGAATAGATAGATAGATAGATAGATAGATAGATAGATAGATAGATATAGATAGATATATAGATATAGATATATATTCATATTTATATGCCGCCCTTCTCCAGAGATTCAGGGCAGCTTACAATTTTTTTTGGAGCACAACCCAATGCACTCAGCAATAGCCTTCATTCCATTGTATATGCCTGCTTATTACTAAGCGGCATTTTTACAAAGTCATCTTATTGCCACCAACAATCTTGGGTCCTCAGTTTACCTACCCCGAGAGGATGGAAGGCTGAGTCAACCTTGAGCCTGGTGGGATTCGAGCCTGCAATAATTGCAGGCAGCTGGAACTTAAGTGCTAGGCATTTAACAGCCTGCACCACCAATATATATATTAGATTATTACATTATTTTTAGATTAGATTAGATTAGGCATTACGTTCATAGCACTGATGGGCATATTATAGCATAGCATAGAATATGTTTAGTGATAAGGCTAAATTCAAAGTTGAGAAAAAGCTGTAAGCTCATTAAGCCTTTTTTTGCATATTAAAAGCCTCCTTGGAAATAGAAGAAGCCTCCTTTATCAGTGACCTGTACCATTTCTCAAGGGAAAAAAATAACCTGCCCACGAGGACAGGAGCAAAAAAGCAGGTTATGTTTTGCATTTTTAATCAGCAAAAGAATTAACTGCATTTAATCAAGCAGTACTTACCTGCACTGTGGCTTTATTTATGTGAGATTCTTTGAACAAAAAGATATCATTTGAACTGTTGTTGTATTTATAAACCCCAAGCCTAGCAGCCCTTTGAACTTCGGGATCATTTGTCTTTACAGGGAAAGGAGATCCAGGTTGAATCAATGAATTAGGAACTGCCCAGGGGCACCTGTGTAAGAATAACAATTTACAAATGGACAATTCTTTTCAACTCTCAGCCTGGGAAGAAATATTTTATCAGATGATTCATTTCTTTTGATAGAATATATGTCTTAATGCAACACATACATGAATACCTATAGTGCTCATTGTGACCTCTCAAAGTTCAAAGAGAGTACAGGTAGACCTCAACTTACAACCACAATTGAGCCCAAAATTTCTGTTGCTAAGCTAAATATTTGTTCAGTGAATTTTGCCAAATGTTATGACCTTTTTTTTGGTGACAGTTGTTAAATAAATCACTGCAGTTGTAGTTAGCAACACGGTTGTTAAGGGAATCCAGCTTCCCATTGACTTTGCTTGTCAGAAGATCGCAAAAGGTGATCATATGATCCCAGGACACAGAGACCTTCATAAATATGAACCAGCTGTCAAGTATCTGAATTTTGATCATGTGACCATGGGGATGTTGCAATGGTTGTGTGAAAAAGGGTCATAAGTCATTTTTTCAGTGCTGTCTGGTACCTTGAATCATCAGGAAACAAATTGTTCTAAGTTGAGGACTATCTGTACACTTCCAGAAATCCTAAATCTTAGAGATAAATTACAAGGGTACACCCTCATTGTAAATTCCAAGTAACGTATAGCAAGCCAAGAACTGAAAAATAGCTCCAAATGCAATAAGCTATTTAATAGATTTTTGCATTTAATGTGCGTGGAGTCTCCTATCTGCCCTTGAGGACTCCAGAAACAAAATATTCTCCAATCTCATTGTGCTTTGAAAAGATCCTCTCTAGAGGACTCCAGAAACAAAATATTCTCCAATCTCATTGTGCTTTGAAAAGATCCCTCCTCTAGGTTGTCTTAAAAACTATCGCTTTTCCTTTCCTGCAGGCTGAATGGCATCTGTTGGGGTTGTTGGTCTTTACAGGGAAAGGAGATCCAGGTTGAATCAATGAATTAGGGAACTGGCCAGGGGCACCTGTACAAGAATAACATTTTACAAATGGACAATTATTTTAAACTCTCAGCCTGGGGAAAAAATATTTTATCAGACGATTTATTTCTTTTCACTAAGCTAGGTATTAGGCTAGATGTCTCCAACCCTTGGGCAATGGCAAAAATTAAGACTCATTGGAAGAAAATATGAGGGAATTTAGAAATAAATTATGGGTCAATGTTTCAGTTATACCTCTTCCTTTTACTTTGTAGTGGTGTTTGCAGAACGCAATAGTAACCTCTGGTTTACAGAATGAAAGCCCTTGTCTGTTTTTCAACAGCTCTCAACCATAAACTAATTGTCTTTGCTAAATCAAAATAGCACATTTAACTAAAATGTAGTTGATTACTTTGTGGTTCAGTTTGTCTGTGAGCCCAGCCAGTATTAAACCATAAGCAAGCTACCTGTTTTGCTTGTTATCAGTAAAACATATAGTACATGCAACTGAAAATATTAAGTAAAAGAATTTAGTGGGTGGCTCACTCAAGTATCGATTTGCATCAGCATGTACTGTGTTTGCTCTTCCCCTGGAAAATGTCACTTATGCCCATATATTGAATATTCTTTTTTAACATCTAAAACAACCTAAATGTCAGTGCTACCCTCTAGTTCTAATGTAAGTTCATTTAACTGTACTTTAAACAAACACTACAATGGAAGGAGAAAGATAGCAATTTATCAAGCCCCAGATCATTTTTAAGCTTCCTGCCTCTGCTTTTTCTGTGCATTCACATTTGATGGTTTATTTAATTAGTTTTGTTAGTGATCGTACAAAATGAGCCATAAAAACAAAATGGTGCACTTCACTGGGAGGAAGAATTATATATCATGATGATAATAATATAAAAATAACGACAGCACAGCAATATGGCCAAAGAGAACTTTCTAGCTGGCTGTCTCTTACGTCACAAAGGTATTCATTATGTTGTTATACTCTTTTAAAATAAACTTGTTGAAAAAAGAATCCACCTGTTTGAAGGACATTTTGCAATGGTCAGGCTTTGGAAATGGAATTATTCAACTGCTTGCTATCATAAACTAACAATCCACCCAATATTAAACAGCATTAGGAAGATCAACATGCCCTCTGTTATGTAAGCTATTCAGAATATTGAAGGTACATCCTGATCTTACCAGCTGAAGAGTTGGGCACACCATAGAGAAGCAGAAAGCAAAGAAGAGTAGTCTCCCTCCATCCAAAGAACATTGTTGTCTTGCTTTACCATGAACAGAATTGGAGCAAAGTGGCAACTTCCTACCTTCACCCAAAACAGGAAATGGGGATTTTTCACTGCCTGTTCAGAAATTCTCATTGGTTAGGAACACCCTGTGTTTTTAAAAAAAGATATAACTTCTGTTAGCTTCTCTTTTTTCATACCTCTGATTAACAATTTTACTGGATCATTTTAGAAAAGAGTAAAACAAATGCACAGTGGAATAATTTGCCTCCAAAAATGGTGACCTCTTTGTGCTGTATATTATGAGCTGGCAGACAACTATCCCACTTAGGAAGTTAAAAAAAAACTTTTGTGGAAGTTATTAGGACTGCAATGGCAATTTCTGTGTGATTTCCTAACTTCT
This sequence comes from Naja naja, assembly GCA_009733165.1. Classification (NCBI taxonomy): domain Eukaryota; kingdom Metazoa; phylum Chordata; class Lepidosauria; order Squamata; family Elapidae; genus Naja; species Naja naja. The sequence goes on from CM019149.1 coordinate 200,536,831, forward strand.
GCATAATTACCTTTGCAAAATCCATACTTTTTTTTAAGAACAGAAAAGGAGACACCGTTACAAAGCTTGGTTTGTTGGTTTGAATGATATCCTGCCTTTCCTACAGGAGCTGAAAATAACATTCATTTCCCTCCAGAAATATATTCCTATGAGATAGGTTGAGATGAAGGGCAATGAATTCACCTATTCTCTGGTAGAAAATCATCCCTCTGGCCTTGATGTTTCTAGATTTCTGCCAATCAGCTGACCTCTTTCCAAGGAAGTGAGAGAGTTTAACAGATTTTTATATATTTTGAGGCTAGTTTTGGAAATACTCATTAACAAAGAAATGGTCAATGTAGTTTCTTGAAGTAAAGGAAGAGGAGGACCTCTTCAGGTAGTCCTCGACTTAAACAGTTCATTTAGTGAACATTCAACAAGTTACAATGGCACTGAAAAAGTGACACTTACAACCTTTGTAGCATCCTCATTATCATGTGATCAAAATTCAGATGCTTGGCTGTGTCCCAAAGTCATGTGATAATCTTTTGCAACCTTCTGACAAGCAAAATGAATGGGGAAGCCAGATTCACTTAACAACCATGTTACTAACTTATCAACTGTGATGGTTCACTTAACAACTATGACAAGAAAGGTTGTAAAATGGGGCAAAAATCTCACTTTCTTGTGTTCAATAGTGGTCGTAAGTCGTGGATTACCTGGGCCAGTGGTGGGATACAATTGTTTTTTACTACCGGTTCTGTGGGCGTGGCTTGGTGGGCGTGGCAGGGGAAAGATACTGTAAAATCCCCAGTCAGAGGTGGGATTTGCTAGTTCTCCGAACTACTCAAAATTTCCGCTATCAGTTCTCCAGAACTGGTTAGAACCTGCCAAATCCCACCTCTGACCTGTACCCTTTGAATGGTCAGCAAATTTATTATGGCATAAACTACAGTTTGCTGAATGAGTGAAATATTTTGCAGACTTTATAAAGGTACAAAGGGGAAATGATAATATAAATATTTAACTAACAATTCATTTACTTTTAAATAGGTTTCAAATTGGCCCCTCTATTCATTTTACCTATACTTAAAGTTTAATTTAATTGTATTTTGGCATATGAGCCCTGGTGGTGCAGTGGTTAGAATGCAGTACTGCAGGCTACTTTTGCTGACTGCCTGCAATTTGGCAGTCCAAATCCCACCAGGCTCAAGGTTGACTCAGCCTTCCATCCTTCTGAGGTGGGTAAAATGAGGACCCAGATTGTTGGGGGCAATAGGCTGACTCTGTAAACCGCTTAGAGAGGGCTGTAAAGCACTGTGAAGTGGTGTATAAGTCTAAGTGCTACTGCTATTCATCATCACCATCTAACTTCATGATTTACTATTTCTTCCTTCTTGGCTCATGCAAAGATAACCGCCCAATGCACTGATCTAGTGCAGTGGTTCTTAACCTGGGCGATATTGCCCCCCCAAGGGGCGATTTTGTTTTTCAGGGGGCGATGGAATGAAAAGGGGCAACATGGGGGTGAAGGAACAGAAGGGGGCGATATGGGGGCGATGGAGCGAGATATATTGGGAGAGAGAGAGAGATCTATATTGGTAGATAGGTAGACAGGTAGGTAGACAAAAAGACAGACAGGTAGGTAGATAGGCAGGAAGGCAGGCAATAAGACAGACCTTTTGGATGAATGGATGGATGGATGGATGGACAGACAGAAAGAATGTGAGAGTGGCAGCACTTTGGGAAAGCGGTGGCGGCGGCTTTTCCCAACATGCTGCCGCATTCGAGGGGTTAGTTCAGGTGCGGTACAACAGTCAATGGGGTGAGCCTGCAGGGCCGGCACCTTGAACACCCCCCTGCCGCCTCTTAGCATCCCCAAGGGGGCTGGCAGAGGGGTGCTAAGAGGCGATGGGGGCGTTCAAGGTGCTGGCCGGCCCTGCAGGTTCACCCATTGACTAGCACTGCTCTGGAGCTGGCACCTCCAATGCGGAAGCAGTGGCACGTTATGTGCCGCTGCGGCCACGTTTGATGTGCCACCCCCTGCCGCCTCTTAGCACCCCTCTGCTGGCCCCCTTGGGGACGCTAAGAGGCAGCAGGGGGGCATTCAAGGCACCAGCCCTGCAGGCTCACCCATTGATTGTAGCACCGCTCCAGAGCCAGCACCAAAATGGGTGAAACTGCAGGGCCAGCTGGCACCTTGAACACCCCCCTGCTGCCTCTTAGTGCCCCTCTGCTGGCCCCCTTGGCCTTGGGGATGTAAGAGGTGGCAGGGGGGCAGCGTGTCAAATGCGGCTGTGGTGGCACATAACGTGCCACCGCTTCCATATTGGAGGCGCCAGCTCCAGAGAGTTACTACAGTCAGTGGGTGAACCTGCAGGGCCGGCGCCTCGAACGCCCCCCTGCCGCCTCTTAGCGCCCCTCTGCTGGCCCCCTTGGGGACCCTAAGAGGTGGCAGGGGGGCGGTTATGTTGGGGATGGGGGGCGATGACAACTTCCTCAATGGCTCAAGGGGGCGATTCTTTCAAAAAGGTTAAGAACCACTGATCTAGTGCATGAAAACTAGTATCAGCCCTCCCTAACTTGGTGCCAGACATGCTTAGCTCACAACTACCAGAATGTAAAGCCAGCATAGTTTAGATCAGGCGTGTCAAACTTATGTTGTCACAACAGCATCATGTGACATTTCGGGACTTTTTTCCCCTTCACTAAACTGGGCATGGGCGTGGCCAGCACGTGACACATCCGGCCCGCGGGCCAGAAGTTTGACAGCCCTGGTTTAGGTGATAAGTCCTAGAGGAAACAAAATTGGGGAAGAGGAATGTATGCCATAGTATAGAGCTGTCAAACTCCCAGCCCACATCATGTGCTGCCAATGCCCACACTCAGTTTAGCAAAGGAGAAAAAAGTCCCGATATGTCACATGATACCGCCATGATGACATGAGTTTGACATCCCTGCATTCGTTAACTTTAAGAAATTACCACACTATTGTCTCTGCTAAACTAAAAGAACTGAAATTATTAGTTGACTGATAAAGTTGTACATATTCAGTTAATAATGACAAACATCAGGTAGCATGAATCTCATGGAAAATGAGCCTGTATTGGGGACATAATCCTTCAGTTGTTGTTGAATAATAACTCCCTACATATCCTCATACTTTTATCCCCACATGGTGACAAAGGAAAACAGAAAAGGTCCAGATCTCATTGTATCCCATCCCTGACTTATGAAAACAGAAGAGTTATGCCTATACATATTTTATGTGATGTAGTATACTGGAAATCACACCTGTCCAAGCTGGCATACTATATCAACAGCATATTTCTCTTTTATGTCTTCACAATCTAATCAAATTGCTTTCCATCTTACAGTACAAATAATAATGCAGAAATAATATATCAAGGCAGGCTTTCAGAGCCAGCGTCAATCACGATGAATTTCCAGGCTGGTAGACCATGGTCTAATTATTTGGTATTGATAATATTATAGTATAGATAATAGTAACGTGGCTGACAACTTCAGAGGAAACAAATGGTCTCTACTCTGTAGTTCACCTCTTAGCAGCTCACAGACATCTGAATAGGACTGAACCCTAATGTTTGTAAAGAACTATTGTCCAATTGGAGTAAGTAAGTCATTGGAATTCTGGACAGCCAGTTACTGATTGGTTCTTTGTCCAGGTGAATTTGTAATTGGTCTGATTTAAAGATGTTCCAAAGCAACCAATTTTTGATTGGTCTTTGAAACATGCAGCTGTTTGTTATTTTTCAGGTGAGACTACTGAAGGTTCTATATGAAGTTGATTAATTACAGTAAATGTTGTTTTATGATGGTGTGATGTAAATCATACTTTATCAATCTTCAAACTCTTTTCCTTCACATTAAAGTTATTGAGATGCTTATAAATCTCAAGACAGGTGGTCTCTGATTTACAACAATTCACTTAGTGAACATTCAAAGTTAGAACGGAACTGAAAAAAGTGACCTATAGCCATTTTTACACTTATGATCATTATAGCATCCCAATGTTACATGAGCAAAATTCAGATGCTTGACAAATGACTCATATTTATGATGGTTGCAGTGTCCCAGGGTCATGCAATCACCTGTTGTGACCACCTGACAAGCAAAGTCAATGGGGAAGCCAGAGTCACTTAACAACCATGTTACTAATTTGACAACTGCAGTGATTCACTTAACAACTATGGCAAGACAGTTTGTTAAATAGGGCAAAATTCACTTAACAAATGTCTCACTTAACAACAGAAATTTTGGGCTCAGTCGTGATCATAAGTCAGGGACTACTTGTAGCTTCTCTATGGCGTCGTGCATGATTTGTCATGATTGCTAGTGTTGAGTATCTTTAAATTTTGTTTGTTTAGATTATCTCAGAGTTCCCATTATCCTGTAAAATCCTGTCATGATATTTTACCTCAGCAGACAAGCTTTTAGTCTCACAAATATATTGAGTACAATTGGCGAGAGTTTTAATGATACTTCTTTTCTGGCAAGGATGAGGGTGGGACTTTTTATTTAAATAGTGATCTGTATGTGTTGGTTTACAACACAAGCGTCAAACTGGCGGCATCAAGTTGCTGTCACATGACATTTCGCAATGTTTTTCCTTTTTGCGGAGCTGGGGTAGGCATGGTTTGCATGTGACACATCCGGCCTGCGAGTTGCCACTTTGACACCCCTGGTTTACAATACAGTCTGCCTCAGCTGTTGATTTTTTTTTTCTTTTAATGATTACAATGTCCCAAAAAAGCCAGTTGGCATTCCTTATCCTCTTTCACTGCAAATGGAATATTTGGCTGGATGCTATTAAGATGCTCTAACCTTTCTTGAGTTCTTCCTCACCATAATTCCAAATCACAAAGTTGTCCACATGGCAAAATCAGATGGTTTTAAAGGGGCGATGTCTGATGCCCGTTGTTCAAATTCTCCACATAGCAGTTGGCTATAAATGGACTCTATGGCTATAATTGGCTATAGTTGGACTCTGGGCTGCCCATGGCAACCCCGTTCAATTTGTTCACAGAATTCATTGTTAAACAGAGGTGTAACTAAATAATAGGCCATATTTAATTCAAATATTTAACCATATTTGAGTGCCACTCCCGATTTTCTGATAAGGAAATTAAATACAAAGTTGGCAACTGTAAGAGGACTCCTCTACTTGATTGAACAATGTAATCCTTGATGATTAGCAACAAAAGTCAAGTTTTGCAGGCTACAGAATCTCACATAAAACCATATTAAAATTCTACACAAACAGAAAGACAGAAAGATGTTATTGTAGTCAATTATTACTCTAGCATAAGGACAAAATGTTGAAGTGGAATGTGGAGAAAAATAATTGGAAATTCCTCAGTTGTGTTTTTGAATCAAATCTACACTAAATGGAAAAATAAGATTTTAGCCTGGAAAATAAATGTGGATATGGTGTCCAATTAAAAACACAGTAAACATCTTCCTCCAGTCCAAAGCCTAGGGTTAGTCTGCAAAGTATTATTTAATTATGCTAATAGAAAACTTAGTTTCCAGTAAAGATAACTATTTTTTCCAAGCTTGCAAACATCCAAAGCTTTTTCCATGATGAGAAACTGAGAGGTCATAGTCAGCATTTTTAAAGGAGAAGGAAAATAAAATTTCCAAGAGGGGTAAATTCCTGAAGGAGAGATTGAAAGAAAATTAGGATGAGGCATTCATGGGGCTCTTTCTCACAACTCTGAGCTGTGGTAATCCCTATCTTGCTACAGGCAAGAGACCATCAACAGTGGTTCCTGATAAAAGCACATGATGAGGAAAGGGACTGAAGGATCCTCCAGCTTTGTGTCCCCTTCCCCTTTATTAAATACAGCTTTACCAACCAATAGGAAAACATCCTCCAATCACCTTAGCATGAGATGGGGAGGAGGCAAGTGTTGAAGGATGGACAGGTCAACATGTTTAGCTGTCTGTCAAAATTCACTCCAGGATGTGTGAGTACTTTGCCTGTGTGAGTTTAAAAAATAGTCTCACTAACAGCAGGGAGATTGTCTGGAGAGGCCATTTGATGAGGTAGGAGGAGGTTGTCATACTGTTCTATGCAACCTTCCTATTACACCTGTAAGCTGCCATTTCAAACAGTATTAAACCCAATTTTAAAAATAGCCCAACAGTTGATAAATGTATGGAACAATATCTCCCTCCTGTTGTATCCCCAGCACCCCTCAGTTCTTAGATTGCTGAGTCTTCTTCCAAAGCCAGCTCACTGAGCCGGAGATCAGTTCAGAGAATTAATGGCATAGGGAAGCCCAGTTTGAAAGACCATTCAAACTAGAATGGCAGTGACCAGTGTCCAGAGGCTGAATCTGGCCTTATGTGGACAATAAGCTTTGAGCCAATTAAATTCTCCCTATGGGTCACCTGATTCTGCCACTGAGAGAAATGTTGATGAATTGTATAATGTACTGTCATTACTACAAAAATGTGTCAGGACAAGAGGGAAATCACTAACATTGGAACAAATAAGGATAATTTATGGCTGCCTCAGGAATGATTTTTATCCACTATTGACTTCACCCCATTCCTGAGAGGTCTGTAAGGGGCATTCATAAGTGCACAATCGTGCGTACAGTCCCTGTCCTTTTGTCCCCATTTATTTGTACCTATTTCCTGTATTACTGATGTTTATACTTATACCTATTATCTTGTAAGTGATTGACAAATCAAATAAATAAATAAATAAATAAATGAGCTGGGAATCAGAAGAAGGCAACATTCTGAAGACTTGCTGGAAGAAAGAGATTGCCATGGTATGTTTGTGCTACAATTAGGTCCAAGGGAGGAAAGGCTCATAGATTGATTATTTTTAATGGCTTACTTTATTTTCTGAAAGGACAAATTCACACTTCAAGGTTGGCCCATGGCCGATACTGGTCATTCACCACTTTCCGCAGTGGTGGTATTCAAAATTTTACTACCGGTTCTGTGGGCGTGGCTTGGTAGGCATGGCAGGGGAAGGATACTGTAAAATCTCCAGTCTGAGGTGGGATTTGCCAGTTCTCTGAACTACTCAAAATTTCTGCTTCCGGTTCTCCAGTACTGGTCAGAACCTGCTGAATACCACCTCTGGAACAATTCTTAAAAGGAAAAGGCAGACACTGGTACACTAGTGCACCCAGCCAAGATGCCTTCCCTGTGCATCAATGGGAAGAGCGAAAAAGCAGGGGAATGACCAAATCAGGTTCCCCATCTGCTGTAGTCCAGACTGAGCACCAGCTGGTTCCATTGCTAGCATGCAGCAATTCAGACAAATTTTTGAAGCTGCTTTAAGAAAGAACCAGGAGCAGCAGCATGGGAGACTAGCAGCTTAAGCTGCAGTGCAGAATTTCCCTTAATGATATACAGTACTTAGCATATCCTAGACTTAAACTATAGAGGCTATATATACCAAAAGGGATTGCTTGAAAAGTATATTACAAATAATATCAAGCAATGGATTTTGTAAGGTTAGGCCAGGATTGAATAACTAATTTTAAATGCTGGAATCACACTTAATTTCCCTGGAAGATCAGGGCCCATTGAATAAGTAGTGATGCACAGAAACAGTATTATGATTTAGTGTATTTAATGAAGTCAGCAGCTTGTGATTTATTCAATAAACCATGGTTAAGCAGGCCATTTTCTAAATGTTAAGAGCAGAAGCTGTCTGTCACTGAATGTAAAGAGCAAAGTGATGCAATATTCCAAAGTGGTCACAGTAAGCTATGATTTCAGTCTTTGCACAGGGATGAGATTCAAAAATCCCAGCAACGGTTTGTGCCCAGTTACTGGGTGGGCATGGCCATGGTGGGCATGGCCTACTGTAACTTCCAGTAGGGCTGTTTTTCACCCTCCCAAGGGTCTGGAGGCTTTCCTCAGGGCTCTGGGAGGGCAAAAATGGCCTCCCTCGAGCTCTGGAGGCCCTTTGGAAGCCAAAAACAGGCCCGTTTCACGACTTCCAGAAGACCCGTTTTTTTCCCGCTCCCAGAGCTGTTTTTCCATCTCCCAGAGCCATTTTTCCCGCTCCCAGAGCTGTTTTTCCATCTCCCAGAGCTATTCACTTACCTGCATTGAAAATGGGCCATGTGGAGACTCCTGGGAGGAGTGGAGTGGAACGGTCGGAGCCAGCTGATCGGTTCAAATACAGGTTCGGTGAACCAGATGCAAAGTTAACATCCAGTTCTCCCGAACCAGTCCGAACTGGTAGAATCCCACTCCTGTCTTTACATCCAGGGCCAGAAGGTCATTAACAGGTAGTCCTCAACTTTCAACCATTCGTTTAGTACCACTTGAAGTTAGAGCAGTATTGAAAAAAATGACTTGCAGTCATTTTTCACTACTGTTGCAGCATCCCCTCAGTCACGTGATCAAAATTTGGATGCTTGGTAACAGGCATGTATTTATGGCAGTTGCAGTATCCTGGAGTCCTGTGATCACCTTTTGAGACCTTCCAACAAGCAAAGCCAATGGGGAAGCCAGATTCACCTAATAAATAAACTATATCACTAACTTCACAAACTGCAGTGATTTGCTTACCAACTGTGGCAAGAAAGGTCATAAAAAAGAACATAATTCACTTAGCCTTGTTTTGGGACTTAGTTGTGGTTATAAGTCAAGGACTACCTGTATTACGGTATCAAAATTTCCATTATGGTAATGTTGTTTACAACTGTCAACTCTGACAGGTTCTAATGTGCAATGAAACAGTACAAAGTGGATTACTCTTTTCTCCCCAATTTTTCCTGGAGAAAATGTCTTTCACCGCCAGCTATACTCTGTTTCAACTAATAACATCTCGCTGTAAAAGATTAGGCTGTATCAATGGTCAATAGTTTCAATGGTCATTTAAAAGTCCATAAAAGCAATACAGACAAGCATAATCCAACAGAGGGCAGAATTGTCCCATCTAAATAGTTGGTTGCAGGCCATCCTTCCTGAAGCACATTAATAGCCATAGCGCTTAGACTTATATACCGCTTCACAGTGCTTTACAGCCCTCACTAAGCAGTTTACAGAGTTAGCCTATTGCCCCCAACAATTTGGGTCCTCATTTTACCAACCTTGGAAGGATGGAAGGCTGAGTCAACCTTGAGCCAGTCAGGATTGAGGGAATTGAAGTCCAGGCAATGTGAGCAGGAATTCTGGGAGTTGAAGTCCACAAGTCTTAAAGTTGCTAAGGTTGGAGACCCCTGCTCTAGAGAGAGCCTTACTCTGGGTAGTATTTTTCTATGGCAGCTGCTAAATCTTACTTAGGGAACAGTGCCTTGCAAGGTCCTTGTCCTTGTAAATGAAATAAATCAGACCTTGTCAGAAAAAACATTATATTTTTCTGGTTAGTGATATTTATATAAATTAGTGATTTATATAAGTTAGTGATATTTAGTGATATTTATATAAGTTAGTGATATTTATATAAATTGAGAAGTGCATGTGGCATTTATAGCTGATTCTGTTCTGCAAAGCAAGGTTGCCAGGAAAAGTTCCCCACCACCACCAGAGGCCAGCTAACATTATACCTGTTAGGGGTGATTATACACTCTTCAGCTATTCCATTTTCCATCTTAATCCTGAAATAATGTTGGAGAAGCTGGACCCGATTAAAAAAATAAAATAAAATTCAGCATGGGCATACAGGTATTGCCAAAAAAATAAACGTACTGTTTAAAAGAAAGCAAAATAATACATTTTAGAAGAAAAATGGACTGTAGATTAAAATATACTTGATACAAAAATGCAATGTATCTCATTTTGGTGATCATTATCTACTTGATGTGCTGTCCAAATATTGTCACATATCTTCCACCTTAAGCTGGTGGACATTTTTGGATTTTAAGAAGACAATGTGGTCATTCCTAAATGTAGGAAAGCATTCAACTGATAAGGGGAGGTTTTTCCCATTTGTAAAATGCTTTTGAAAGGGAGGGAAATAACAAAATAAGAGTTTGAAAGGATTTTGGAGGTAGGTCTTCTAGTCCAATCTCCTGCTTAGTCACAAACCTTATTATGCCATTTCAGACAAATGACTGTCCAGTCTTTTCTTAAAAATCTCCAGTGATGAAGCACCCATTAGTTATAAAGCTTAGATTTATTAGAATCGTATCTACATCTGGCTTAGAGTCCAGCTGGTATGAGTACAGAATAGGAGAAGCTTGAGGATGCAGTGTGGATATAGAAGAAATAAATTCAAATTTGAGTTACCCATCCATTCTTGACTTTGCAACCATGCATTTTTGCTGCCCCAATGCCAATCCCTCCATTGCTTCAGTTGCTTCCAGTTCCCTGGCTTTTCTCCAAGAGAAAGCATAACCAATTTTCTGTTTCTTGAGGCTGTATCTTTCTGTGTCTTGGGTCACTTGGAAAAAGAGGGTAAAACACTACCATAATCCCAGTAGAGTTAACAGTGTCTTAAGTCATGGAGGCAAGGGGGAAAATAGGGATTGCTTGGGCCTGGTTGTGCTCTGATTAGATGCACTTGGCCTATGACCTGTTGCTAACAACTCTGCTGCTGACTGTCCCTTGCATTAATTATTCCGGAAATAACTTGTCTGTATACTGGTTTCCAATACAGATTCCTTCAGTGTATGCTCCAATTATCTGGATTTATCTTTCCAACTTGCATTTGAGAGGCCCAGGAAAGGAGTAAAAAAGCCTGGAGATTGCTATTCTATTTGCACAGGAAATACTTTTAAAAATATGAACAGCACAATAAGAAAAGAGCACATGTGTCTCAGAGCCTTGGTGGTGCAGGCTGTTAAATGCCTAGCACTTAAGTTCCAGCTGCCTGCAATTAGTGCAGGCTCGAATCCCACCAGGCTCAAGGTTGACTCAGCCTTCCATCCTCTGGGGGTAGGTAAATTGAGGACCCAAGATTGTTGGGGGCAATAAGCTGACTTTGTAAAAATGCCGCTTAGTAATAAGCAGGCATATACAATGGAATGAAGGCTATTGCTAAGCGCATTGGGTTGCACTCCAAAAATTGTAAGCCACCTTGAGTCTTCAGAGAAGGGCGGCATATAAATATGAATTTTTAAAAAAGAGTCAACACTGGAACTATGCTGGAACTTGTAGACATTTCAAACCAACATTAAGGATTTAAATGACAGCTCTATACACACATAGGAATATCTTGCATTTAACTTAATGAGGGCAGCTTCTAAGCTACACTGAAATCTGTTTACTAAACTACTTACAAAATAGTTCAATTGTATTTTAATGACACACATATCACATATTAAAATTGCTTGAATTCAACAACTTTTAAATAGTTGCTTCTGGAAACACTGTACTGAAACTCTGCAAATCACTTGTGAAACAATGTACCCTACATTTATTTTTGGACAATGTGTTTTGCTGGTCTGTGCCTATTTACAAGCTGCAAGTCAAAGGAGACCCATTTCATGATTAAGCAAGGGTCGTCTGCCCCACCACCTGGAATTTGCAAACAATCATCTGATCATCTTTAAGCAAAGTACTGTATGCAACTATCATGTGGCTACATTTAAAACATGAGTTTAGCCTTTAAGGGCCAATGGCATAATGATATAACAGCAAGTAGGAGAGATCAGTATTTTGGGCTCAGGCTTTGATAGGTGTAAGGGGTATAGTAAGATTTTAGGGATATACCCCAATAATGAGCTTTGGTGGCTCAGGCTGTAAATGCCTGCTCTTAAGATCCAGCTGTCTACAACTACTGTAGGCTCGAATCTCACCAGGCTCAAGGTTGACTCAGCCTTCCATCCTCTCGGGGTAGGTAAATTGAGGACCCAAGATTGTTGGGGGCAATTAGCTGACCTTGTAAAAATGCCGCTTAGTAATAAGCAGGCATATACAATGGAATGAAGGCTATTGCTGAGCACATTGGATTGTGCTCCAAAATTGTGAGCCTGAGAAAAAAAAAAAAAAAAAAAACAGTGCCAGGACATTGAGGGCAAGTTTTCCCATAAAGCAAACCTCACAGAACCAAGAAATCAGCTTTTCCCCATTCAAGAGATAACCCTGAGGCAATATACAAACACTAATCCAGCTAACAGGAAAAAAACATGCCTGATCCCATTGCCTGGTCAAAATCGAACAATAAAACAAACCCTAGCATCAGCCCACCATATATTCCAGGCCCTTGGCATCACCCAGAACCTTCATGTCCCTTACTCGCCAACTTCTTTGGGTGGGATAGAGAGAGCCAACAAAGAGGTCAAGACCCTGCTGGGCAAACTCTGCCAAGAGACACATCTCACATGGCCACAAGTGTTACTCATCACCTTGTTCTATATCAGGACTAGACCCCGACGAGACATAGGAATGATCCTCTTTTGAACTCCTCTTTGGTCGGCCTCCTGACCCATTACAGGGCCTGGACCCCCAATCCCTCAGCCTAGATAGTGGGGATTTGGTTCTCTGTTTTTCACCAGGACCTCACCCCTGCAACCCAGGTGGAAAGGACCCTATCAAGTCTTGCTGAACCCACAGACAGCTATCAAGGTTGCAGAAAGAGACTCCTGGAACCACTGGACTCATGCAAAACCTGCTGTAGTGGACCACAGCCCACCTCCAGCCACAACTCGTAAAGTGCCACCTGTGAAACTCAAGAGGAACCCAGAGACAGAACAGTAGACCCTGGAAGCTTTTTTTTTTTAATAAAAGATTTTTATTTTTTTAAGACAAACAATTACAGACAAAACATAAAAAACATAAAACCATCTTCCATTTTATACACATACAGTGTGTCAGTTGGTTACAAATCTTTTGTGCTATCCTTTCATAGTCATCACTCAGTTTATATAAATTCTCACATTGTCAATCTAAGATATGCTTATATATTTATCAGTTGTTAATCATTCATGACTAAACTATTTCATCATTTATACGAGATATTCTCAATTTTGTTATAAAGTTTATATTACACTTTCATCCAATGGTTATATATTTATATTATATAATCAATCTATTAAATTTCTATTATAAGCTTTCCTAATGTATTACATTATCATATCTTTTTATCCAACCATTGATAAAACAAATCCCATATCATGTAAAATTGTTTATCTTCTTGTTCTCTAATTTCAAAGGTCAATTTATTCATTTCAGCACAGTCCATGATTTTCTTAATAACTTCCTCCTGCATAGGTATTTTTTTTCATTTTTCCAATTCTTAGCAAATACAATCCTAGCCACTGTCAACACATTTACAATCAAATATTTCAGCTCTTTATTGTAAATTTCCGGTATAATTCCCAATAAAAATATTTTTGGTTTAAAGTCTATATGTTGTTTTATTGGATTTTAGTCCAATATCTTTTTGCATCTGAACACGTCCACCACATATGGTAATATGAGCCAGGTATCTGATGACATTTCCAACATTTATCCGATTTATTCTTCAACATTCTCGCAATTCTCATCAGGGGTAAGTGCCACCTGTAAAACATCTTATACAAATTTTCTTTATAAGCAGTTGACATTGTCATTTTATAATTTTGAGACCATAATTTTTGCCATTTCTCTAAATCAATCCCATATCCAAAATTTTTCCCCCAAGCAATCATCATTTCTTTAACTTGCTCCTCCTCCAATTTAAATTCTAATAAATGTCCATAAAGTTTTTTGATTACATTTTCATCAGTACCTGTCAAAATTTTATCTAAATCAGTCAACTTATCATAAATACCTTCTAATTTAATATCTTCATCAAATCTAGATTGTATTTGCAAATATGAAAACCAATTCATTTTTATATCTTGTTCTTCCAACGCTTGCATAGATTTAAGTTCATCCTTTTCATTCAGTATCTCATCATATCTAACTGTTTGTTCCTTTTTATATATTGTTGGATATGAAAAAAGCTTCAATAGTAGATATCCATAATGGAATTTTTAAATAATATTGCTTTTTTGTCTTCTCCCAATTTAAAAACAAAGCCTCTCGAATATAAGGTCTTCTGAAGTACCCTTGTGTTTTAGTTCCCTTATACTAAAGAAAAGCATGCCACCCCAACAGCAGGTCATGTCCTTCTAAGGTCAATAGTCTACTGTTCCTTAATGTTATCCATTCCTTTACCCACATCAAATTTGCCACCAGTTGGGCAAAGCGAACCCTCCTCTTATTCTTGCATCTTGTAACAGTTTAAGTTTTATTCTCGCTTTCTTGCCCTGCCAAATATATTTCAACACAATTTTATTTAAGTCTTCAAAAACTCTTTTCCTAATCTAACTGGAATAGTCTGGGATAAATATAAAATTCTAGGCAATACATTCATCTTAATTGTTGATATTCTCCCAATCAATGATAATTGTAAATTTTCCCATTTTGTCAAATCTGTCACAATCTGCTGTTTGAGTTTAAGATAGTTATCTTCTTTTAGTGTACAACATCTTGATGTAATATATATCCCTAAGTACTTAACCTTATTCATGACCTGAATTTCTAAGACTTCTTCCAGCTCTTTCTTTCGTCTTGCTAACATATTCTTTGTTAATATCTTTGTTTTATCATTAATTTTCAAACCTGCTACCTTTCCATATTCTTCTATCCTTTCTATTAATTTTTTTTAAATTACATTTATATGCCGCCCTTCTCCAAAGACTCAGGGCAACTTACAATTTTTGGAGCACAACCCAATGTGCTCAGCAATAGCCTTCATTCCATTGTATATGCCTGCTTATTACTAAGCGGCATTTTTACAAGGTCAGCTAATTGCCCCCAACAATCTTGGGTCCTCAATTTACCTACCCCGAGAGTATGGAAGGCTGAGTCAACCTTGAGCCTGGTGGGATTCGAGCCTACAGTAATTGTAGACAGCTGGATCTTAAGAGCAGTCATTTAACAGCCTGAGCCACCAAAGCTTTGGGTGCTGTTTCCAATGGATCCTCTAATATAAATACCAGGTCATATGCAAAAGCTTGCAATTTATACTCTTCCTTTTAAATTTCCATTCCTTTTATTTCGTTATCTTCTCTAATATTCCTATTCAACACTTCCAGTGTTAACACGAACAGCAGAGGCGACAGTGGACAACCTTGTCCAGTCCCTTTTCTTATATCTATAGATTCTGTCAATTCTCCATTTATCATGACCTTTGCGGTTTGTTTATGATATATTGTTTTAATGGCTTGGACAAAATTTTTACCAAAGCCCATTTGTGCCAGTTGTAATAACATAAAACGCCAATTCACATTATCAAAGGCTTTTTGAGCATCTAGAAAAACCAAAAGCAGAAGAAAACAAAAATGAGAAAGAAAAAAAAAGAAAAAAGGACAGGAGTAGACAACTACTACCCCAATAAAAAATATAAAAAGAGAGGAGAAAAATGGAAAAGAGAAAAAAAAGGGTGGGAGAAATCTTCAGGTTCTTGTACACCTTAATCCAATTAGTTCCAATTATGTGCAAGGAAAAAAAAAAATATAAAAAGAGAAAAAGATGAAAAATATGAATTTTTTTTAAAGGAAGGGAAAAAAATAATAAAAAACTACTAATAGTCTATATAATTCCCTTAATTTAAAAAAAAACCAAAAATAGAATAAAGAAGAATGGGTAAAGAAGAAAAAATATATAATCTAGTTCTTGGGTTAAAGAGCTAAAATTCCAACATAAAAATCCAGCTAGAGGGGGAGTGAAAAAAAATAGCAAATTGTTCCAAAAAGCAAGTCACTGCCACTAAATGTCCAAGGCTCTAAAGTAAATCAATTTCAAACGTTCCCGTCTTTTCAAGGTCACTTCAATCTTCTTTCTTTCTTTCAACTTCAACTCCAGTTTCTGGCTATCAATAGTTACAAAGAGGAGCACCTGTATAAACAATCTGCCATGCTCATCCCACTATCTTTTCAGTAAAAAGCTCAGAGTCCTTGAATGTAGCTCCCATACATAAACAAGTAAGAAAGAAAAGAAAACAAAATATCCAAGCCTCTAGATGGCAGTGCTACTTACTTTCACTTCCCCTCATGTATCCAAGCCAAGAAGATAGAAAAAAAAAGTAAAGTCTTTTAAAAGGAAAGGGAAAAAATAAACTTCAAATAAAAAAGAAAAGCCTTAATCAAAGCAGGCTCTCAGAAAAAAAGAATTAGTCAAAAAAAAAAAAGATAATAAAAATTAGAAAAGACCAGTCCAGTCAATAATTAAGAAGCTTTTGCCAAATTCCAAATTCCGGTAAAAGGGGGGGAAAACCCTTCAGTTTAGACTTAGCTTAATTTCGCCGCTTGATCTCTTTTATCTATCTATCTATCTATCTATCTATCTATCTATTTATTTATTTATTTATTTATTTATTTATGGCTATGCCCCTATCTCCCGAAGGACTCAGGGCGGCTCACAATGATAAAAAGTGTCAATACAAATATTAAAAACAATTAAATTCAAAAATCCCAATAACCAATTAACATTAATAAACACTATTACTAAAATCCCATCCCCTCTGTCAGTCCAGGTCGGCAAGTTGGAAAAGCCATGTTTTCAGGCCACGACGGAAGGATCGCAGTTCAGGGGCCACCCGAAGCTCCAGGGGCAGCTGATTCCACAGGGTGGGTGCTCCCACAGAGAAGGCCCTACCCCTAGGGGTCGCCAGCTGACATTGTCTGGCTGACGGCACCCCAAGGAGGCCCTGCCTATGGGAGTGCACGGGACATTGGGAGGCCGTTACTGGCAGCAGGGTCTCCCACAAATACCCTGGTCCTAAGCCATGTAGGGCTTGATTTCCCTTTAAGTCTTTTAGGGTATTCTCTCAAAATAATTAATAGAAAATCATCTCACTAGCTGACACACTTTCTCTTGATCTCTTCCCTTCTGGAGCTGTCCCAGCTTCAGCAGCTTTAATGGCTGCCTCTCTGCCACTAGCAAAAGGGCTTGTCCTGGATCTACCAAGGACCTTGTGGTGTCCCTGGGATCAGCAGGACATGCCCTTACTGATCACCATCTCTACGGGATGGTTTAGGTCTGTTGGGACCGTCCAGCAGTGGAGATATTGATGGCGATCTTAGAGAGTTAAGATCACACGTCGTACTGCTGCGACACCAGCTCCGTCCTCTCAACCCTGGAAGCTTTCTTCTACAATCCACAAAAATGGGGAGGGAGAAAATAATGGGAAATATATTTTGTAAAACTATATGTATCATCATGTTTATATCCTATGTAACACCATTCCAAGAACCCAGCCTTTTTCCAGAGAAAAGGAAAAATTTGGGAGTACTTAGCTACTGAAGTTCTCAACACCACCAATTTTTGCCTAGCTGGAGGTAAATCTGTAAAAGATCTCCTCACCACATATTTAATGCGAGTGGCTACTACAAGCCATTTTTAATCACATTAAACTAAGGGACCTTCAACTAACAAATTCATACTCCAGTATCTTCAACTGCCCCCCCCCATGGACATAAATGACCACACCATGTATAAACTCCAAGCGGCTGCAATCACTAATGCAGCCATATGTTTTAACCTCAGTGGATGCTCCACACCAAAGGTCCATGAATGCATGATCCTGCATAACACAGACCTTACATACAACCACACAGAAGACATTCCGTTTTCTTACAGCTATATGAAGCTTCCTCCTGGCTGGTTTATACTTTGTGGATTAAGAGCTTACTCCTACCTTCCACCTAACTCCACAGGGGGACCTTGCACCCTGGGATGCGTAACCATATTAATGCCATCATTGCAGAGACAACAGGGCCTTGGTGGTGCAGGCTGCTAAATGCCTAGCTCTTAAGTTCCAGCTGCCTGCAATTAGTGCAGGCTCGAATCCCACCAGGCTCAAGATTGACTCAGCCTTCCATCCTCTCAGGGTAGGTAAATTGAGGACCCAAGATTGTTGGGGGCAATAAGCTGACTTTGTAAAAATGCCGCTTAGTAATAAGCAGGCATATACAATGGAATGAAGGCTATTGCTGAGTGCATTGGGTTGTATCCCAAAAATTATAAGCCGCCCTGAGTCTTCGGAGAAGGGTGGCATATAAATGTAATTTTAAAAAAAAACACAGAAGAGCTTTTCACACTTGGACCCCTGACTGCAACTCAAAAGTCTCACTACCCACCAAAGCTAGGAACAGGGAATGTAGGCCAGATTTTTATTCTACAGCAAATCACTGCAAAGAACATAAATGTGAGAAAGGCTATTTGCCCTTTGCTTGGTGAAGTGTGAGCAACTGCTAAATTAATTGGCTTGAATGACGGAATGTCTTATGCAAATATGGATTTGATATTTGGTGGCTGAATATGGTAACAGCAGCATATGATGGAATTAAGAAGATGCAAGATTTAATATGAACGATTCAACGCTAAACAGGAAATAGGACAAGGAGGTTATTGTTTAATCATTTATGGGTTAATGTATAAGGAAGGTTTCTGGTGAAGGTAGAGCTTGGCTGGGTGATGAAATGAATGTATGTGAATTGTAAACCAAAGGAGACTGTGTTGTTAACTGGTACAGTGAATGATTTGTAGCAAATTATTTTATAATGCAACTAACAGCATAGCTCTGAAAGTGAATTAGGGAAGAAGTTGGTTCCATTTGTCATGGAAAGTGGAACAAATGGATCAGTGGTAGGATTCAAAATTTTTACTACTGGTTCTGTGGGTGTGGCTTGGTGGGCATGGCAAGGGAAGGATACTGTAAAATCTCCATTCCCACCCCACTCCAGGGGAAGATTACTGCAAAATCCCACCCCCCCACTAACCTGGTTTCCAGCTCCGTTCTCCTGTGCAGGGCAACAGAAGAAGACCCAACCGATCAGCTGGGACTTGGGAGGCAGAGAATAGATGGGGCGGGGCCAGTCAGAGGTGAACTACTCAAAATTTCTGCTACTGGTTCTCCAAACTATTCAAAATTTCCGCTACCGGTTCTCCAGAACTGGTCAGAACCTGCTGAATACCACCTCTGAAATGGATGAAAGGAATTCATCAATAAATGGCAAGAACCTACAGGTAGTTCTTGATGGTCATTTAATGACCGTTCAAAGTTAGAACAGAACTGAAAAAAGCGACTTGTGTGACCATTTTTCACACGTACGACCATTGTAGCATCCCCTTAGTCATGTGATCAAAATTCAGACGCTTGGCAACTGATTCATATTTATGACAGTTGCAGTATCCTGGGATCACCTGATCACCTTCTGCAACCTTTTACAAGCAAAGTCAATGGGCAAGCCAGATTCACTTAAGTACCATGTTGTTAACTTAACCGCAGTGATTCACTCAGCAACTATGGCAAGAAAGGTTGTGAAATGGGGCAAAATTCACTTAACAAATGTTTCACTTAGCAACAGATAATTTGGTCATAAGTCAAGGACTTATAATCGAGTTTGGTAAAATATTTACCAAAGAAGAAAACCAGAGAGATTTAAAAATGTATAAATACTGGTGAGAAGATAGCGGTCTGTTCCAAGAATGAATATTTGTCAAAATAAAAGGAACGGGATGAAGAGAATAGCATGCTTTTATCCACTTTGTTACATGGAAGTAAGAGTTGCATAACTCAGGAAAAATATAAACAGTGAATACAGTGGAAATGAGGTACTTCTGAAACCTTGTGCTACAAGAAGAGATAGGGTCAAGAAAAAAGGAGTGCTAAATGTGGACTAAATGGATAACCACCAAGCAATTGATACTGTGCTATAGATATATCTTATTGGTGATTTGTGATTATCCCACAGCACCTATGGGAAATTGAGAAATCTGTACTCGTGTATTCAAAATTCATAATGGTATTTAAGCATGTAGAATCTGGGAATCTTGAGTTGGGTTGGATTGCAGAATACCACAAGCTTGTTTGAATAAGCTTTCTCCCCTCAGAATGATCTATGCACATTTCATTGTGATTGGTCTCATTCGAGACAATGATGAATCTGCATACAGACGGGAGGTTGAACAACTATCCTTGTGGTGCAACCAGAACAATCTTGAACTAAATACACTAAAAACTGTAGAAATGGTGGTAGGTTTTAGGAGAAACCCTCCTATACTACCACCTCTTACAATACTAGACAACCCAGTATCAACAGTAGAGACCTTCAAGTTTCTAGGTTCTATTATATCTCAAGACTTAAATTGGACATCTAACATCAAAAACGTCATCAAAAAAGCACAACAAAGAATGTTCTTTTTGTGCCAACTCAGAAAGCTCAAACAGCCCAAAGAGCTACTGATTCAGTTCTGCTGAGGAATTATTGAGTCTGTCATCTGCACCTCTATAACTGTCTGATTTGGTTCTGCAACCCAACAAGACAGACACAGACTTCAATGGATAATTAGCACTGCAGAAAAAACAATTGCTACCAACCTGCCTTCCATTGCAGACCTGTATACTGCACAAGTAAAAAAGAGGGCTGTGAAAATATCTACAGACCCTTCATATCCTGGACATAAATTGTTTCAACTTCTACCCTCAAAATGACGCTATAGATCACTGTACACCAGGACAACTAGACATAAAGACAGTTTTTCCCCGAATGCCATCACTCTGCTAACAACTAATTCCCACAATACTGTCAAATTATTTACTAAGACTCTATTACTATTACTCTTCTCATCCTTCCTAGTACCTATCTTTTCCCACTTATGACTATAACCGTGTTGCTTGTATCTTTACAATTTATAGTTGTTTCCTAGTATGATTTGATTGCTTATTAGTAACCTATAACTATCACTGCTGTATCTTATGATTCTTGATGAATGTATTTTATTTTTTCTTTATGTATACTGAGAGCATATGCACCAAAGACAAATTCCTTATGTGTCCACACCTGGCAATAAAGAATTCTATTTAGTGATAGTATACTGATGGCTTGGGTTTTTGGGGGACCAGTGTGAACTGGGTACCAGTGTTTTTCTGATATAGAAAGAGTCCGTGTAATGCCTGAGATATGGCTTGCAAAGCAAAACCCAGCTCAGGCATCGTGTGGAAAACTTCCTCGAAGAGACGTAAAATCATGCCCAATGACAAGACAGCATTATCAATAGCGAAAGGGCAATTAGTAGGAGCCAAGGCATGTACCTTACATTGAATGAAGCCTTGCAGATGGATGAAATGGTTTGTGCAACAGAACTGAAAGCAAGCAAACAAACAACCCACACCACCTCCTCCTACTGAGAACAAAAGCTACATTCATGATGGGAAGGGTGAGCAGAAGACAACATCAGTCATGTTCTACAAGCCTGTTTCACAGGTGTGGCAGGCTGCATTTAGTGAATGATGCAGAAACATACATAAAATTATTTTTTGTAAAAATAATAAAACAAGGGGTAAAATTTTTGTAAAAATATGAGAAGGGCCACTTCTGAATTTGAAAAGTTCCACGCTGTAAAGCGTGAGTTTATTACATGAAGATATTTTTTCCACCAGGGACAAGACTTAAGACGACATCCTCAACACAGAGGGCAGTTGTGAAACTAAACTGTCTTAACACTGCAGGACAAGAAGCAAGGGGTGGAAACTAATCAAGGAGAGAAGAAGCAACTTAGAACTAAGGAGAAATTTCCTGACAGTTAGAACAATTAACCAGTGGAACAACTTGCCTCTAGAAGTTGTGAATGCTCCAACACTGGAAGTTTTTAAGAAGAGATTGGATAACCAATTGTAAATGGTATACTGTTTCCTGCCTAAGCAGGGGGTTGGACTAGAAGACCTCCAAGGTCCCTTCCAATTCTGTTATTCTATTCTATTCTAATTTTCTTTTCTATTCTGTCTCCCAGCGAGCTTCTGCCTTTACTACTCAGAAAAAAATCCCACCGAGTTCATGGTGGCTTCTCCAATAGCTTACACTATCCACAAAGGCAGAATGTGGCTTGTTGAGCTACTAGTGTGGTGTGGTGTGTTAAGCTAGCCCGCGTGGTCGTAAAGCAGGCGTATCTACACCTAGCTAATATGATTTGTTGAGTCAAATCCCAAATGAAACACGTTTTGGCTCGCTTTGATTAAACACCAAACTTTTAATCCACCCGGTTGTAGACCAAATTCTCTTTCGCTCCGGCGAACCACCAGTTGATGCTACCAGGCAGCCAAGAAAGGATGCGTGCGTGCCGGCGCCAAATTATGGCGCGAGCCCCAACTGGGGCTCTAATAAGCCTCTTCCGCTCAGAGCCACGAACGTCGACGACTCGCCCTTCGTCTCAGGCTCGGCGGGGTTGAGCAGGACTCGACTTGGTGCAACCTTCGCCCCAGGAGGAGGGGCCCCAACAGTAGCAGCTGGAGAGGAGGAGGGGGAGGAGGAGCCTCAGCCTGACATTACGACTTTCCTCCTTCCCCGGCGAGTTGCGAGCTGCAGCAGTTGGCAGGCGAGCGGCCGAGCGCTGTTAAGGGGTTTTGCTGCCGCTCCGGCCTGCTGCTCCAGGGCGCAGCCATGAGGCGTCCCCGCGTGCCCGACTCGGCGCAGTAAAGTTCGCTCAGGATGGACCTGCCCGGGTCTTCGCTGCAGAAGGCTTGCCGCCTGCTTGTGTTCTTCTGTGCCCTCCACCTCTCGGCTGTGCTCTTCTACTACCTGAGGGGCAACACGGTCGGTCACAATCGGAGCCCGGAGCCGCCGCCTCGCAGCCAAACTTTCGGCCGTCGGGAGTCGCAGACTCTCCTCCCAGGCAATATCTCCAAGCCAGTCGCGGATTGCCCCGACCCTTCCCCTTTGCTGGGTAAGTGCGGAGCGCCGCGGGCTCTCCTTCGCTCGCTAACGAGCTCCACCGTGGGCGCGCCTCGCTTCTCTACCACACCGGCTTTCGCTTCGCCCGCGGTTTCCTCGCAGTTTCGCCCGGCCGCTTTTGCCTTTCACTTCTCGAAGCCTCCTTGAACCTCGAACGCACTTCGTTGCTTCAAGTCCCCACTTTTCTTCCTCCACCCTTTCCTGTTCCTGTCTCTTTCGGGCCCTGCCTGCCTTCCTCCTCTCGAAAAGCCGCTCGCTCGGTCTGTCCTTCGGGATCTTCCTTGCTGCTCGAGCCCCATTCCGCTGGGAAGCGCCGCGGCCGAGCGCGGAGCAGAGAAGTTTCCCGCACGGCCCGGAGCGCGTTGCCCTCCCGCTTTCTAGCTAAACTTCGCTTTGCAGATTAGCAGACTCCGTGATAAGGAGAAGGAGAGCTGCCCGACTCGACTTGGTCCATTCCCCTTTGCTCCGATGTCTGTTTTACCTAGAGCAGCGCTCCCTAAAGTCGAAACGGGGCTTATTTCCGAGTAGCTGTTAACTCTTATTATGTCCAATTATTCAGGAGGAAATCTGTCTGAGTTTAGGGATAAAGAGAGAATAATGGGATGAGGGGATGAATTCTGAGCCAACAGTGCATATATAAATGATTTGGACAGAACCTGTTTTTCCTGTTGCATCCAGTTCCTGCTCAGTTAATTTCTCCTATCTTCCAGAGTTAACTTTGTTTACATAGTAGATTGGCCTGATGGAAAAAGTCCAAAATTGTGTTCTGCCTTTCTCACAAATGATGGTGAATCATGTGTGCCACGTTGCTGAAGGTGGAGGAACCTTTCCCCCACTCCCCAGTTAAGGTTGATTTGTTCTGCTGGATATGAGTTGCAACTGGACCCTTTGGGTCTTACCTAAGGGCAGCTTTCTTTGGCAAGTGGGTCCAAATTGATCTAAAGCATCAGGTTCGGTCAGAAAGGGCAGCTTTCTTTGGCAAGCGGGTCCAAATTGATCTAAAGTATCAGGTTCGGTCAGATGAGGGCTCTTGCCTCTGTTCTTTGGAGTGGTTTTACCTCAGCTCTGGTGAATTTGTAGGTCATGCTCCCCAACTTTGTGGATACAATGCAGATCCCTGCCCTCCATGATAATGGATTGGCTTCATTTTGTTCTTGATAGCTTTATTTTTTTTATTTCCATTTTATTCAATTGTACTATTACAAATGTTTTTTTTAATTTGCAATTCAAAATTAATTGTAAATCAAAAAATACTAAAAAATTATTTGGCACATTTATTTATTTATTTATTTATTTATTTATTTATTTATTTATTTAATTTTACTTGTATTTCGCCCCCTCTCCAAAGAGGACTCCGGGCGGCTCACAACTAAAAACAGAACAATAAGTTAATTAACTAAAATAAGATTAAATTAAACAAGCCAAATTCATCTAAAAACCCAGGGGATTCTCACTCCCTTTAGCTAAAGGTTCATTTCCTTCTGTTTGATTTTACAATGGTCTTTTTTAAAAGAACCCAGTTTCAAAGAAAAGTTTATGAATGGGAATTTTGGGGAAGAAATCTCTTAAGTTTCTATTATTATTACGTTTATTGTCAGAGTACAACATGTGTACAATGAGATTGGCTGAGCCTCCCTTCGTGCACCCCACAACACAAGTTTTAAAAGTATAGTTTTGTAGAGGTCGAACAAATGTCACATTTGTAAGAGCTACAATATTGTCTTAAATTTTCTATTAATAAAACCATTTCTGTACAATCCCCATTAAACTATACTTTTTGAGATTCCTTTAGAACCAAGGTTTGTTCCACATCATGGAAGCATTTAGCTGTTTCTTTTTATTAAAAGATTTTTTTTTAATTACATTTATATGCCGCCCTTCTCCCAGTTAAAACATAGTTTGGGAAAGATGGTGTTAAGCAACCATGAGAGACTATAAAAAATATTGCAAACTGCACTGGAGATTATATCAGGCCAGAACTGCATGTCTCTTAACAGGGTGTTAGTGACTCCCTTTGAGAAATAAGCTTCAAAACTGTCCTGCTGAGGGAGCGAGAGAAAAGCATAATTTTTTTGGTAAAGAAAATAATGGGTTTTAATTTTTTATTACAGAAGAAGTCAGCTATCTGAGTTTTGTTTGGCAGTTTTGTGCATCTTTTCATAATCGATTATCAGAAGGGGAAAAGATTATCTCTGCAACAAGAAATGGGAAACTCTTGGAGGATACATCTGGAGGGCACCAGATTGGGAAAAGTTTGAAACCTAGGATAGCTTTGAAGTAGAAATCAGTTTTATATGTTTAAGATAATGAAAGCCACTTCCAATAAATGATTTTACTAAATCACAGAATAACAGAGTTGGAAGGGACCTTGGAGGTCTTCTAGCCCAACCCCCTGTTCAGGCAGGAAACCCTATACCATTCCAGACAAATAGCTGTCCAGGTTCTTTTTAAAAGCCTCCAATGATGTAGCACTCACAATTTCTGAAGGCAAGTTGTTCCATTGGTTAATTGTTCTCACTGTCAGGAAATTTCTCCTTAGTTCTAGATTGCTTCTCTCCTTGGTTAGTTTCCACCCATTGCTTCTTGTCTTGCCTTCTGCTGCTTTATGTGCAATAGGTTGACATCCTCTTCTTTGTGCACCCCCTCAAATATTGGAACGCTGCTATCATGTCGCCCCAGTCCTTCTTTTCACTAGACTAGACATATCTTCTTCCTGCAACCATTCTGCATATATATATACATATATACATATACACATACACATACACACACACACACACACACACACACACACATATATATATATATATATATATATATATATAGATTTTCACGGGTAAAGGTATGTAGGTCTTGGTGTATTCGGGTCTTGTCCCGTGTAAGATTGAGAATACCTTGGCAACGTTTCGACGAAATCTCATCCATCATCTTCAGGCTGGTGTCTTCAGCTTCGTTCTTCTGGGAGAAGTGCGTGATCGTGGCTGTTTTTCCCTTTTAAACTCCAGAGTTGGCTGTGTTGTTACTTCTTGATTGGTTGATGGAGTTGATGTATGCAGATTGGATGGCTTTTTCCTGAGACCCTGTGTGGCTGAGGTGCTGGCTGTGTGTCTCTCAGCCTTTTGTGTTGTAACCACCTGGGTAATGGGCTGTGTGATGACCTTCTGAGTTCTATTGTTGTGACATCCTGGGTGTGGTGCTGTAGTCTCCTGGGTCATTGTCTGTGTTGCAACCTCCTGATGTTTTGTGTTGTAATCTCCTGAGTTCTGTGATGTAGTATCCTGGGTGGAAGGCTGTGATGTGACATTCTGGGCCTTGGTTTGGCTCTGAGTTTGAGGTCTGGCTATGTGTTTATAGCGTGTGTCAGTTTGCTTAGTTTGGGGGTCGGAGGGGGGTGTAGCAGCTGGTGTTGCAGCCAGTTGGAGGCTGCAACTTCCTAATCATCCTTGTTGCTCTTCTTTGCACTCTTTCCAGAGTCTTAACATCTTTTTAATATTGTGGTGACCAAAACTCAATGCGGTATTCAAAGTATATTTCAAGTATATCCAAATATACTGTAGTATATTTCCCTTTTTGCTTAAATGAGATAAGCATTGCTACATGCTTAGTTTTTCCTCTTTTTCTCTCATCAGAGAGAAAAAATAAACCTTTTAGAAAGAGAACTTCTGTGTCTCATACTAAAGTGCTCTGACTTGTTCATTTGATTGCTTTGAAATATTGATAGCATATCTCACAACTGTGAGGCACTGTGAATTGAATGTCATACAGTATTAAATTTATTTATTTAATTGGATTTATATGCTGCCCCATCTCCGAGGGGACTCAGGGCAGCTTACATGCAATGTACAAACAATAAATACGTCTTTATCAAATTCTCAATCCAATTATAAAATCAATTAAAATACCCTTAAATGCCCAGAGCAGTGGAACAGCCGTGTTTCATTTACAGGCAGCTTATGCTGCATTGCTTTATTTACAAAGCTATGCCCTAGTTTTTCATTCTGGCATTTTTGGTAAATAACTAAAAACTAACAATATTAATATACAATATTACAGTTCAACCTGCATCCTTAACAGAATGTTGCATTTAGAGTGTCAGTTTATGAAGAATGATTGCATGAGTTGGGTATGTCTAGTCTTATGGAAGAGAAAGATTAGGGGTGGCATGATAATCTTCCAATATCTAAGAGGCTGCCACAAAGGAAAGTCAACCTATTCTTCAAATAATCTGAAGGCAGGACAAGAAGCAATGAATGGAAACTTGTCAAAGAGAGATCCAACCTAGAACTAAGGAGAAATTTCCTGACAATGAGAACAATTCATCAGTGGAATGGCTTGCCTTCAGTAGTTGTGGCTAGTCCACCATTGGAGGTTTTAACAAAAAGATTGGACAGCTATTGGTCTGACATGGTAGAGAGCAGTGACGGTGAACCTTTCCATTCTCACGTGCCAAAAGGGCGTGTGCACACATGCCTTCATGTGCACATGTGCCAGCACCCATAAGGCAATGCACACGGGGGCCACGCCCCCTGCACATGCACGCACAACACCTGCACACCTTGCGCATCTCTACACATGCAGATGTGACCCCCATGTGCATTGCGCATCTCTGTGCATGCACACATGACCCCCACATGTGCCATGCATTTCTGCGCATGCACACAAGTCTGCGTGCGCCCTGCTCCCCGCACATGTGTGGCAGCTACCCAACGATCAGCTGGCCGGCGGGCGGTGAGTGTGCCTGCACAGTGGATCTACTCTGGGGCGATGGCTCACGTGCCAGCAGAGATGGCTCTGCATCCCACTTCTGGCACTCACGCCATAGGTTCACCATTACGGGTATAGAGTCTCCTGCTTGAGCAGGGAGTTGGGTTAGAAGACTTCCGAGGTCCTTCCAACTATTATTCTATCACTATTTCTCAGCACAGAAAAAGGAGACTTAGACTACATCTTGCTATTCTGTTAGTCTGTCTTCTAGAACATTATCTTTTTGCTGTTCTCCAGATGTTTTGGATTCTCATTAGCGATTAACGGGAAGGCATTGTAGCTAATGTAGTTAAAAGTATATGAAGGAGACCAGGTTGCCTGATCCTGCTCTATTCCATCCCTTTCCATTTTCTGTCTCTGTACAAGTACAGTCTTACCTCACCATGTGTCCTCTTGGTGTGTGAATTTCAAGTTTCGTCATTCTCAGCAAAGCAAATGCAAGTTGGTGTTGAAGTCCAGCTATCTGGAGGCCACCAAAGCTACCCAAATATTGGGATTGTGTTGAGCTTGATTAATAATAATAATAATAATAATAATAATAATAATAATAATAATAATAATTTATTAGACTTGTATGCTGCCCTCTCTCCCTAAGGACTCAGGGTGGCTCACAATATAAAACTACAATACAATAATTTACTTAAAAAATTAATTAAACATTACAAGCCCCAAAATAGTAAAACAATTAAAATTAATTAAAACTACTTTAAAAAATAGAAACCCTCCCCCTTGGTTCAGTCCAGGCTAGCCTGCTGAAAGAGCCAGGTCTTCAGGTCCCAGAAGAAAGAGCAGAGATCAGGGGCCAAACGAAGGCCCAAGGGGAGCTGATTCCACAGGGTGGATGCTCTCACAGAGAAGGCCCTACCCCTGGGCACCGCCAGCCAACAATGTCTGGCTGACGGTACCCCAAGGAGGCCCTGCCTGTGGGAGCGTACAGGGCAATCGGAGCGTGATGCTGGCAGGCGACGTTCCTGCAAGTACCCCAGACCCAAGCCATGTAGGACTTTATATGTTGTCCACTCTCTCTTAATAGTCCAGTCTTTGAGTTTCATCTTGTTCTTTAAAAAAAAATCCTGCTTCTTCCCCACTCATCCATCTGTAATCCATTTACTCTAATAACCAAGACCATAATTAGCAGTTCCTTTCCCCCATGTAGAACAAATATTGTAATGAATGCCTGAATTTTTTCTTCCCAAGATAGGAATAGAATTATAGGAAATTAGTCATTTTGTAAAAAAAAAAGTCCTTTGACTAATACTTTGTTACAGCTATGGTTCTCTTCTCTTCTCTTCTCTTCTGTTTTCTTTTCTTTTCTCTCCCCCCTTTCTCTGAGAGAAAGACAGACAGACAGATACTATAAGGAAACTTTCACGAATCTGATCTACATATATGTTAGTTGATGATGGAAATTTTAGAAAAGTCAGGATTTAAACTTATCTAGGAGATTGGGAAGTATGCTATAAGCCATTTTTAAAGCCGAATAGGGTTTGTCCTAATTGGAAGCTCTGATTTTAAAGTTTATATATGTCCAAAGTTTCAGTACTATGTTTGCTTAAACAACCCAATCCAACTGTTTGTTATAAGTGAGGCAAATATAACATGGTCAAATGATAGTATTTAGAATCACAGTCTGAATCTGTTATTCAGATTGTGAATACGTTGGTAAGATTGAGCACTTGATGGGTCAAAAATTGATAAATTGATCAGGCAAATATTAAGAATTATTTGGAACAAGAAACTTCACTTTGCATATTGTCTTGATATCCACTCAGAAATTAATCTCAGTACTCAGCAAAAAGCACAAACATTGGAGTCTTACCACACAACCACGTACCTGTTTACTAAAAGTAAATCCCACTGAGTCTAGCAAAGCTTTATTCTGAAATTAGAGGGTACAGAATTGCATTAATCCTTCAGAGGCTTACTTTGAATAGACACAGATAGAATTGTGTTGTTACTTATTAGCAGGATTAATGGTTAGCAAACTTGTTTTTGTAAGTTTAACACTATATTTGTGAAGCAATTGAATTACTATTTTAAAAATATTAACACAATGAAAAGATTTAGCAGTGTTAGTTCAGGCATCTACAAATGTGATTAGTTACTTCTTAAATGCTGTTCTTCTTTTGCTGTTGTGTAAGATCTATATATAGTTTTGCTATAGTTAGTTTTGCTGTTATCAAAAGAAATTAGAACACAAATAAAGCAAACTGTGGCCAGTTTAAACGCCTAGAGACCAAGGAGACAATTGTCTCCATACCTTGATCCACCTGCCTTTCTGACAGGCTTCCTTGGTCAGCTGAGTGACCTGTGGAAATGCTGAGCAGTGAAGCTCCATAGCTCAGCCTTCAATATGGAGACTCATCATACTTCGCTGTGTCTGATTTTTCAAAGCACTGAAACACTGTCACTAAGATTACTCTTTTTCTAATGCAGTGAACATTTCTGGGTTACTAAACTGTGAACTATGTACACCCTGCTATCACTGTATGTAAAACATATCTGGGGAACTTGTTTTGATCCAGAACTGTTAGGAAGACAGTTCACATACCCATACAGAATGAAAATTAGACCAGAAAGTACTGAAGCCTGATCAATCAAGTTTAACACTGCTAATTAGTCTTGTGTTCCCCCTCTGGAGGGCTTGTTCCACTCTGCAGCTGCTAGTTATTCACTAACCCTATTGCTAATATAGAGGTTGCATGTTGCTAGCATGTTTAATGACCATTAAAATACCTTGTTTTCCATGCATGTATGGAATCTTATTTAAGAATTCTGACATAAGGGCTGGATTGGACTGATCTCCTGGGGAGAGGGTGGGTGTTAAATTCGATTTTAATTTGGTTTTATAGTTGTATTTTGGCTTGTTTAGTTTAATTTCTTTTTAAATAATTTATTGTTCTGTGTTTTTATCTGTGAGCTGCCCCAAGTCCTTTTTGGAGAGTGGCGGCATACAAGTCAAAATAAATAAATAAATAAATAAGCACAGTTCACAGAGGTTGTGACCAAAGTGTTCATGCATGTGTCAGATGGGCAAGGAACATAACAAAACTATGCTTTTAATAACTGAAATTAAAAAAGCTGTCTACATGCATAGCTTTTAATGCAACTGTCTGATGATGAACATGAAGTTTTAATATTGCTATTTAGACTCACTGAATAATACAAAGTTCTAGACTGAATAGAATAACAGAATAACACACTTTAACCTGTGTGTGACATTTCTCCTGATGCTTCCAGTCTGTTTATTTGCCTGCCTTCACTTGTGCTGTTTTTGTAAATAAATACTATAGAAACATCCACAAATTTATTCATACCCATATTTAGAGGTCGCTCAACTCTTTAAAGATTCTGGGAGTCTGACAAATAGATAAGAAAAACTAGATATGGAGGTAGAAATAAAAAGACATTTAGTTGACTAGAAAAACAATATACTAAGCAATTTGGCAGATACAACAAATAGTACAAATGTAACAAAAGCCTCTCCTGAATCCCATGCCCTGGGGAGGAGATAACATTTTTAACAATTTCCTAAACCATGATGAATCTATGCAGGGAGGTTGTTACCAGGGTCAATGCTGGAGCAAGTTAGAAGCACTTCCTGGATCCTGCGAGATGACACTGTTTAATTGATGGGATCCAGAGAGTACCCACGCTATCTGATCATACCGGGTACACTAAAGGAATTGGAAATTGGCAGTTCTTCATATAGCAAACCTATGCCATGAAAGGCTTTAGGGTGACAGCCAGCATCTTGAAAATTGCACTTGGAAATCTCTGTCATTCTCACTTTTATTTTAAATTTTTCAAAAGTAGTTTGTATGTATTTTTGCCTTCCTTACAGCAAACATATTCATTGATATGGCTCCCTTCTTGATTTGGACTTGTGATATTTTAGCAGCAAATGTTTATTAAGATGGCAACAATTATTTTGTGTGTTGCATAAAATTATGCTACTAGAGGATTTTGGAAGAGAGATAATCTGCGACAAATATGTAGTATTCAAAGAGCTCAGCCTCCAACCAGATATCCTTGTATACGTAGAATGTTGTAATCTATCAAGTCAGATGACTGCAGGAATAAATCCCTCAAATGTTTCTTGGCAACAATTTGACAACACTTTACCAACTTTCACTAGAGTATGATTGTCAAGTTTCCACCATATGTTTTTTTTTAAACTCTTGGCTTCAGATCTTGGAAAGCAACAGAGAATTCTGGTTGGTAATGAAGCCGTGAGCGTTTGATTCCAAATGGCAGCATATTTTTAAGAAGGAACTGTAGAAGCTGCTGAATATGTATCTCTTGAGGACACCAGAATGCCTCCTAAATAAATTAACATGCCTTCTTTTTAGCAATAGCAATAGCACTTGGACTTATGTATTGCTTTATAGTGCTTTACAGCCCACTCTAAGCAGTTTACAGAGTCAGCATATTGCTCCCAACTATCTGGGTCCTCATTTTACCCACCCCAGAAGGATGGAAGGCCGAGTCAACCTTGAGCCTGGTGAGATTTGGACTGCCAAATTGCAGTCTTTTAAATTTCCTGTCTTTATACCTCCCAGCTGATTGTATTTTATCACACTAAAAGTCGATGCCACTATGTATGTAATATTGGAAGAATTAGCCATTTTAATGCAGGAAGATGAATATGAATTAAAGATATTACTAAAACCTGGTGGAATGAAACCTGGTAGTGAAATACTAAAATTGATAGGTATAATTTATTCAAAAGTAATAGACTTGATGAAAGAACATAAGGAATAGGACTCTGTATGAAATAAGTGCATATACACCTGTAGAAACTCAGGAATTTGAACATACATCTCCAGGTAGAACATCTTGTTAAAAATTAAAAAAAGATTTAAAAATGAGAATCCAGATTCTTTTGTGGCATTGTGCTGTTGTCTACCAAGCCACATCAAAAATCTGGATAAAGCTTGTTGGACCAGGTTCGGGAGGAGAGGCCTAAAAATAATGCAAGATTTCAAAATCTCAGGCATATGTTGGATGTCCAACTTAACCAAGACTTCAAAATTCCTAAAAATTCTTATTGACTTCTCTTTCAAGAAGGTTAAAATAGAGACAGTGGGATCAGTTCTCCTAATCTTAGTCCATCAGAATGAGCTGAGGCCAACCAACTTGGGTTTCAAGGTTTTGTTGAAAGTGAAATAGAAGCATATTCATACATGGAATATTTTTTCTTCAGGAGCATCAGCTTAATCAGTCTTCCTAACATCACCCAAAAAAAGGACTGGTTTGGCAATGTTATTAGTAAGACAGAAGACAAAGGAAAGGTGTCACTGCTTAGAGAAGATGGCAGCATGGTTACAAGTGATGGGGAGACAGCAGAGCTCATCAGTTCCTGTTTTGCTTTGATCTCCCTGCTCCTGAGGGGAATTG
This sequence comes from Naja naja, assembly GCA_009733165.1. Taxonomy (NCBI): domain Eukaryota; kingdom Metazoa; phylum Chordata; class Lepidosauria; order Squamata; family Elapidae; genus Naja; species Naja naja. The sequence continues at coordinate 200,569,623 of CM019149.1, forward strand.
TCTTCCAATGGACCTAAGCAGAAGAACTGACAAAAAGAGGGAATAACATGTCATCTCATCCTGAACTAATTTCAGTCTCCATTTTTTACACAATGACCATTATTTCACCCATGATATCCCTGAATAAAGCATCTAATGAAGCAACCTATGAGATCCTAATAGAGAAGAGGGCAAAACATAGCCTGGATTATGCTACCATTAGATGGATACAGAACTGGTTATACAGTCATACCCGAAGAGTGCTTATCAGTGCCTCCAAATCAATCTGGAAGGAAGTGAGAGGTGATGTACTACAGGCTCTGTCCTAGGCTATGGACTGTCCAAAATATTTATCAGTGACTTGGAAAAGGGCATGGAAAATATTACTAAATTTGCAGGCAGCACAAAGATTTAGAAAGGGAACAATTCTGTGTTCAACAGACCATGTCTATAGTATTGCATTCAGTTTTAGGAAACACTTTGCAAGCTGGAATCTGACCAGAGGAGAGCAGTCAAGATGATAAAGGATCTGGAAGGAAAAAGAAAAATATGAGAGGTGGTTAGAGGTGCCAGTTCTGTTTACCTTGGACGGGAGAAGACTGCAAGGAGATTATAGCTATTTTCAAGTAGAAGACAAGGCAGACTTGTTCCAAATTGTTCCACAACTGAGACATGGATGCATATTTCAGTTGTATTTCAGGAAAATGTCCTAATAATAAGAACTGTTCTACAAAGGAAGAGAGACTTCCTCAGGAGATTGTGGACGCTTTGCTGGAGATATTTCTGTATAAGCTCAGTGGTTATCTGTTGGGATGGCTGCTGCAATAGCAGATTCCTGCAACAGGCTGGGGGGTGGGTGTTGGGCTAGTTAAATAAACCCTCAATGCTTGCCTTTATTTTATTTATCACTACTTCCCTTGCCATGTTTGCCTTTTATTTATGTTTCTCTAGCTTTTCAAATCTTTTTTTTAAATCACATATGAGGAAAATGCTAAGTTTGCTTGAGCAGAGTGTTTTTTCAAACTTGGCAACTTTAAGAAATGTGCATCTCCACCTGCTGCTTGGGCAATTCTGGGAGTTGAAGTCCATGCAGCTTAAAGTTGCCAAGTTTGAAAAACACTGCTCCAGCAGCTACTTGTAAAGTGATATCTCTTGTTTATGTTAAGTTGCCTTATCGGTAAGAGGGGCAACATATACATTTCATAAATTATGTTATACTGTCAGGTTAAGACTCTTCTTGGGCAAATGGTATAAAAAAGAAACAAGTTGAAAAATGGATCCTAATCCTGTGACATAAAGCCAGAGAAGTCTTAGCCTAGGTCAAGTCAGATGAACAAGGGGCTGTGAATCAGCTTCCTTAAAAAAATTGTGATATTTGGGCTCTTTAGCGTTGAAAGAAGGTGAATGGTAGGAGATATGATTAAGGTGTACAAAACTCACATGATGTGGATAAAGTGGATAAGGAAAAACTATTTTACCCATCCCAAAATATTAGAAATAGAGGCTGGTCGTTCCCTAACTAGGTTATGAAATAGGCTTCTTATCTCAGCCTTTCCCCAACATATCCAGAAGATGCCAGTTTGTGGAAGGCTGTGCTGTGTAAACCTTTCTCTTACTATTGTCATGCTAGATTCCATATAGTAACAGTTTGTAATTCTAGTTCGCTAGAACATTTATACTTGAGAAAACATCTGATGGAATTCAAAGACTTCAGATCTTTGAATTCTTATCTGTGATAATAATTTCAAAAATTGAGGTCCCGGAACTTAAACCTGTTGTCTACCAGCACTGTAACTAGCAATTTCTGTGGAAGAATTCAGACAATCGTATCTTCACTTAATGAACCATGATGGCAAGTGAGCCTTCGGATTACACTTTGTACCATCTTCATTCCTATTTTGTAAGCCCACCAGGAATTTTCCATTAAAATATGACTTTCTTGGAAAATGTGGGTCATGGCTTTAGAATTTGCTAAGGTGGATTGTCTGTCTGCTTATCTATTATGTTTATATATCATTGGACTTAGATGACATCCAGTGATGAATACCATAAAAATAAAAATGTGGTAAGAAATAAAAGCAAAGCATGTTTGGAAAAAAAAATAAAAATAATTTCAATTGTTTAGCTGTTTTAGATAAAAATGTTGCTCATGTTTTTCATCCTTTTGATTTTTTGAATTATAGCCCACCTACATCATTCCTGTCCATTAGCCTCATTGACTGTGACTGATGGGAAAATTCACTTGATTTTTTTGGAGGAGCTGCATGTGTCACAAGATAAAAAAGCAGAAAAAAGCTTTGCATGGGTGTCAGCATTTATCTGACTAAATATTGCTTGGGTAGTATTTACTGTTCTTCATTTGGAAATGCAAAACAGGAAGAGAGATTATTTGGTGGAGGGAAGAGAGAAGAGGACTATAGGAGAAAATGTTCTTTTATTATGAGGAAAATGAGGTTGGAATCTATTCTATTACCCTTAATCAAGTAGGCTGAGTAACAAACCTTTATGATAAATTGAACAGAAACAGCAGTCAACATTAGAAGAGTGACTAACACTACCAGAAAAATTAAGCAACTACCTTGAATTATTCAAAGCAATTTTCATTTCCTGTTTTCTCTGAAGAGAACAGGTGTGCACTATTTGGCCAAAGTTCCCTCTTTAGAATTATTCCAGGTGGGGTTTTTTTTGGTAAGTTCTTTTGGAATAAACACATTTATTTATTTATTTATTTTATTGGACTTATATGCCGCCCCATCTCCGAAGACTCGGGGCGGCTCACAGATTAAAACATATAAATACAATAAATAATTAAAAAGAAATGAAATCACTAAAGCCCAATAAAACCCAAATTAAAATTTAAAACTATCCCACACCCCCCGGTAAGGTGATCACAGCCCGACTTGGTCAAATTGCCAGGTCTTCAAATCGGGCGGAAGGTGCGGAGGTCAGGGGCCAGGCGGAGGTCCAGAGGCAGTTGATTCCATAAGTCGGGGCCGCCACAGAGTAGGCGCGCGGGACTGCCAGCCAACATTGGCTTGCCGACGGGACCCCAAGGAGCCCCTGCCTGTGTGCCCGTACAGGGCGGTTGGTTCTCGATATCGGTAGGAGGCGCCCCTTAAATATTGTGGACCCATGTCGTGTAGGACTTTGAATGTTAAAGCCAAAACCTTGAACCTCACCCGAGTGCAACTGGCAACCAATGCAAGCCGCAGGAGGGGGGTAATATGGGAGAACGGGTAACTCCCATCACAACCGCAGCAGCATTCTGCACCAGCTGCAACCTCCGGATGGTGTGCAAGGGCAGTCCTAAATAGAGGGTGTTGCAGTAGTCGAGTTGCGAGGTAACAAGGGCATGAGTGACTGTACGCAGGGCATCTTGGTCCAGGAACGGGCGAAGCTGGCGAACCAGCCATTTGAGTAACATAACCTGTTAATGGGAACCAGTAGTCTCTGTTCTGGAAAATGACTTGCTTAATCACACTGATGTGATCGTTTTATAGGAAAAGTGAAGTCTGTAGGGTGAACTTCAGGGAGAAAAAAGCCTTAGCTATTTTCTAGCCAAGTACAGGACTTGTGAGAATTTGGAGCGCACTTTTGTTAGATCAACTTCAGATAATATTTTACTTGGCTAAGAGTAAGAGGACACTTAAGTAAGAGTATATAAAAGTGACTCAGACATTTTTACTTCAGATTTGAAAGTTGTTGGAGTCTTCAGTTTTGCATCTATTCTTTTCATATTTAAAAATATTGATACCTTTGCCATGAGCGATTCGGATATGTAAGACTAACAAGTTTAATTTAAAAACTGAGAGTTATCCATTTCCTGTACCAATTTGGGGTAGTAACTATGAATAAGGGAAGAATATCACATGTGGAAGTTCCTAGTTACTTTGTTCCATGTTGATTGCTAGAGCTCCATGATATAAATCTTGTAGTGCACATTTTAATTCCTCGGCCATTGATTAGAGTGACTAATAAAGTAGAAAGTATATTAAAGTAGAATTGATTAAAGTAAATTTTGTTCTTGATTCAAAGTCTTTTTAATTTTAAAAAAACCATTGACCACATAATGACTAGGAAGCAGTACAGGACCAGTTTCATTCACTCTGTGATGTTCAAATCTACTGGGAATTCATGGGCCGCCCCAAAGGTGCTTTTTCAAGAGGCAGCTGGACTTTTTTCTTTTAAGATGTTTTGCTTCTTATCCAAGAAGCTTCTTCAGCTCTGACTAGATGGGAGGGAGAGAGGGAGGGAGAAGGAGAGATTCAGCAACTCTTTTGAAGGTAACTATTCCCCTATTGAGAGTCACTTTGGTGTAGTAGTTATGGCATCAAGCTAGAATGCAGGAGACCATGAGTTCCAGTTCTTCCTTGGATACAAGGCCAGATGGGTGACCTTTGGCCAGTCACTTTTTCTCATTCCTAGGAAGGAGTCAATGGTAAATCACTTCTGAAAAACCTTGCTAAGAAAACTGGAGGGACTTGTCCAGGTAGACTCTGAGGATTGACACAGTTGAATGTGGGGGAAAAAATTCCCTACTATATTAGGAAAAAGCCAACAGCTAGATACAATACTTGGTCTGGTCACCATAGCCAACTTTACACAGCCCTTTGCTGATAAGGCTGCTTAAATTGGCTAGAATCTTTGACTTTAGCTTAATTATTCCCAAACCTGAGAGAAGTTGGGTGGAGGCTGAGCTGGAGATTATAGGAATTGTAATCTCAACCATTTGGAGAATAATATTTGTAGAAGACAGATTAAGAATGTTGCTAGAGTTTGAAGCAGTCTCTGTATGAATCACAATTTCTATACTGGGTGCGGTTCTTAATGACAAGGCAGTGACTAAGGCAGTGGTGATGCAGTAGGTATTGCCTTCTTTGATTGGGCAGCCCTACTAAGTATCTGCTTTGTATAGTGTCTGCTTGAATGAGCAGCTCATAACCCACACGAGAATCTGGCACAATCTGAAGTTGATTAGAAGGAGGCAAGACCAAAGCAAAGAACCATGCAAAAGTCGGTATGCACATGTGCATGGTAATCTTCTGTAATCTTGCTTTGAGCTGGTGGGAATCTATTTAATTTAATTTTGCTGGTTTCATGTGACACATCATCTGAAAATCAGGAGACAGTAATATATCCCAGTACAGAATGCAGTAAACCAGCCATAATGTTGCCAAAGCTAGAATTAACTGTGGCTGTGTCTCTCCTACCCCTTATTTTAATCAGATTGGGGCAGATGCATGTTTAAATCTCCGTCTTCTACCATCAGGTCTCATTTTTCTTAAGAAGAATAAATGCTGCCCTTTCTCAGACTTCCTGGAGCCTTTTGCTACATGATCTTGTTCCAGTTATTCTGAGCTGCTAATCTATTGTGGAAAGAGGATGGGGTTGTGCATGTGTGTTTGTGTTAGAGAGTGTGCAGAAACCAGGCAAATGGCTTGTCAGCTGCAGTGTTAGTGATCCCATTTGCTTTGTAGGTTTGATGTGAAGCGTTTGGAAGGGCATAGTTTCAGTGGGTGAGCCAAACCCGAAAGAGGTTTTGTTTTGCATGTGGTTAGTTCTGAAAGTTTTTCTTTAAAAGAGGCGGGGAGGAACCTCCCATGGCAGTTACCAAGGTGATTTAAGAATGACTAATAAATTTCCGCTTCTGAATGACAGTGTATTTATTGCTGGATTGAGGTTTGTGGATTACAATTAGGCAAATTCATCACTGTCTGCCAAATTGAATTTTATTTATGTTACTTTCACAGCTTTGATTTTAATTCCATGATAAAAGAACAAGGCAATGTGGAGTTCCCAGACAGTTTCTCACCCAGGAATGTTCCATATAGATTCCCTGTTATACCACTCCAGATATGATTATAAATACTAACTTGTCCTAAATAGTCATTGTGGCTATACAATAAAAAAGAACCCCTAAAGAGATAAAAAAGAAATAATCCAGTTTAGTTTAGAAAAGTTTTATAGTCGATCATCTGAAGATATAATTTCTATAGGTAACTTTTAACAAATCTGATTTATGCTTATAGTACCTACAGGCTGGTGTAGATGTAGTATCTTAACTATGATTAAGGACTCTATCTGTAATGTATCATAATATATTATATTTCTCTTACCAAAAACACTTTTTGAACATTGAGATTGTAACATGCAAATATCTTTTAAGACACACGTTACCTTTGAAAAATAACCTTCTGTGTTCGATGCATCTATTAGTTTGTCTTGAGTACAAACCTGATGATGATAATAATGATGATGATGATGATGATGGTGATGATAATGCAGTGCCTCATAACCAAATCTTCCTAAAGCCTTGTAATATGTTGACCACTGTGCAGACATGGAGAGGTTTCATTGAAAGAAAGAACAAAAAGCTTTAGGTAGTTTCCATGGTGTGCCAAAATGCTCTCACCAAGCTTAGAAATATAGCAAGACCTCTGAAAGATCTGGGAACTAAGAATATTTGGAATAGGTGGCATACAAACTTACAAGTAAAGTAAGTTTTAAGTCAAAACTGTGAAGGGTATCCCGGGGGTAGGGCCAATCTGCAAAATGGGTCTCTTATGTCTTGCTGATGCTACACTCAGTTTCACTACAGTGTTCAGAAGAGCAATGGAAGTGAGCACATGCAACCTTAAGACTATTTCTTTAATCTAGGATATCAACCTCCCCGCTCCCTCTCCGTCATCCTTCTATCCAGCAGTATAGGGAATATGCTCTAGTTCAGGGGTCGCCAACCTTTTGGACCTCAGGGACCATCAAACTCATAATTTTAAATTCTGGGGGAACACTAATATGAATTTTGACTGACAGTGGCTTGCTGACATTGGTGGGAGAGAGAGAGAGAGAGAGATCTGATCTAACCTCTCTCTCTCCCTCCCTCCCTTCCTCTGTCTCTCTCTCTCTCACACACACAAACACACAGAGGCAGGGGTAGGATTCAAATTTATTAACAACCAGTTCTGTGGGTGTGGTCTAATTTGTGGGTGTGGCTTGGTGGTCATGTGACTGGCTGGGCATGGCTTGTATGTAAATATTATAAATATTTATGTAAACATTGAATTTTTTATTAAAAAAAGAGCAACTTTTACCCAAAATCAGGCAAAGCAGGCAGGCAGATTGAGTTGCTCACAGAATCATTCAGAGATCTATCTGCCATCGGCTACCTGAGTCTGTCACATAAAATTTGCCTGCAGTGAGTCTGCACTGAATAATAGAAGCTTCAGTCCTAAGGAAGGTTCGAAGCAGAGCCAAAGATCTAAAGACTAGCTAGAAAGCAAGAAATGCAACGATTTTCTGCTTTCTAGCTAATCTAAATCTTCCGGCGCAGCAGAACAGCTCATGGTCAGGGAAAAAAAGGAAAAATAGCAACTTAGCAGACAAGTTTGCCAGGTAAGGAGTGAGTGGGCGGGGAGGGTTCCCACGGGCCATGTGGGCGGCGCAGCCTTATGTTCCCGTGCAGCCTGGATTAATTGCTTTGGGGGGGTGCTCTGGGTGTGACATTTCTCTGTGGACCACCAAAATTTTCTCACAGCACACTAGTAGGTTGCAGCCCACTGGTTGGCAACTGCTGCTCTACTTACTGGTCTAGATCCAGTTCCCCACCCTGCTCAATAAAATGCAGGAGGAGGGAAGTCCAGAATCAGCAATGGCCAAGGGAAGCTTGATGTGCCCAAAGTGTAGGACAAGGTCCTTCAAACTTGGCAAGTTTAAGACTTGTGGACTTCAACTCCCAGAATTCCTGAGCTAAGATGACTGGAGAAGGAATTCTGGGAGTTGAAGTCCACAAGTCTTAAAGCTGTCAAGTTTGAAGACTTCTGGTGTAGAATGCAAGCACCCAGACCAAGTGCAACAGAAGGAGGGGGCCAATGAACTAGAGTTTTAAACTAAAATGATATAAGAAATGAGAAAGATTGTGTCTTGACTTTTGACAGGCGGGGTACCTATGAGAATAATGTTAACCTCTTTGCTTAGATACTACCCTTCTATAGTAAAAAAATTCCAGAGGTGCAACACTTAGGAGCCCAAAATGAGATTCCTGAAATATGTTTCGAGTTTTGCATATAACACCTTCATAAATATAGCTAGAATGAACCTCGGCACCTACCATAGTTTTTAGATTCTTTTAAAAGTCTTGCAATAACTCTCAAAGAAATGTCACCTGCTGCCCACGACCTCCTTTGATCTGATCCTGTGGGTTTTTTTTTCTTCCTCCCAGTTGGCCCTCTGCGTGTGGAGTTTTCACAAGTTGTGAATCTGAAGAATGTGGAGAAGGAAAATCCAGAACTCAGGGAAGGAGGCCGCTATACACCTAAGGACTGCAAAGCACTTCAGAAAGTGGCCATGATTATCCCTTTCAGAAATCGAGATGAACACTTGAAATACTGGTTGTTTTACCTGCATCCAATCCTGCAAAGGCAGCAGCTCGATTATGGTGTCTATGTGATTAATCAGGTAAGAGTTGCAGTTCTGAAGAGATTGGTGCACATACGAAAGAGATATGTGTGTGCTGTTGGGTTTTTTTGGCTATGTTTTTGTACTGCATAGTGATGAAATAGGAAGCTTACTCTTTTGAAAGATCCTTGCTTTGCATGCTGTAACAAAATCAGTAACAGTTGCTTTAATTTTTTAAATTTCTAAACTGTATACCCTGCATTCCTGATTTACAAAAGCCTTTAAAAATGAACCAATTACAATAGAAAAACATTACAACACTAAAGCCAAGGCTTCTATAAGAACTTCAAAGTAGATTACAAAAAAAACCCCAATCTTTTATGCCTGCCCAGTTCCAGAATTGCTGCCAATGATCTCAAAGTCAGGCCAAAGCATTCAGAGAGGTCCTTGTAGATCTACATTTGAACCTCCAATAATAAAACCATAAAGAGATGGTGTTACAGTGATTTCTGTTGTTTTTTTGTTTTTTGTTTTAATTACATTTATATGCAGCCTTCTCCGAAGACTCAGGGCTCACAATTTTGGAGCACAATCCAATGTGCTCAGCAATAGCCTTCATTCCATTGTATATGCCTGCTTATTACTAAGCGGCATTTTTACAAGGTCAGCTTATTGCCCCCAACAATCTTGGGTCCTCAATTTACCTACCCCGAGAGGATGGAAGGCTGAGTCAACCTTGAGCCTGGTGGGATTCAAGCCTACAGTAGTTGTAGACAGCTGGATCTTAAGAGCAGGCATTTACAGCCTGAGCCACCAAAGCTGTTGTTGTTGAATATTTAATACAGTAAACTGACCTGTCATCTTGTTAACCTATACAGAACTATAATGAATAACTCTCCCATAATGAGTTAACTTATTCTTATACAATTAAAATAATCATGGGGTCCTGTTATATTTTGCCTGAGTAGAAATAATAAACTTACAGAATTCTATAAAAATCCAGAGATTTATGTAGCAATACTAAGTTGTGGCCTGTGATATCTCAACAATGTTTTTGATTAATGAAGTTTTTTTTGTGTTATATCTTTATTCTCAGACATCAGTTCTTAGAATAGTTTTCTTTGGTGAATTTCCTTCTTTCTGTATTGTTAGTCCTATTGAGATGCCTAGGTTCACCTGCCAGAGAGAATAATACATTTTTATCTTTGTGATTTTGAAAGAATGACAATTACCCCACACACACACACACATACACTTTTGACTTCTGTCTTTTAGGACATATTGTTGGTTGCATAGGAAAAAGGTGTTATTGTCAGGTTGTGAGGGTAGAAGGCCTGTAGGTAATTTGGGCAGGTGAGCAAGGAAGCTAAGGATCAATAGTCTGACATAGACGAAGAAAGTTGAATTTTTCTTTAAAAAGTTACCCAGACTCAATATCTGGTGGGTCTAGGAGTTTAGATTAGTGAATTGCAGGGTGTAGATTTCATAGTTTTCTGCTCTCACTGTTAGCCCTGGCCACCAAAGAAGCTGATGCCAGACCTCATCACATTATTTTTAGTTTATGTCTTATGGCATCCATATGGCTTCTATTATAGCTACCTTTCTTGTATTAACAGAATATCAGTATCAGAGCACATGGCTACAAACAGTAAGAAATGCATTAAGAAAGTCATGGCCAATTCTTCTGATAAATAATGAGTTTGTTTACACCACTAAAACAATCCACAAGTGACGTATCCTCCCATAATGTGAACCATAAGTCATGGAATATTTGTTCTCTTCTAAAGAAGTCGTTGCAAATTTTAATGTATTTGCATAAAGGTGTCAGTTCTAGGGTTTTTCTTGTTTTATGAGCCTTCAGGATCTGATTCTCATGTGCCAGTTTCATAGGCTGTGAAGTTTGCTGGTTTCATAGACTATTCACAGCTGCATGATGTGCTTAGTAATACCTGATTCTCAAGGAGGAACTAGTAGTTCTACATTCTGTGTGTGGGTAGAGACTGCATTAGTTAAACACCCTGGTTTAGATGTGAGTTCAGTCAATATGTTCTAAATTTTTATGATCAATCTAGAGTCCAGGTTAAATTTCTCCACTGTTATATGCAAAAAGGTCAAGCATATTTTCTAAGTTGGCTTACAAAGCAATTGATGGGAATAATCCTTTTCTTTCAGGACCAGACTAGCCTATTTAACATTGCTTGCTGGCATCCTAATATCTATACCTTGAGCCTTCATAGTGATGGGATTGGTTTTGATACCTGACATGTCAGGAAAACTTAATGACTTCTCTCTCTCTCTTTGCCTAGGGAGTTATAATCCTTTTCCTATATATCCTGTGGCTCAGATTTTATATCTGAGCAGATTTTGCTAACAGTGTCTACTAATGGCTTAATCAGAGGGCAACCATAGATAGTACTTAGTTGGGGTTGACTACTTAAACTATCCTTTTAAATCTTCATGTTTTCTTTTGCAGCCTAGGATGGGATATGGTCATTTAATTGCAATATTTGAATGGCTGGAAGTAGCCCAGCCATCCTCAATCTGATCATTTTCAGATGTTTTTGACAACAAAAGCCTACATTCATTGCTTAACTAAAATGTTTGTGTGTTAGAGTTTAACACATCCAGAAGGCCCAGATAGGAGAAACTGGGCTGAGTAGACATGGGTCTCAGGTGTGCTGTTGCTTCCTCCATTACTACTCAAAGGCCACATAAAAATGATTGAGTGCCAGTAACTGATTTTGTCAATGGAGGTATTCAGCTTGATTAACTTTATTATGGCAGGATGTTTTGAAAGGGTTTTTTTTAAAAAAAACATATACAACAGTTAAATATGTAACAAACACTGTTGGCCATGCTCCTTAAATTATCTGGATGGTGGTGGGATTTTGCAAGAATTGTATATCTGCAGGGTTTTTTTTAAGTCTTTCTCTACTTTCTTGACAATTGCTTTTCTCTTTTTTTCTCCTCCTTGTCTGTCCTTCCTTTGCATCTATTCTTCTTTCTCTTTTCCCCCCTTTCTTTCTAGGGGGGAAATCTTCCCTTTTTCTTATTAAACCTGTCCTATAGCAAAGCAATCACTGAAGCACCGAGAATTTCTGTGTGAATGGTTCTTACTACGTCTGCGTCCTTCTGTGTTCTGCATCTCATAGGAAAAAATAAGAGAGGGAAGAAATGCTGCTCCGCCTCCTGCTTTGATGGTAACGTCCCACCTCTTACCTTTCAGTACAAAGCAAACTGCCCACAAATCCCTTGCACTGGCTTTGGAAACATCTGAAATGTGTTATGTGGAAACCAGAAATGAGGGTAGAGCAAAGTGAGAATTTGTAAGAAGGCTGGGGTTGGATTCTTTGAGCAAGGTGGGGAGAGGCACGTCAACCTCCATTTTCTTGAACTGCAATGTATTTTCACCCATCTTTGCTAGGTATATTACTTCTCTCTAGCTCCTCTGCATCCTACTTGAGGAATCTGTACTTTGGACCTGATTTTTGCTTTGTGAACAGTAAATGCATCATAAAATGCTTCAGCTTTTTTCAGGGGAGCTCTTTCTCAAGATTTCAAAAAACAAACCAATGTTTGCCTAGAATCGTTTTGCATTGCTTTAGCAAGATCTGGGCAGAGCACGCCTTGAGCATCATCACAAATGGAGAGGTAGGGAGTGTCCTTTCTACTATCTGTGCTGCACACGGTGGGGAAATCATTAATAAAGCACAGGTTACCTTATGGAATAGCTGCTCCATTTCTGTTGGTCCATTCGTGGAAACTGGAGCATGGAACCTTGGTAAATTTTAAGGCTGTTGGCTGGGGAATTCTTGGAGTTGAAGTTCCCAAAGTTTTAAAGTTGCCAAAGTTGGATGCCCTTGCATTAGATAGTCTTGGATACAACGCTGCAAGTTGTTGAGTTTCTTAGAGCACAGCGAAGAAGTTATCAATATGGAAGTATCACATCTACTCCCCTTGGTCTCACTAGTCAAGAAAACCTGCGTCTGTTACCACTTCCTAATCCAATAACACTTGAAAGAAACACGAATTCCACTGCAAGACCAAGCAGGGTGGAAAGCTTCTAACTTAAGAGGTCGAGCAACGAGAACAGCCTCATTCCAAAGGCTGATCTGAGCCTCTTAGCTCGTAGAGCCAATTTGGCCTGTTCCTTGCTTTGAGGTAAGATTTGTGCCAGATTGTTAATGAATGCCAGCTGTTTGACTTGTTGCAACTTAGGAGAGCTTTGTGTGGGACTGGCTCACTTCATGGAGGCAGCAGGGCTTGTTTCTGCAGACCTGACAGAAACCTACAGCTGCTGCTTCAGGCAGAAATCCAGCTGGTGTGTCAAACTGGCCGGTAATTAGTTTGCAGCCTCTTCTTTGACAAACACCAAGGGGAAGGAGCAAAGGGTGTCCTCAAGTTGCGTCAGGACAATAGTTCTTGTCAATCTTGTGCTTTCCGTCTGACAATAGCTTGAATTGCAGAACTGGAAAAAATCAAGAGTGGTGGACTATTGGAATAGCTTTTCTTCAGAACTGCTGCAGATTGAGAATAATCTGAGATTCCTGAGTATTAATGTGAAAAGAAGGAAAAGGACAATCCTGTATGAACCTTTAAATATATATTCATATGCAAGTCTCCCCGTTCAGTGGAGTTTCATCTATTGCAATGTCATTGTAGCCTAAGAATATGAAAAAAGATCCCCATTCTCTGAGAGAAAGAAGCATTGAATATATTTCATTGTGGAACATTTACTTAGATAACATGTAGATCCTTTATCCAAACAAATGTACACCTATATTAATCCCCTGAGACCAAATTCCAATTATTTGCTGCTGTATTTATATCTTGCCACTCTGTTTGTTATTTTAAGGATTTTATAGAGTGATTGCTATGTATTCTATTTTTGGCAAAGAGAGAAAGCTGAGGAGTGGTGAGGAAGCATCCTTTCCTTAACTTATGTGGGATAAGAAACGATGCTCGGATCACAGTTTTATAAGGCAAAGTGGAAAATATGGTGGATTTTGGAAGAATTGGCATAATTGTTGAATAGAACATTCTGGAAAGAAAAAAATCTCCCAGCGTGTGCTGGGGCTCCCCCTTCGTATACAGAATTGCGAACTAATTTTTCTGTCTTCCCATCCCCCCTTCCTGTGTCTTTGAAAGCTGTAAACAGATGGCTTTTACTACAAGATTAATGGATTATATTGCAAATGGATTGTGTAATGGATACTGCTGGACATCAGTTGTCTAAAATGCAACAGGAAGTCCTTCCTTTTTGAAACTACATGCTCCAGAGCTGCTATTTTCCTGTCACCCTTGTTACGTTCTGATTTTAGAAGGCCAATTCCTGCTATGTTGGGGCCCCTTCTGCATGTTGCTTCCAAATGAATAGTTTTCTTCCTGGGTTCCAAGTTTCCCTACTTTCCCTTGACTGATAGCCAAATGAGACATGAAGTAGTAGAGCAGGATATGGGAGTCTGCCAGACTGCTGAATTGCAGGAGGGGATGCAAATTGGAAGGAAGACAGAGTAGGCAGAGCGAAGAGATAGAAACCTTCCCCTCTATTTACCACTTCTTACCCCTTCTCCATTCTTCCTCTCTTCCAAGTGAGATTCCTAGCCTTCTTTGCTATGAAGATAAGAAATAATGGCAAAATGGTGTGTCGAGGGAGGGCTGTGCTTGCTCCTCAGGTCCATCTTTGGTTCCAATCACAATTTTGGCTATTTTAGCTACTTAGCAGATATTTAAACTCCCAGGTTTTAGTTTGACTTGATTCTTCTGCAGCAATGACACTTCCTGTGTTTTCAACTGATGCATAGATACAAAAGATAATACATACACATTCTAGTAACGATTCAGGCCCCACTTTTACCTGCAATGTAGGTCAACATGGGAATTGGTTAGCTGCAATTTGTGCGAATAAGTGATAGGATGGGATTGGAGGGATAAAATAGGTGTTTTTCCTCCAGGTCAGGTAATAGTCTAGCAGCCTCTTCCTTCTTGCCTTCTTTGAGTTGAATCAGTGTTTTTTGCTCAAACTTGCGGGATAGACTTCTTCATGCACTGATGCTGTATACCTGAAACTTTTGCAGTGTAAAAATGTTCCACAATTATGTAGAGCCAGTAAATTATGTGGCAAATAAGGAAATACTGTAATTCCTTGAAGATTAGGGGTTTGTCCCATGGTTAAGGGGATGGACCAGAAGATCTCCAACCCAACTTTTCCGGCCCAATGATTCTATGGTTTTCAATTTGTCTTAAAGAGCTGGTACATTTGTATCCTTTGCAGAAGGATATCCTGGGCTAAAATAGATGCAATACATATTATCTTGCTTCAACTGAGCCAGAATCTAAATGCATTTGATCTTGCAACCCAAAGCAAGCATGTGTTTTATGAAAGGGATACTGGGGTGTTGTTCTTTTTTTGTCTCTACATCAAGTAGAAAATGATGTAAATATAAATTTTGACTCAGATATATTTTTTTTAATTCATATTTATATCCCGCCCTTCTCCGGAGACTCAGGGCGGCTTACAGTTTTTGGGATACAACCCAATGCGCTCAGCAATAGCCTTCATTCCATTGTATATGCCTGCTTATTACTAAGCAGCATTTTTACAAAGTCAGCTTATTGCCCCCAACAATCTTGGGTCCTCACTTTACTTACCCCGAGAGGATGGAAGGCTGAGTCAACCTTGAGCCTGGTGGAATTCGAGCCTGCAGTAATTGCAGGCAGCTGGAGCTAAGTGCTAGGCTATTAACAGCCTGCACCACCAAGGCCCATTTCAGATATTTGTTCTCTTCTAAGGAGAAAGCCAGAATAGGAGCCTTAAAGTCATCCATCACTGTTCCTTTATTTCCAATCACATTTTTGCACTAGTGCAGGGGTGTCAAACTTGTAGCCTGCAGGCCGAATGCGTCATGTGCTGACCATGCTCACCCTGGTTTAGCGAAGGGGAAAAAAGTTACGATACGTCACATGATGGCAACGTGACAACATGAGTTTGACACCCCTGCACTAGCTGGTTTTAGTTTCCTAATTTGCTTCCTATGCTTTGGTGACTGAAAGTAGAGGATGTAGGAGATATTTGCTGTAGATATGAGCACACACCGGTAAATGGGAAGCAACAGGCAGCTGGAGCTAAGTGCTAGGCATTTAACAGCCTGCACCACCAAGGCTCTTTCTTGACCTTTTAATGAATATATTTCATGCTATTTTTTAAAGTTGAAACTATGATCCAATATACACTGTAAAAATCCTACAAATCTACCCTATTTACCAATTTAAGTACTAAGCAACCTATTATTTGATTAAATTGCTCAAATGACATTCTTCAATTTTCAGTGCTTTGCAAAATAAGATTTTATGCATCAGGTTACTAGTGGGGGTGTGAAGTATCAAATAACTTTGCAATATTTTTTTTTCCGGATTGGCAAGAATTTAATCTTGAGGTCGTTGTTGTCCCATATCCATTTTCCAGTTATTCTTTATTGGAGGTATAATATGTCCTAATTTTCTCTCCTAATTGTTCAGAACCAAATTACACAATAAAGTGCATTGTTGTTTTGCTCATACTGGTTTGATATATCGTTGTTAGTCAGGCTTTTTGTATGAGTCCTTCAACCAATAGTTCATTTCACAAATGCCAATGTTTCCTGAAGGGAAATGAAATTACATGTTAGCCTAGGTGGATTGCTGGTTTTACATCCTCCAGTGTAGTAATTGGATAAGATTGTTGTCAATCGGAAGACATAGAAAGTTGTCCCCATTAAATGCAGAATGAGGTGCTTCTATGTAAATCAGCTGTGGATTCTGCTGCAGGCTTTGGAACTTTACTGCAAATGAGAAGAATAACACATGAGAAGAATAACACAGCTGTCTAAGCAGCTAACTAAATGAATGGGAAGTTTTCTAATCAAGAAAGTAAGATGAAGTAAGGCCTTTTCTATCTATATTTCGGTAACTTCTAGACATACAATATAATAATTTTATAAATCTCTTCACTCTTCAAGCTTCTCAAGCTTGAGAGGCATTTAATATCACCATTGTGTTGGTTGGGCTTGAATAATTGGGACAGAAATTCAGAGTTTAAGTCTCCATATTCAAACATGGAAGGCAGAGAAAGTGAATGCTTGCTGTAGTTGAATGGATATTTTATCATAAATGTGAGCATGAAGCTGAAGAAGTTATTTGAGATAGATCATGATCTTTGTCAAAATGTAGTTTGGTTTGTGGTTCCTTCCTGCATTTTTTTTTGCCTTTGTTTATTCCCATGAGAGGAAGTTGAAGCTAACATGATTAATTTAAAGAGGAGATCGGCCATTCAAGAAAACATGCCAGGAAATTCTCTTGGCAAACTTGGCTGGTTGTATTTACCTTTTCCTAAAAAGGAAATGTTGAGACAGAGCCAGGAGTAATGAGAAGAAATTATAATGGGGGATTTGAGATATACTGTACCAAGTGGTTCATGTATATTAGCTTGGATCTGATACTTAGCTAAGACTGAAATGGTGGCTTCTGTGGAATGATTTTGTGGTTGAGAAGATTTGACCTGAGACCAACCAGCATATCTTGTTTGCTTAGCTAAACTGAGAGAAAGCCAGAAGGTCATCCACTCCAGGTCAGATTCTTTTGGCCATGACTTGCTCCACTGACATCTTTTTGGAAAAGTTGAAGCTGCCAGTGCTAGAATCTGTCAGGTGTCTTGTTCTGTCAAAGTACTTGGTGCCAAAGAAAATTCTTCCCTCATCTCTACTTCTGATACCTGTACAATTAGCACAGGGCCCCCCAGGGCTGTGTGCTTTCTCTACTTCTCTTCTCCCTATATACCAATGACTGCATCTCAACTGATCCATCTGTTAAAATACTGAAGTTTGCAGATGATACAACAGTAATTGGTCTCATTCAAGAAAATGATGAATCTGCATATAGACAGGAGATTGTACAACTTGCCTCGTGGTGTAACCGGAACAATCTGGAACTGAACACACTCAAAACTGTAGAAATGGTGGTAGACTTTAGAAGAAATCCTCCCATACTACCACCTCTTACAATACTAGACAACATAGTATCAACAGTAGAGACCTTCAAATTTCTAGGTTCTATCATATTACAAGACCTAACATGGACACCTAACATCAAAAACATCATCAAAAAAGCACAACAAAGAATGTTCTTTCTGCGCCAACTCAGAAAGCTCAAACTGCCCAAGAAGCTGCTGATTCAATTCTACAGAGGAATTATTGAGTCTTGTCATCTGCCTCTCTATAACTGTCTGGTTTGGTTCTGCAACCCAACAAGACAGACACAGACTTCAATGGATAATTAGGACTGCAGAAAAAACAATTGTTACCAACCTGCCTTTCATCAAGGACCTGTATACAAGTCAAAGAGAGGGCTGTGAAAATGTTTACAGACTCCTCAGATCCTGGACATAAACTGTTTCAACTCCTTCCCTCAAAATGACACTGTAGAGCACTGCACACCAGAACAACTAGACACAAGGACAGTTTTTTCCCAAATGCCATCACTCTGCTAAACAAATAATTCCCTCAACACTGTCCAACTACTTACAAAGACTGCACTACTATTACTATTAATCTTCTCATCACTCCTTATCACCCATTCTCTCCCACTTGTGACTGTATGACTGTAACTTTGTCGCTTGTATCCTTACAATTTATATTGACTGTATCCTAGTATGATTTGATTGCTTACTGTTATGTATGTAGGTTTGAATGTTATTGGTTTATTTGAACTGTTCTTGTAAAATGTCAAATGGTATTGGTTTAAATAGTGCGGGAAGAAACCCTGCACTCCCATTGGCTGGCAGCTACGACTGCAGGCTATAAGAAGCAGCCGTAGCCAAGCCAGAACGGGTCCATTCGAGCTGTAGTCACTAATAAACTCTTTGCTGGAACTCCTCGCGTCTGACTCTTCATGCAAACTTAACACTTACTGTACCCTATGACTATCATTAAGTGTTGTACCTTATGATTCTTGACTCTTGATGATCTTTTCTTTTATGTATACTGAGAGCATTTGCACCAAGACAAATTCCGTGTGTCCAATCACACTTGGCCAATAGAGAACTCTATTCTATTTTATTCTAGGAGGCAGTTTCATTTCTGTTGATTGAACTAGAAAATGCAAAGAACATGTGACAGTTTCCAAAGAAACGCAACCAGCATATTTTCATTTTGCAACACCATTTACAGATGGTACAGTACAGACAGGGCTCTACAACTATGTTGAATTTTCCCCTTGCAATCTCTTGCGCAGGCTGCTGCTTTCAATGATGGGAAGCTTTCATATTGCTATATTTCTATACCAGGCTACTACTGCTTTGGCAGTGTGTCTCCAATGTATGCTGAATAAATTTATCACAAGATGCATCCTGTTGGGATGCAGCTTATGATCAATTCTGCTGAAGAAGCTGATTGGATGAGAAGGAAAATGTTTTATCCCCCAATTGCCTTTTGGAAAAGCACCTTTGGGATAACCATGACCTGGATGATTGAGAATCTCTATAGATGTCAGCTGCATCATTTAGTTAACACTTTTGTTTTAGCAGCTATTAGCTCACCATTTAGGGGAGGAAGATTAAACAGTCTCTCAGTTTTCAGTGTAGAATAAGATTTATTCCACAATACTTTAGAAATACCGTATAAACAGATAGATAATCAGTCTTTTCCCACAATTTAGCCAATTTTTAAAATAGGTAAAACTATATGCACCTTTCTAACATAACAGCTCCTGTTTTGTAGGGCTATTGTACTAAGAAAAATAAGAATTAGAATAATTCTAACCTTTTTCTGGAGAAGAAAAAAAAGCTAAATGAGAATCCTCTCTTTCAATACGGCATTTTCAAGCTAAAATATATTAACTAAACTTAAATGCTATTATGAGTTGTATTTTTTTAAAAAGTAATACGCAGTTGTATATTTGGTATTGATTATCCCTCTGCTTGATACAAAATTGTAAACTGGTAATACACACACAAATCTGGTTTTTAAAAAATAATAGTTGATTTACCAGAGATAATGGCTAGAACTAACTGTATGTGTTTTGCTGCAGTGACTTTGCATAGGGAAATATAACAGGAATAGCTATAACCTGTCACTTGAGACTATAAAAACTCTCTCAATCCATTTAAAAGACCTCTATGGTATCCATCTTAAGTAATTTGTGTTAGAAGTAAATAATTTTTCCCTTATGTAACTGATTTTCCAGTTCAACATTTTATCTACTCTGGGATGTTGCTATGGTTTGTCTTTGCCAAATCTACAGAAACAGAAACATGTCTCCATTTACAAAACATACCTCTAATAATTCTGCTGCTTCGAAATTCATATTTAAGAGGCTCTTATGAAAGTGACATCCTAATTCTGTCCCACTCTTATTATTTTGCTTATTTACCGATCCACAATAAACAGTGACCACAATCATATGGTTAACTAGTTTCTCTGAAGAGAGTTAATTGGAAGGAGAGGATGGTAATTTCATCCAATCCTTCACTTAAAGGGTATTTTCATTGCTGTGTTTGGCTGTGTAATTTTTGCCAAGGTCATAAACATTTCCATTACATTTCACGTTCAACAAATGTAGAACTGGATTGTCATTTAGAAACTCCCAAAATGTACGTTTTATTTTTAGTAATCTCTGAAAACAACTCATGGAGAAAAAATATGCATTTGCTAAGAGTTGACACTGTTTTGATGGCACAATCAATCAATCAGTGAAAACAACTACAAGAACAAAGCAAAGGGTTTTGTCAGGTATCACTTTTAGTTGTGTTGGAGACTAATAAGTTATTAATAAGTATCTTGAAAATTTCTACTTGTCTTTAGTACTCTTTTTTTCTACTGAAGATTGCCAAATCCTGTTCTGGCTCTACTCTGCTTCTTGTCGCACCCTCCAGGTGTGGCCAAAGAATGGTTCAGGATAATAATACCCTAAATCCTTAAAAGAAAACCTGATGATTGGGCTTCTTCATTGGTTAACAAAACATAGAGGAGGAAGAATGGAAAAAGAAATTGGGAACAAACACAATTGATGTATAGCGAATCTTTTCTTTTGCTTCCCACTATAATAAATATGATCTAGCTGTTTGTATGATGCCAGATTCTTTTACTAAAGTAAATGTTATGTATGTAGGTTTGAAGTCATTGGTTTAGTTTGAACTGTTCTTGTAAAATGTTGGAAATGATTGGTTTAAAAAGTGTGGGAAAACCCTGCACTTTGATTGGCTGGCAACTGCGGCTGCTGGCTATAAGTAGCAGCTGCAGCCCAGCCAAATTGGGTCCGTTCTGAGCTGTAGTCACTAATAAACTAAGAGCTTGAAGCACTCTGCGTCTGTCTCTTCATGCAAACTTAACACTAAACGTAAACATTAAAATATGATCTTAAATAATTTTTTATTGGGAAGCTGGTTTTCCTTTCCTCCCTCTTCAAATGAGGCTTGCAGGCATTGTTCCTCATTGGACAACATCTGAACTACTGTATATGTATTGACAACATTCAGGTAACTGAATGGGAGGAAAAGACAAGTCTTTACACGAGACTGTACACAATCTTAATGTGAAAATGAGCAGCATCCCCCAATATGATGAACTGCTGTTTGGAGGGCCATCTCAGCAGCAGCCCCAATGAACTGAGAAAACGCCAGACTTGGGAAGGCTGACGCAGAGCAAAGTGAAATTCTGTGCTGTGTGTCTGCTTTCCCTCTTCCCATGGTTTGAAGAGAAGTTCAGTGAAAGGCAAAAGGAGCACATTTCTCTCGTGTAAACTTGTGGTTGGTCTTAAATATAAGCCAAACTGGACAGAAAACTGGCAAATAGTAGGCTTATGTGAGTATGTGGTGGGTGTTGTATATGTTGCCTCTGATGAAGGCCCTGAGTGGTAACAAATAGGAAGTACTAACCAGTCTTTTGAAGGTCATAACAATTCTTCCTTTTCTTACATTAGGATGGAGAAGAGACATTTAATCGTGCAAAGCTTCTGAATGTAGGCTTCACAGAAGCTTTGAAAGAATATGATTATGACTGCTTTGTATTTAGTGATGTTGACCTAATCCCGATGGATGACAGGAATATCTACAAGTGTTATGACCAGCCCAGGCACCTCTCTGTATCTATGGATAAATTTGGATTTCGGTAAGAAGTTGGTTGTTTACATTTAGAATAAAACATATACCAATATGAGTGAATTACTGGGAGTTGGTGGCAAATAAATATAATAAATAATCTCTAGTCATGGGGATCTGGAGATGAGAATATGACCACATTTACACTTGCATTATACTATTGGAAGGAGGGCCTGTTTTCTGTTGCATGTTCTCCATTGGGGCCCAAACCAATATTTAGGGGGATCTTGAAAGTGATTCTTTTTAAGACATAGCTTGTGTCAGAAACTAAATGTGGCATCTGTTCTAATGACACTAATGTCCAGTCCAGCTTCCAATCTTATATTCCCATCTAAGTTCTAACCAGTCCCTACTTTACCTTCTGAGCTTGCCCTCCCAGCTCAGACAAGATTACCTAGATGCTGCTGACAGCTCAGTTAAGCTTGAATAATAGTATGTGTATACATATACAAATACATATATGTGTGTGTGTAAAATTTAAACAGAGAGATGTGTATAAATATGTATGTGTATGTAGCATAATAAAGATATAAATTTAATGAAGATTTTTTTTTACAAAATTAAAACTACAGAAATTTTTAAAAAATATATAGAAAAGCGAAAAAGATATATAAAGTTAGGAAATGAAAAAAAAAAGTGAACAACAATATACTGTAAATCCAGAAAAAAGAAGAAATATTTAAAGAAGCAATTTACGATCTTTGCAGCAGTTACAAACATAGCCAATACTGTTTCCATCCTCTCGAATTACATAATTATTCTTCCTATATAAACCTATAAAAATGAACCATAGAGCCCATTTTTTCCATTTTCATCAAAATGTCCATAAAAGGTTTCCAGTCTTTTAAAAAAGGAGTTATGGCTCCTTCCAACTTGAAAAATGGTTTTAATGAATTCTGAACTCCGGGCTGTGCTGACCCTCTGGGGGTTTCTTTATTTTAACTTTGGGGTTTTTAATTCCAATTCGGCTTGTAATTGTTTAATATGTTTTTAGGTAATTTATTTATTGTTGTATTTTAGCTGTGAGCCTGAGTCCTTTCGGAGAGGGGGCCGCATACAAGTCGAATAAATAAATAAATAAATAAACTCAGATTTCAGAAAACACAGACTTATATATTGGCACAGACAAGTTTACAGGAGTCTGACGCAACTTTACTTTTTCTAATCACTTCTATCTAGAATTGTGACTAGAGATATAATCCAAGCTTCTCTGTGATCACATGATTTCAAATGAACAATTTACCTTTGTCTCTTCCAGCTTACCTTACAATCAGTACTTTGGAGGTGTGTCTGCTTTAAGTAAGGAGCAATTCCAAAAAATCAATGGGTTTCCCAATAATTATTGGGGCTGGGGTGGCGAAGATGATGACATTTATAATAGGTAAGATGCCTCATCTTTTTAGTTAATGTTGAATTTTGGGCTGGGGCTGAATTTGGGGCTGGTTGTTTAGTGTTGGGGGTTGTGCCTTACCAGTACAGTAATTTCTCTCTGTGCCATTTGTTGATTTACAATTTCTTCCTATGTTCCTGGTATGTAGCCTTATGGGTACAAGAATGCAAATCCAGAATTGGTCTTTAAGAAATATTTGCATGTGAAGAGTTTGTCTTGACAAACATGGCTAGGGTGGCCTAAGGAATTTCAGGGCCTTCAAGCCATCCTTGACTAACAATCATCCACAGCCCAAATGTGGACAAAAGAGCCACTATCAATTTAGTTCACATTATCATCTCTGGAAGCTACTAATTTGCCTAGAAACTAAAGTTGAGAATGCCTATATAATTCATGTACAATAAAGCTTGATTTAATTAAGCCATGCTTTTTGTGCGTGGTGCTTCCCCTATCATTGTCCATTATCATTTCTGAGTACCAATCTAGAAGGGGATCGTTGAAGATACATTAATTTTTCAAATACTAGCCCACCTCTCGCCTACTAAGTGCATCTATTTCTCTCACCCTGATAGTGTATTGTATCATCTAGGACAGGGGTCGCCAACATTTTGGACCCCAGGGACCACCAAACTCATCATTTTAAATCCCACGGACCAGAGACCCTGGGAAAATCCTCAAAAAAGTCTTCAGGAAAATTCCCCATCCCATGATCTCATTCTTTATTTGGGATCGCAGGATACCGTCTCCAGCTCCATACTCAAAGGGAAAGAGAGAGAGACCTTTGACTTCATGCAAGGAAAGCAGCAGAAGCAGCAGAAGTCTTTCTTTCTCTCTCCCAAACTCCATCAGAAATGGTCTTTGCCAGTGCAGCCTCTTGGAGCAGGAGGCCTTGCAGGGTCCCAAAGACTCATTTCTGGTGGAGTTTGAGGAGAAAAGAAAGACTTTTGCTGCTTTCCTTGTGTGCAGCCAAAAGCAGAAGAAGAAAGAAGCAGAAAGAGGTAGTTCAGTGGCCAGGCCAGGCACATGGGGCTAGTGGGGCAAGCTCCCCACTCTGCCCTTTCCCCCCTCCCCTCACTACCTCGTGTTCGCAATGCAAGCAACACAAGCCTTGTGTTCCCACGAGCCATGTGGTGGCACAGCCTTGTGTTCCCATGCAGCCTGGATTAATTGCTTTGGGGGGGGGTGTTAAGTTTGCATGAAGAGCCAGACGCGAGTGCTTCAAGCTCTTTAGTTTATTAGTGACTTCAGCTCAGAACGAACCCACTTTGGCTGGGCTGCGGCTGCTACTTATAGCCAGCAGCCGCAGTTGACAGCCAATCAGAGTGCAGGGGTTTCCCACACTTTTAAACCAATCATTTCTAACATTTTACAAGAACAGTTCAAACTAAACCAATGACTTTAAACCTACATACATAACAGGGGGGACATTTCTCTGCGGACCACAAAATTTTCTCACGGACCACCAGTGGTCCCTGGCCCACTGGTTGGTGACCACTGATCTAGGAGCCTTGTTGAGACTACAGTAAATGGCAAGAGGTTTTCATACCTGTCCCTGTGTCAGTTTCTTACCTGTTAGTGAAATGAGTATTTATCTTTTAAAATGATCTCCCTGCCTTGTGTTCTCTTTTCACCAAGATTCAGGTGTGATACAACTGAGAATCTTCTACCCTCACCCATTTCTTAAACAAATCTATCTTTTGCTTCAGATAAAATGATTGTTTATGTT
The DNA here is from genome assembly GCA_009733165.1 of Naja naja. Classification (NCBI taxonomy): domain Eukaryota; kingdom Metazoa; phylum Chordata; class Lepidosauria; order Squamata; family Elapidae; genus Naja; species Naja naja. The sequence goes on from CM019149.1 coordinate 200,594,241, forward strand.
AGTGTTTATAACTGCTGGTCTAAGTCCATATACTGCAATCAAGATATCATAATGATTTTTAAAATTTTATTTTCATTAGGATGTTCTGGTACTTAATGACTTAGTAATAGTTTTTCAGCACTTTGCTTATTCTTAGTAGAAGATTTTAAAATAACTCCAACCAAGTTCTTTTCTCTGCCCCTGGCACCCCACCTCTGTTGTGAAATTTTAGTTGGATTACACAATAAAATATAAAGCCAAGATTTTTGTGCAATAAAATCAATAAGAACCCCCTCACCAAAATAACAAGTCCTTTGTAAACATCCTGTGAATTTTTCAGGTTGAAATCTCAAGTGAATACTCCAACTATAAGGAATTCAGAAAGATACTCTAAACATAAAGATATTGAATGTCTACCCATCCTGCAGTATAACTGATTGACACACGGATGTCCTGTATCATTCCTGCATTTTCTGTGCAGGTCTCAAGGGCTTTCCAGTTTCTACGTGACATGCACGAGTCTCAGAGTTACTGTTTTTATGTGACTTGCTGTGATGTACAATCATAATGCCTATAAGGGGGCATTGAACTAGAGCTCTCAATTGAAAGGACTTAAACTTTGTGAAAGTCCAGCATTTTGCTGATCACAGGTCTATTTTAAAATGGACATTCTGAATCTAGAATCTGTGCTAAGTTAAATGGAAGTTCTGCTTTCTGAACCAGATGCATTTGTGAACTTGCTACTTGTTTGCTCTGGAACAAATCCAAATGCCTTCTTTAACTCAGATTGGAACATTTTAAGAAACACCTCGGCACATTGGCTTTAGATGACACTCTAGTAGAGGTTTTTTTCTTTTTAGATAAAGATAGTAAGTATTCACTATGGGATAGTTTTGTTTTTATTGCTTTTATTAAAGTTGATGTATGTGCTGCCGTTACTTTGGTTTAAGATCTGGTTTCTCTTGTTGGCTCCTGCCATTGTATTGCAATGGGGTTTAATGCTAATGATGTAACGAATCAGCTCATTGCCTATAACTAATATCTAGCTCTGGCTTCTTTTGTTTAGGGTACAATCAAGCAAGTGCAGACAAGTTGTAACTAGCCCACAGAAATTTCTCACTCCCCTTTCCATCCTTAGCTGTGGATAAGTTGTTCATAAGAAAGCAGCTTATGACTTTGTGAAGCATCTGTGTATATTGTTGATTAGAGACAATATTTTCCATAGCATGCTGGAGTATGTACAGGTGAAACTCGAAAAATTAGAATATCGTGCAAAAGTTCATTTCTTTCCGTAATGCAACTTAAAAGGTGAAACTAATATATGAGATAGACTCATTACATGCAAAGCAAGATAGTTCAAGCCGTGATTTATCATAATTGTGATGATTATGGCTTACAGCTCATGAAAACCCCAAATCCACAATCTCAGAAAATTAGAATATTGTAAAAAGGTTCAATATTCTAGGCTCAAAGTGTCCCACTCTAATCAGCTAATTAAGTCATAACACCTGCAAAGGGTTCCTGAGCCTTTAAATGGTCTCAGTCTGGTTCAGTAGGAATCACAATCATGGGAAAGACTGCTGACCTGACAGTTGTGCAGAAAACCATCATTGACACCCTCCATAAGGAGGGAAAGCCTCAAAAGGTAATTGCAAAAGAAGTTGGATGTTCCCAAAGTGCTGTATCAAAGCACATTAATAGAAAGTTATGTGGAAGGGAAAAGTGTGGAAGAAAAAGGTGCACAAGCAGCAGGGATGACTGCAGCCTGGAGAGGATTGTCAGGAAAAGGCCATTCAAAAGTGTTGGGGACTTTCACAAGGAGTGGACTGAGGCTGGAGTCAGTGCATCAAGAGCCACCACACACAGATGGATCCTGGACATGGGCTTCAAATGTCGTCAGAAGCATCTTACCTGGGCTAAAGAAAAACAGACCTGGTCTGTTGCTCAGTGGTCCAAAGTCCTCTTTTCTTATGAGAGCAACTTTTGCATCTCATTTGGAAACCAAGGACCCAGAGTCTGGAGGAAGAATGGAGAGGCACACACTGCAAGATGCTTGAAGTCCAGTGTGAAGTTTCCACTGTCTGTGTTGATTTGGGGAGCCATGTCATCTGCTGGTGTTGGTCCACTGTGCTTCATTAAGTCCAGGGTCAATGCAGCTGTCTACCAGGAGATTTTGGAGCACTTCATGCTTCCTTCTGCAGATGAGCTTTATGGGGATGCTGAATTCATTTTCCAGCAGGACTTGGCACCTGCTCATACTGCCAAAAGCACCAAAACCTGGTTCAATGACCGTGGGATTACTGTGCTTGATTGGCCAGCAAACTTGCCTGACCTGAACCCCATAGAGAATCTATGGGGCATTGCCAAGAGAAAGATGAGAGACATGAGACCAAACAATGCAGAAGAGCTGAAGGCTGCTATTGAAGCATCCTGGTCTTCCATAACACCTTAGCAGTGCCACAGGCTGATAGCTTCCATGCCACGCCGCATTGAGGCAGTAATTGCTGCAAAAGGGCCAAAACCAAGTACTGAGTACATATGCATGCTTATACTTTTCAGAGGTCCGATATTGTTCTATGTACAATCCTTGTTTTATTGATTGCATGTAATATTCTAATTTTCTGAGATTGTGGATTTGGGGTTTTCATGAGCTGTAAGCCATAATCATCACAATTATGGCAAATCATGGCTTGAACTATCTTGTTTTGCATGTAATGAGTCTATCTCATATATTAGTTTCACCTTTTAAGTTGCATTACTGAAATAAATGAACTTTTGCACAATATTCCATTTTTTGAGTGTCACCTGTATATGCTAGAAGGAAGTGAAACATTTCACAAGAGTTTGCTAAAGCAAACCAAAGGCCTATTGGCATTTTGAGAGGCCCATTAGCACAAGGACATTATGGGCCTTCTGCTCATATTTTGCAGCAGCTGATATTTGGAGACAATTTTTCTCTTACTCTGGTGGCAATAAGCAACATCATGATTAAAAGCTGTTAATGGGTTAATTTGCTTTTCACACCTTCTAGGTTAGTAGCACTTTGAATAGCAAATTCATTTGTTCAATTGTGCACAGCATGTAAGGTTTTATTTTCATCTGCCTTAAATCTTCCACCTTTCAGCTTCAGTGGACCATCCTGGGGGTGGCCTTAATAGCAAGGCCTTCTCTTGATTATTTTCTCACCTCTTGCATAACTTCATACACCTTTTGACTAGATAGACTGTCAAATTAAAGAGCTTTGGTGGTGCAGGCTGTTAAATGCCTAGCACTTAGTTCCAGCTGCCTGCAATTAGTGCAGGCTCGAATCCCACCAGGCTCAAGGTTGACTCAGCCTTCCATCCTCTCGGGGTAGGTAAATTGAGGACCCAAGATTGTTGGGGGCAATAAGCTGACTTTGTAAAAATGCCGCTTAGTAATAAGCAGGCATATACAATGGAGTGAAGGCTATTGCTGAGCATTGGGTTGTGCCCAAAATTGTAAGCTGCCCTGAGTCTCTGGAGAAGGGCGGCATATAAATATGAATTAAAAAAAATATTTACAGACCATGAACACTTGCATTCTCCTTTCTAATGGTATTAATTTTAGAGAACAAACGTTTGTATGGCAGCCACAAAGCAAATGGAGTGGCCTGCTTCCAGAGGGAACCAGGGAACATTGCAATGTTCCTTTTATTGCTGTTTAGAAAGTAGGTGATCCAGGGATATTGCTCCATGCTCCATGCTTTTCAAGGGTCATTGCTTTCCTTGTCTTCTAGCACCACTCTCTTGATTTATACCAAGTGAGAAGCTGTCTGCCTGCTGTTGGGTCAAGACATTAGCAACAAAGCAAATAGTGTTTCTTCTCAGTCCCTTTGAATACTTGTTTCCTTGGTACTAGGTGTACATTGTGTTTGGGATGAGCAGGAAGTGTTTTATGTCAAGAGGTGTTAAGTTTGGCAAACAAAAGGAAAATATGGTTAGCATTTAGCGGTCAGCAGGATTTTTAGATGGTATTCTAGAATACCGTCAAGAGAATGAAAAATACCAGATTCTGTTTTTTTTACAAGAATTCATTTCTGGGCTCTTGCTAGGAGTCCTGCTCTCTAATTCTAAATAAATTCTGTTCACAATTTAGAGGAAAATGTTCTTTCAGGAAGCTCAGAAACATACTTAGCAAATTTTACTTTTCACTGTTCAAGTAGAGAACCATATTATCTCGTATAAACAATAATATTTAGAGTTAAAAGCTCACCAGCATTTCCTGTTTCTCATTTACACATTTGCTCTGAAACTTGTTTTTCAACCCTCATGATCTTTGCTGCTAAGCTGACACTACCACTGTTTAACATTATTTTGTTCCTATTTTGTCAAGGGGCACATGTGTTTATTTATGTAAGCATTATTGTTCGCACCTTTTCTACAGTAGCTGCATAGCAAGGAGGTCAGGCTTGAAGAGGTTGGGAGTTGAGGCACAACCCTTCTCTGGCAGGCAGGACGTCTTAAGGGTAGGCTTTTAGAACTTCAAAGGAGAATCCCAAGATCTGCCACTTATTCATCCTCTTTTGACCATCTAAGTCAGAGGTCTCCAAACTTGGCAACTTTAAGGCTTGTGGACTTCAACTCCCAAAATTCTGGGAGTTGAAGTCCACAAATCTTAAAGTTGCCAAGTTTGGGGACCCATGATCTAAGCAGATCATATCCTTAGATATGGCACAAAAACATGGATTAAAATAGAACTGTTTGATTTGAGATCTTCAGTTAATTACTGCAGCCTTAAATCATATTAATTAATGGGGGAGAAATTCCTTGAGATTGATGTACCTTTTGTGGTCATAATTTTTCTGTAGAATGAAATACAAAGCATGAGTTGAATTAATGACTAACTCTGGTTAAAGGGATGTCACATGCATTTCTGAGATAAGGTTTATTCATTTAGCATATGCTACTTCATACAGGGACTAGCATAATATATTGACATTTCACCTAGATTATTAAAACACAATAAAATATAAATGTTAAAAAGATCTATGTTCAAATAAAAATACCTAGGCAACTTAACCATTGAAGTGCAGCATTTCTTATATTAAAACAAAATCAGATACTGGTCTGGTCTATGCCCTGGTCTATACCCTCAGTTTACAACAGTGATGGCAAACCTTTTTCGGTTCCCGTGCTGATAATTGCGCACACATTCGTGCGCTTGCGTGCCAGTACCCAGAAGGCAATGCGTGCTGTCCCCCCCCCACTGCCTGCGTGTGCGATCCCCTTGCCGCGGGCTGCGCATCTGCGCCTGTGCGCGCAATCCCCTCACAGTGCCGTGCGTCTGCGTATGCACACATGATTCCCCTAGCCGCACGCCACGCATCTGTGCATGTGCACGCAGTCACTCTCGTGCACCATGCATCTGCACATATGCATGCAATCACTCCCACATGCCATCCATCTGTGCATGCGCCCGTGATGCCTCCATGCACCACACATCTGCACATGCGCCCGTGACTCCACACACTGCACATCTCTGCGCATGTGCATGTCTCTTCTGCCCCCACCCCACCCCCCATGCATGCACACCAGATACCCGACAATCAGCTGTTGGGCAGCAGCATGTGCACATGTGCAGCGGGGCTCTTCCAGACAAGCTCTCGCTTGCCGGGGGAAATGGCTCTGTGTGCCACTTCCGGAATGCATGGCATAGGTTTGCCATCACGGGTTTACAATGTGATCTACAGTTTGACATGACTGTGGGGAGCATACTATTCCCCATTTATACAGAGAGTCCCAGCACCTGCCAAGTGAGGTCCAAATCCTAATCAGCATTGTCCATTGCTGACATGATAGGGGTCATTTATATGTCTTCCTATGTCTGGGCATTCAGCGACCCATTTCACTTTCCATTGGGAATTGATATTAAAGTTGTTGGGCAGATGTTGTGCAAGGGCCATTGGGGGCTTCCTGAATTTGAATCTTCCAGCTTGATAGATGAGGAAGGTTGACATGCACTGGCAGAGGTGAATTGTTCATAATTTTTCTGTATTCTCTCACTACTGCACCTTCCCTTCATATGACTCAGAACAGGAAGCCAGTAAGTCAGAGTGGTTTTAATACATCTGCTTATAATCCTCATGGTATGGTTGAATCTGGCATCTAATTTATTAGCATGGCAGCTGTTAAGCTGCTCAGGGGCACAGCTGCGGAATAGCAATAGCAATAACACTTAGGCTTATATACTACTTCACAGTGCTTTATAGCCCTCTCTAGGTGGTTTACAGAGTCAGCATATTGTCCCCAACAATCTGGGTCCTCTTTTTACCAATTTTGGAAGGATGGAAGGGTGAGTGAACCTTGAGCTGAAGAGAATCAAACTGCAGTCAGCTGGCAGTCAGCAGAAGTAGCCTGCAGTACTGCATTCTGACCACTGCACTCACCACGGAGTAGACTAACCCTAGTGCCTGAAGCTTTCCCTTTAGTTCCACATAATTTCTGGAATATGCTGTTATAAATAATAGCAACAAAATGAGATAAGGAGTTTGCTAAACTATGCCTGCTTAAAAGAAGAAAAGAGAAGGATGTTCACATAACTGAAACCTGATCTTTTATTTGCCTTTTCAGATTGGTTTTTAAAGGCATGAGGATTTCCCGCCCAGATGCTACAATTGGGAAATGTCGAATGATTCGCCACATGAGAGACACTAAAAATGAGCCCAATCCACAGAGGTAGGTCCTTCATGCTGCTTCTGCTCACATAGTTCCAAGTAGCCTTTATTTACTTTCTTCTGTGCTATGGAAATAAATATTTGATTATGAAATAGTCTTATCTTTATTTATATACATATATAGGAATTCTTTAAAATACTAGGACTGTCTTTTAGGACTATAAAAAAATCCTGGGATGATGTTCAATAAAGCCATTTTCAAAGACAAAGAATGCAAGCCTTTTGATGTGTTTTGAACAGCCTCTGTCGTGTATTCACAACTGGAAAACAAAACTTAGCAACATTTTCTTTGTTATATTTATATCCTGCCTTTTATTTAGGAATTCAAGGCAAAGTATATAGTAAACTTTCCTCCCATTGCCTCCAACAACTCTTTGAAGTAGTCTGGACTGGTTCAAAGCCGTTAGAGAAAGATCTGTGGTTAAGAGTAGACTAGAACCTCAGTCTACTGAGCACAAGTCCAACAGCATAATCACATAATCAGCAGCATTGTCAGTTTCAACTGAATTCTAATTTTTCATAATCAGAAGTGGACCAAAAGCAAAACCATGTTTCCATAATTGGACATATAACAAAAAAGTCAGTTTGGTCTAGTGCAGGGGTCTGCAACCTGCGGCTCTGGAGCCACATGCGGCTCTTTCGGCCTTCTGCTGCAACTCCCTGTTGGCTGATCCCACCACTGGCTGGACCTGCCCCTCCCCATCACTCCTTGGCTGGCCTGAGAAGGTAAGAGTGATAGTGGGGGATGGAGACTTGCTCCATATTCCACAGCAGGAGGTGACTGGGTGGGAGTGAGTGACTTCGAGTTGACCACGCCTACCCAGTCACACCGGTTGTTAAATTATTGGCTCCTGGTGTTTTCTGTGAGGAAACAGGCCCAAATGGCTCTTTCAGTGTTTAAGGTTGCAGACCCCTGGTCTAGTGGTTTAGGCAGCAGGCTAGAAACTAGAAGACTTTGAGTTTAAGTCCTGCATTAGCCATGAAAACCAGCTGTGAAATACAAAATACAGTTTTATGCAAATCAATTAACCAACATTTGCAGAAGACCAGTGGCGATACTAATCACAAATTGTTATTTACCAACTGTAAGTCTACTTTATCTTTACAGGTTTAACAAAATTGCTCATACCAAGGAAACAATGAAATCTGATGGCCTAAACTCTCTGACTTACACTGTAATAAAAACTGATAAATTTCAATTATATACAAAAATCACAGTGGATATTGGATCACCAAAAAGCTAGTGTGGCTGAAATGCAATAGAAGACTTGGAATACCCAGCCAGTGACAATTCAACTTTTCAGCATTTTATAAATGATTTTATGCAATCAACTTGGAAGAAGGACACCTGTTTTGTCATCCTGAGACCTCACAATTGGCAGGACAAATGAGAATTTTAACCTCAAATTTTGCTGTATATATTTTTTTCATTTTTAAAAACTTTATAAACAATAAATAGAAATTGTAAATATATGAATTTTCAGGGAATGATTGGAGACTTAGGTGCTCAATCCCCTTGGAAGGTCTCCCATGCAAGTGTCACAAAAAAGAATGAAAGTTGTATTGAAGCATTCTTTTTTTTTCTTTCCAAAAAGCTCTCTTTTATGTCAGGAGGCTAACCTAAGAAGGATTCTAGTGGATACAGGCCTATATATTTGATGGGCATTCTCTCCACTTTAAATAATGAGGGTCACAAGTTGGGAACATTACCGTTTCCAAATTGTGAGATGTTCTGCAGTGGTAAGTCGTTTCCCTTTCTTCCTGCTCTTTTGCCAATTTAATTTAAAAATTAGATCACTGTATGAAAATTCACTGCTGTGGGTACACATGGAAGGATTGGAAAATGCTGCTAAAGTGGTTTGAGTTTACATATTTTGATTTATTTTCCCCGAATCTTGTCAAAATTGTTCCTTCTTGTCTATAACCTTCCGAGAAGAGGAGCTAGAAACCTCAAAACAAACAGCTTTGCATTCTGTTCTGCTGGCATGGAGATTTAAATAATGCAGGCCTCTTTGCCACAAAGTGTATCTGCAAGCCAAAATCTTGAAACCACAGTGCTTGCTTTATCTAACAGGACCATCAGCCCAATTTTTACACTGGGCTCACTGCCCTATGGGGTGAAAGTGTGAGTGAAACGGTTTGATTGCAACTGTTCTCATGCAAAAACCATTCGTGTTAGGTTGCTAAGAGAAGCTTCCTAATTTCTGCTGGATCTAATTGGGTGATTGTGGAGAAGTCAGGTTAAAATATGCACTATAACCCGGATCACGTAGTGTTCCTTCCCTAAGGTATAGAAAGGAGGAAGCGTGCATCCAAGTCTGACACTCGAGCAAATGCATTGTAGTATGACCTGCGAATAACAACTTCAAAGGCACAAGGGATGCTGATAGGCAGAAAGCACAGTTCATGGGTTGGTCCACTGAGGCAGAATATTGATAGACCAGCAATACATAAACCTTAGCTTGATTATGTGCTGTTACTATTTGGAAATGAGCCACTTTTAGAAGTATTTTAAAAGGACAAAGCCTGAGTGTAATGCTCAAACAGATGGCCTCCATAACATATGTTTTGGAATTAAACTGAACATTGTATTTATTCATGTGAGAAACATCTCTGTTCCTGTGGAACACTGATGGAGTCTCTCCCAAGTTAATTCTGCGAAGTTGTCCTTGTCTTAAGAACAAGAGCAGGAAAACACGGACATTTGGCAAGAGTGAGACAGCATTACTCGCCAACTGACCAGAACTGCTGGGATTTCCTTGTCCAATGGGAAGTTTTGCTTCCAAATTTTCTCTAAATACAGCTGGTGGAGGGAGCCATTCAGTTTTCTCAATAAACAAAGCAAAGTTCTTGCTTAGTTAAAACATATAGATGGGGCTCAGCTTTCCAACAAAGTTGTGAGAAAGAAAAATGAACTGGGTAGGCTTTATATCCCAATATCACACATAAACATACCAACTTGGGCAATAAATGTTGGGAGCATTTATTGCTCGAGTTGGTATGTTTATGTGTGATATTGGGATATAAAGCCTACCCAGATTGTGGTAGGAGCACAGAAATGAAAGTGGCCCCAGGGACTAGACCAGGGGTGGGCAAACTTTTTGACTCGAGGGCCACAATGGGTTCTTAAACTGGACCGGAGGGCCGGAACAAAAGCATGGATGGAATGTTTGTGTGAACTAATATAAATTCAAAGTTAGATTACTTCACGTAGCCTTCTGGGAGAGCAAGAGAACCCTCCGCTCTTTCGGCTCCGCGGGCCGGATAGAACAGCCGAACAGGCCGGATCCAGCCCCCCGGGCCGTAGTTTGCCCATGGCTGGACTAGACCCTGTAGTGAAGTAAAACCTTTTGTGGGCAAAAAATAACCATCACTTCTGGTTGTAAAGCAACATGCTGCTTGCAAAGAATACAGCCAGGCAGATGTAAATGATAACCTGAAGATTTGGAGTACACTAACTAGTTTATTTTTATGGAAGTGGGGAGGACTTCATTACTTTCTTTTAGCTCTACCTGGCAAAACTGTAGCAGAGAGAGATGCAAGTAACCAGTAGCATAATCTCTAAAATAAAAGAATAGTTTCAATGGAATTCCTCAGTAAAGCCCATTCTTGATACTGCAAAACAGATCCACGTAAGAACCAGTATATTGCCAGATTGCCTTACATGTGAATGGAAAGTTTTATTTAGTTTTCTACTGCTCTAATGCAGTCTTTTTCTTACTGGAGCAGGGCATATGCTTTGCAATTCTGGGTTTATAAAGTGCCTTTTGGTTTTTAAAATGATTTGTCAGGAATGTTTACTATTGTAAAAGCCTAAATGTTGCAAAATGTCAAACAAAGGTATATTTTCTCAGTGTTTTGTGTAAAACTTGAAGTCTGCTGCTGGATTTTATTGTTAAAAATATTACAGGGGAATAGGAATGCGGTAACTACATCATAAAATAGCATGTTAGTACCATTAAATTAGCGTAAGTGGCAATAACATCATGTTTTAACTAGATTTGATTTGTAGAATCAGCTTGCACAAGAATGTTCAGTTTGCCTTGCAAATATATTCATCTCCAAGTCCGAAGAATCATAAATTATGGCTTGTTGGGATGTTGTCATTTCTCCCACTCCATTATGAACTGTTGATGAAGACAAAGAAGCATGGCTTGAGGATCAAAGAATTTGTGTCCCAGAACTCAACGTCCCATTTTTTTACTTGCAAAAATATGTGTTTTATGAGATTGTTTCCAGTTATTTCCTTCTGTAAAAGGAGTAGTCTCCCAAAAGCTTCAGCTTTTTTATTATCAAGTAGATCCTAACCAATGATCAGGGATCTGCTCAGAACTCACATATTTTCAAGGAGGGATACAACTTTCAAGTTTAGGTTTCTCCTGTATGCACTCTTCCCCCTGTTTTTTAATGGAGGCAAAATAATCCGTTTTAAGAAAGTATCTTGGAAGATTGCAATATTCACATCCCTCAACAGTCAGGAACAGAAAGGCCTACTTTTTATCCTACTGGCCATCAATAGTTTTTCAACTCCAGTTGTCCAACTGCATCACCAAAGGAAACCATTCCCAGTTCATTTCAATCAGACTTCCATAAACTGGTCTGCCTCAAATGTGTATGAGGCATTGTAATCCAGGACAACTCAAGGACACCAAATTGGCCAGGGTGGTTTTTGCTGCTTACAATAGCAAGAATGTGCACATTGCCCTGCAGTTTACTCATGTCTGAGGCAACCCTGAAATAGAGCAAAGACATTCTTCCCATTATATCATTGGAAGCTATGTGTTTCCTAACTTCTCAAGCACATTGGCACCCATCTGTGTAGCAGATGAAAGTTCTTGTGTATAGCTCTTAGTATATGACATTCTTAAATTTTAGATCATGGAGAAAGTTGGATGGGATAAGTAATTGGCTTCTTCATGCCAATTGCTTCCCCTTTTGTTCCTTTTATCACATGGAGAAAAACCAATAGTCAAAATAAGCAACCCCACCATTATTGGAACAAGGGATCCCTTTGTTCTTTTGATACGAAACCTCTTCTAAAAGAAAACTCTAATAGAAATATTAAGCTTTTCCCAGAGTGAGATTAATTGAGGTAGGAGGCTGCAATTCCAGAGGGAAGGCCGTTTAAACAGATATTAGGTTTTCCAGCTTGAGCTTCTCCAATCTGGTTATCCCCAGAAATATTAGGATACAACTCCCACCGTCCTTGTCCAACATCTTTAGTTTGCTGTCACGCAATCCGGGCTTTATCATAACATGATAGAACAAAGAGAGAATGGCAGGCAAGAATTCCCTCTTCTTCCTTCACTACTCTTGCTTGCTTTTTCCAGTGTATGTGAATGTAATTTGTTATCTTTTACTGCCAACTTTAATTTTTTTAAATGTTCATGTGCTTAATGCTTAATTTCCCCTTACTGTACTGTGCCATCCTTTTAAGGCAAGAAATGTGCCATCTTTTGGAGGCAAGAATTTTTTTAAAAATCTTAGGCAGACTGACAACAAAGAAGCAATTTCGATATCACTTACTTGAAGCCACTATTTCTCAACCTCAGCAATTTTAAGATATGTAGACTTTAACTCCGAAAATTCCCCTCCCAGAACTTCTAAAAGTTGAACTCCATGCATTAAAGGTGTTGAAGTTGAGAAATACTGGTCTAGGTAACCAAGCTCTTCTCCCCCGAGCTGCTCCGAGCATCCAGAAGTGGGAGGTGCTCGGAGTCTCGCAAAGCAGGCTGGGCAAATTCTTACTGGGATGCTCCTCCTCCTGGAACTCCACCCCAATGCCCCAGTTTTTTGCTCAGCCCCGTAGCGGGTAGTCGTTTTTGGCCGGAGCAGAAATCTTTTTTCTCAGTACTTCCTCTCCTTGCCCTTAGCTTCGTCCCCGGCTTCAGTTAACATCTAACCGTCGGGGATTGCTAGGCAGGGAGCCAGCACAGCACTCTGAGGCGGCTGCCTCAGAGGCTTATCTTCCTGATCGCCGCTGGGAGCGATCGCAACAGCGTTCTATCCTCCGCTGCATCCAGAGTCGAGGCTCGCTCCCGCGGGCGGCACCCCGAGCCTTATCTCCGATCTGCAGGTGCTCTTATCAGGAAGGGGTGGTATTCGCTACCACCTGAGCATAGTCCGGATGCGCTGGCTGCTGGGGGCCATGCATGTGTAACTCCCAGGCGGCCACGAGGCGGTGGCGCTATTTTGGAAAGGCCGCGTGGCGTATTTCCTCTTCAGGCCCTTCAGCGCGCCACAGCCCTGCAAGGTTTCCCTTTTGGGAGACTGGGGACACCATCCACCCCATCCTTCTTCTTCTCCTCCCTATCCACCCTTAGGCTTCCCTTTTTGGGGGCTTGGGTCGGCAGGCCTTCACTGATTAGGCTTCCCTTTTGGGGGGCTCATGTCAGGCCACATTGATCGCTAAACCTATTCTCCTGACTATTGACAGGCCTTTGCAGGTTTCTTATAACCCACAGGGAGGCTCTGGGTTTTCAGTGCTGCAGTCCATACACCTTACAGATTGGCCATAGCAATATAACAGTATTAGGAATATTATCGAAATAATACTACTGCTAATAATAATAATAGCAATAATAATAATAATATTAATAGGAAGACTGGATATTATCTCATTCAGGTCATCACTTTAGCGCAGGTCACAAAGTGAGTCAACCACCGTCTTTCTGTTCCACGTCTCTATACGAGATGGCCAGCGACCAGGGGTCTCGACCCGTTATACCAACCTCTACCAGATCCTCTCGGGCAGAGGAGAAGGACGCCCATAGGCACCACCAGGCCCTGGAGAAACTGGTGCGAAAGTGCACCAGGGAGTCTGAGCAAGCTCCCCCTTCCCGACTTATCGCCACCCGTTCTACAAGCCCCCCTCCCGCTCTGGATCTCTCCATCCAAGCCAGAGGGAGCCTGCACAGACCCATCCATCAGGAGGCTCCGGTGTCCGACCTGACTCTGCGTAGGTCCCCTGAGGCGACATTCACACCCACAGCGGCAGGCCTACGTTCAGATGATGACCTCCCGGATGAAATACCAGCCAAAGTGAGATCATGGATGGAGCTGGCAATCAGGAAAGGCATTGCCTTGGGCGTGCAGCAATCTCTTTGTACCAACCAACCTTCCATTGCACCAGATTGCATGTCACTGTCGGGCTGCTCCATGAGTATTGTGGAACAACAGTATCACTCAGCTTCCCCCCAAAGGGAGTTTTCTAACCCTTGTATCCCACCACCACAGGGTATACAGGGGAGGGGACCAGGGTGACTGGATGGATCAGGACACCAGGTCGCTTCACAACCTTGACCAGGACCTTTCTGAAGCGGACCCCCTGGAGACGGGGATGTCCGACGATGAAGGAATTACCCCTGACCATCCAGTTTTACGGGCTCTTCAAGCCACCCTTATTCAAGTCCCTTTTGTTCAAGGCGAAGAACACCGCGCCAAACCTTCCTCCCACAACTCAGTCCACCGGTCACAGCAAGAACCAGACGATCTGATCTTCCACCAACCTACCACAGAAGCCGAAGTTATTCCCATTCCCCATATGTTCACCGACCTTGTTGACAAACAATGGGCCCTATCTGCTTCTTATCCTCCCCGACTGGGTGCGACAAAAGGTTCTATAACCTTGCCCCGAGTTTTCTAGCTCATTAAACACCCCTGAGGTAGATGACCCCATAGCTGCCCGGGTATCTTTTTCAGTCATCCCGGGGAAGGCAGAGGAAGCTCTGAAGCCAGAGGAAAGGAGGGCTGAAATGGCCTTGTGCAGAGCACACGTTTCTGACATGGGCCATTAGGGCGGCCACGGCCGCCTCTTTCCTTATGAGGGCCTCCCTCAGGTGGCTTCGCCATCTGAGAGACATAATACCAGCTTCCAATACCCGGGCGCATCAAGATGTTGCCAAGATAATTGCGGCTGCCGAGTTTTTGGCAGACGCAACTTTCAACGCCGTGAAGTTTTCCTCTTGCGCCATAGCTTCCCAAGTTTGTGCCAGACGCCTACTGTGGCTCTGCCATTGGCAGGCAGATGTGAGACACAAATGGAAGCTCGCCTCTGCCCCTATATCCGGGCAGAAACTATTTGGTAAGGCCCTTGATCCTCTCCTTATTGAAACGAAATCGAAGAAGTGGATCCTCCCCTCTCTGATTAGAAGGTCGGACTCCCGACCTTCACAGCCTATTTGTAGGGTCCCCTCTCGTCCCTCTTACCTGGGACAATACTATTCGAGATTCCATCGGACTCCGACACAGAGTCAGGGGCTACAGTCAAACTCTTCCGACTTTGCGGGGAAGCAGACGAGGGGGCAGAATAGGAGACAGTTCAGGGGAGCTAGTGGCAGGAACTTCCGTCGTTCTAAATGATGAGGGGGACCTAACACCCATAGGGGGCCGCTTAAGGTTCTTTGCTGATCAGTGGGATTCCTCCACCTCCGATGCCTGGGTGAGGAATACCATCAGGTTCGGTCTGGCCCTTGAGTTCCTCTCCAGTCCACCGCACTTCTTCATGAAATGTCCCTTATCTAGAGACCCCACGAGAGCTCTCATGCGATCTGCCATTTCCCATTTATTGGAGATTCGGGCCATCCAAACGGTACCCTTAGATCAACAGGGTCAGGGATTTTATTCCCATCTATTCGTGGTTCCAAAGTGTTCGGGGGGCTGGAGGGCGATTCTAGATCTGAAGCATCTCAACCAGTTTCTGTTGTATCGTAAGTTCAAGATGACTACATTGCAATCGATCTTGCTTGGCATCAGGGAGGGGGACGTTCTCACATCTATTGATCTTACAGAAGCATATTTGCATATACCGATTCGGCCTTCCCATTACAAATTTCTTAGGTTTTGTTATAATAACATACATTATGAGTACGTCGCCCTTCCCTTCGGACTGGCCTCTGCTCCCAGGACCTTTACAAAGGTCCTGGCGGCTGGCAGCTTTTCTCAGAAGCAGACCAGTTAGGATTCATTGTTATTTGGATGACATTTTAATTTTATCGTCATCCATTCAGCAGTCTAAGGCTGACTCCCTTTTCACCATTTCCACCCTTCAGAGTCATGGGTTTTCCATAAATTGGGACAAGAGTCACTTGAACCCCACAACTAGACTGATTCATCTAGGGGCAGTTATTGATACCACACAGGGCTTGGTTCTTCTTTCACCCACAGGCAGGAAAGTATTAGGAATCTGGTACAGGAAATCAGTACCCTTCAAGGGTTCCCCTTGTAGTGTTGTCGCAATTACTGGGGAAGATGATCTCTTGTATATCCATAGTTCCCTGGGCATGCCTGCATGCCAGGGATCTGCAGTGGTTCCTACTGCCATACCAGCGGTCGGGGAGGGACAATTCCAGGGTCCGAGTTATGGTACCACCCAGCGTGCTTAGATCTTTTCGCTGGTGGACTGCTGCAACAATCAAAAAGGGTTCTCCTTTCAGGGATCCTCCAAGAGAGACCATCACGACAGACGCCAGCCTGTATGGATGGGGGGCTCATTATCTTCACCACATGGCTCAGGGACAATGGACCATTCCAGAGCGGGCACAGGACATCAATTGGTTGGAACTGCGGGCCGTTCATCTCGCCCTGCGCAGTTTTGTTTCGCTACTGCGTTCCAACCACGTGTTGGTGCTCACAGACAATATCACCATCAAGGCCCACTTGAACAAACAAGGGGGCACACACTCCAAACGCCTAATGTGAGAGGCAGAGAAATTGCTCCGGTGGGCCGAGAACAACTTCCTCTCCGTCAAAGCTGAGCACATATCGGGTATCACCAATGTGCAAGCGGACTGGCTCAGCAGGGCCACGCTCGACCAGGCGGAATGGCATTTGCACCCCTCATTGTTTCAGAAAGCAGTCCAGAAATTCGGCCTTCCTGTAATAGATCTGTTTGCCTCTCCCCTCAACGCGCAATTACTGCGCTTCATTTCCCAATACCCGTCCCAAAGAGTGGAGGATGTCAACACTCTCCGCTGCCCTTGGCCCTCAGGTCTCCTATACGCCTTCCCTCCCCTTCCAGTGATTCCCAGGCTGATTCAACAGGTTCTGGATGAAAGGGTGGAGATTTTAGTGGTGGCCCCCCATTGGCCCAGAAGGCCATGGTTTGCGAACCTGAGGAGCTTATCCATCCAAGAACCTTGGAGAATTCCATCATCCATGATATCTCTCTCTCAGGGCCCGGTCCTTCACCCAGTAATTAAGTAAATAGAGATTAATAGAGAACCAATAGATAGATAGATAGATAGATAGATAGATAGATATAAGAGAATTATAGTAGAACTGTTGTGTTTTTATAGACGTTAGGATCGGAAATACTTTAGTTAATCGAATCATTTAATAAATAAGATAAGATTTAAGATTTAATACTCAATATTTAATATTTAAGATATTTAATATCTAACATTTAAGATATATAAGATATTCAAGATATTTAGTATATTTAAGATAATAGGGAGTTGAAATAGATAAAAGTAGATTATCGGGCGATATACAAACTGCTGATTTATATTAACTAATTAATTTATATTGACTATCAAGACTTGATTGAACTACCTTATATAACTCTTTTCTATTTAACTCTTTCCTTTCTGGGGAAATTTACAATCCACCTGTAGCATATACCTTGTCTCTCATATATTTATTAGAGTAACAACGAATTGTAAGTAAGGAATGTAATGAAATTGTAACCAAATGTTCCCCTTCCCCTGATATCAATAAGAAACGTGGTAGGCCCTAATAGCAATATAAGATAAGATAAGAAAACAGATACCCTTTTCTGGTGAAAGGTAAACAAGAGGGAAAAATACGAGAGGATAAAGGGACAGAGCCACTTGTAACCTAGCTGAGTGGAATTGCCAAAAAGGAGAAGCTTTTGGTAAATGATAATTAGAAACATGACGTGGGGAAATATAAATAAAATATTTAAAGAACAACAAAAGATTATAAAGGAAATGACCACTATTACCAAAACAGGGAAAAAGACAATGATAACTGCAACCCCACCCACTCCCATTGCGACCTCTTCCCAGAAAACGATAGAAGGGATGCTAGGTCTCGAGAAACCCAGTACACAAGCGACCTCCCAAACACTACAGAATACACTTCAGACAATACAAAACATGATGCTATCAATGCAGGAAACAATGCTGAACAATCATACAGAAAGCAAAAGAGAAAGGGAATTGATGAGTTTGGAACTAAAAAGTGAATTGGGAGAGATGAAAAGTGAAATTAAAAGCTTACAATGACAAGGATGAATGAAGAAAAAATTGTAACAACCACCAAACAAACAGACCAAACAGGGAAAAAGGTAGAGGATATGGAGCAAAAAATAAAAGACCAACATAGGGAAACAAATGAGACCCTTACCTACCTAGAAATGGATAGAGCCTCATATTATCTAAGGTTCCAAAATATACAGGAGGAAAGAGGGGAAAACCTGACCTTGATAATGGCGGAAATGCTAGCGACCCTATTGCGAAAGGAGAGAGACGAGATGATACAAGAATTAGACGAGACGTATAGAGTTTTCACAAGCTATGCAAGAAGACATGGGCTCCCGCGGGAGGTCCATGTCAGGTTCGCGAGGAAAAGAGTCAGGGAGATAATTTACAGACTGACGAGGGAGGAAATCATAAATTATAATGGAAGACAAATTATAGTGCTAAAACAGATACCAAGAAGGGTGAGGGAACAAAGAAAAAAATATAGATTCCTCATGAACTACCTAAATAGAAAGAATATACTGTTTAGATGGAATGATCCTGAAGGGGTCCTAGTCACATGGGAAGGGAAAAGAACAAAGATTGACAATCTATCCAAGGCCCAAAGATTTTTTGAACAGATAGGAGGATCTGAGGAGGAACTAAGCAGTAGGGGAGATTCACGAAATACGAGTCATGAGGATCTACAAGCTAGTACTAGAGGAGAAGAGAGAAGGGAAGGGAAGGAGGGGGACAGGGAAACAACGGTCGGGGAAGAAAGAAAGAGGGAAGAGACAGGGGTGAAAACCAGGAGCCAAACAACAGGTAAAACGTAACAAAACGTAGAAGGAAGGAGATCAAATGGGAAAGGGAATAAAATTGATATCGATAAATATCAATGGGTTGAATAGCCCAAGTAAAAGGAAAAAAATATTCACTAGATTAGAAAGACAAAAATGGGATATAATATGTCTTCAAGAAGTCCATATAAAAGAACAGGATAAAAGATATCTAGAGAATAAGAAGTTGGGGAAAGCATTCATGGCCTTAACAGGGGGAAAAAAGAGAGGGGTGGTACTATATGTAAAAGAGGATATTACAGCAAAATTGATATACAATGATACAGTTGGAAGAATATTAATGGTGGAAGCGGAGATACACAATAAGAAGACTCTATTAACAGGAATTTATGCACCAAATAAAAACCAAAAAGAATTTTATAAAAATGTATATGAGAAGCTGATAGAGAGTGGCAACACAAGGATTTGTCTAATGGGGGACTATAATGCAATAACTGATAATAAGATAGATTATAAATGTGGACAAAATCAATACCAAAAACGGAATATTCTACCAAAAATATTTTTTTAAATGTCGGAGGAGCTAGAATTGGAAGATTTATGGAGGAAAAGAAACCCAGGAATTACACAGTATACCTTCCACTCCAGTCCACATAAATCATGGTCCAGGATAGATATGATATGGATAAATAGTGAATTAAACAGGGAAATCCAAGACACAAAAATCTTAACAAATGTATGAGCCGACCACAACCCAATGTCATTAATTTGGAAAGAAGGGGGAAGGAAAGGACAAAGATGGTCGTTGAAGACACATGTTTTAAGGGAAGAAAAATACTTGCAAAAAATAAGGGAGGAATTAATAAATTTTTATAACTTCAATAAAAAAGAAGATACATCACTACAGAATCTATGGCATACGACCAAAGCCTATATAAGGGGAATATCAATTGCATACATAGCAAATAGAAACAAGGAAAGATGGAAAAAACAGGATGAACTAGTAAAAGAAATTGGAGAACTAGAGAATAAACAAAAGAGAAACCCAGACAGTGAGCAAATTAGAGATGAGTTAACACAAATAAAACATGAATTTAACACACTCGAACAAGAGGAATTACTTAAGAAGTTACAATATACAAAACAAAACAATTTTGAATGTGCAAATAAGCCAGGAAGGTGGTTAGCATACAAGTTGAGAAAAGAGGAGCAAAAAAGAACGATACAATACCTAGAAGATAAAAATGGGGAACTTGAAGCTGATTCGGAAAAAAAGAAAGAAATTACAAGAGATTATTTTGAGGACTTATATAAACAAGAAAAAGTCGAACTAACCAAAATAGAACAATACCTAAAAGAAGGAAACATTCAGGAATTAGCTGAGGACAAAAGAGAGATATTGAATAAGGAAATAACAATAGGCGAATTAAGAGAGGCGATTCAGAAATAAAAAAATAATAAAACACCAGGTCCAGATGGATATCCAAGTGAATTTTATAAAAAGATAGGAGATATACTAAACAATACATTTTTAGAGGTGTGTAATGAGGTACTTTTAAAAGCGAAAATTCCGCCAGAGTGATTGATGCTATACAGGCGGCTAGGCGACCATCAACTGTGCGCATATACAATGCCACTTGGAACATCTTCTGTAAATGGTGCACGAAATCAGGGGTTGTTCCCACCTCTCCATCAGTGGCACAGCTGTTGGACTTTCTACAGGAGGGACTTGATAAGGGACTGTCCCCTAACACTCGGCACTGTCAAGTGGCGGCCCTGGCTTCAGTTATATCCTTTGGTGATTTTCATTCAATTTCTCAACACCCTAGGGTTCGCAGTTTTCTGCAAGGTGCCACCAATTTACGTCCACCAGTTGTCCACCGGTACCCAACCTGGGACCTGAACAAAGTTCTGTCAACACTCTCCAAGGCTCCCTTTGAGCCCTTGAGAACCATCAGTCTACAATTCCTGACGTATAAGATAGCATTTCCGGTTGCGATTACTTCGGCGAGGAGAATATCAGAATTGGCTGCCTTGTCAATTCGCAAGGACCTCTGTGTGTTCCACGCAGACAGGGTAGTTCTCAGGCCCGATCCTGTGTTTGTACCTAAAGTCAATTCGGCCTTCCATAGGGCTCAGGAACTGGTCCTTCCAAATTTCTGTTCTAACCCGATTCACTGTCTGGAACGGCAATGGCATCACCTTGATGTGTGCCGAGCATTGCGCATATACATACAATGCACTGCGTCCTTCCAGAAGATGGAGGCCCTTTTTGTTTCCTTTCTCCCTAGGTCCCAGGGTCACAAAGTGTCTTCTTCCACGATTGGCCGTTGGCTCAGGGCCTCAATAGCAAAATCTTACGAGGTTCACTCCATCCCTGTACCAGCGGGCATCACAGCCCACTCAACACGTAGTGTGGCAACATCGGCCGCCTGGGCCACTCAGGCCTCGATAGACGAGATCTGCAGGGTGGCCACATGGTCTTCTCCTTCGCCCTTCATACGTAAATATAAGGTGGATGTGTTTGCCTCTGCTGAGGCTTCATTTGGCAGGAGGGTTTTACAGCAGGTACATAGGGACCAAGAGTAGATTTAGTGCCAGACGGCATCCCTCCCTGAGGACAACTCCGGCTTTGGTATGTCCCACTTCTGGATGCTCGGAGCAGCTCGGGGGAGAAAGGGTGTTGGTACTTACCTGATACACCCATTCTCCATGAGCTGCGAAGAGCATCCAGCCCCGCCCCTTTTCCATCTGGGGGGGGTTTGCTCCGGCCAAATGTTTTTTTGTAGATAGGTGAAGTATAGGTATGTTTGCTGTTATGTAAGTAGGTTTGAATGTCATTGGTTTAGTTTGAATTGTTCTTGTAAAATATCAAATAGGATTGGTTTAAATAGCGGAAAACCTGCATTCTGATTGGCTGGCAACTACGGCTGCTGGCTATAAGTAGCAGCTGTAGCCCAGCCAAGCCGGGTCCATTCGAGCTGTAGTCACTTAATAAACTCTTCACTGAAGCTCTTTGCGTCTGACTCTTCATGCAAACTTAACACTGGCAACGAAGGTGGGATTCCCCTGAAGAAGACACGATGCGGAAGACAAGCAGAAGAGCAGATGGCTGCGCTGAACACCCCCAGCCCCGCTCGATCCAGCGGCAGAAGACTGGGAATCGATGCGGATCGCCCAAATGTATTTGGAAGGAAACGACCTCGCTGATATCCCCGAGAAGTGGAAGAGGGCGGTATTTTCACGCGACTGCGGTCCGGCAGTCTTCAAGATGGTGAAGGCATTGGCGGAGCTGCAGACTTGAAGGTAATGGAATGGCCTGATTTAGAAAAGCTTTAAGAGCCCATTACGCCACAAGAGCCACAAAGAGTCCTTGGTGGCTCAGGTGTTAAATGCCTGGCTCTTAAGATCCAGCTGTCTACAATTACTGTAGGCTCAATCCCACGCTCACGTTAAGGAGGCCATAGAGGAAGCTGTTTCAGCGGAAGCAACCAAGTCCTCAGCAGCAGCCATGAAGAAAATTAGCAAGGCCTCAAGCCATTCTGATGTGGAAAAGTCCACAACAACCCATTGCGAGCAAATAGACTCTGATTCAGACTGTAGTGAGGTGGAGGAAGGAATTTATAGACTCAGAATGGAGAAGAAAAGGAAAGAGGCAAGAATTTCATTGCAGAGGCTGAAACTTGCACTGAATGCAAGTTTTTAGACACCATCTGCCTACGTTGTGAGAAAAGAGGTCACCTAGCAAGAGTCTGCAAATCATCCAGAACTCCACCTAGTAGGAAGAAATTTCCTGAGAAAGAATTCAAGCCCAACAATTTCAGTGAGAAAATGGGGCGCAACTCAGAAGCAAATGGGAAGAATGAAACTCATCAAACAGTCACCATTGGTCATTCTTCACCCTTGAGAAGCAGAAAAGTACATGTGAAGGTATTCATTGAAGGAAGGCCTTGCCAAATGGAAGTGGACTCAGGCTCCTATTTATCTATGGTGTCATGGGACACTATTCACAGGCTACTTCCCAACATTCAGAAGAAACATTTCCAGAAGCAAGCACTGACTCTTAAAGACTACCAAGGAACAAGATTCCAGTAGTTGGAACAAGAGAATTCAATGAAGTTTAAAGGCCACACCAAACGTTTGCCCCTGACCATCGTGGACAAGGATCGCCCAAGCTTGCTGGGACTTGAGTGGTTCAATCCACTAGGCATCGAGGTGACTGGCATCAATCACGTGAGCAACTCTGAATGGGAGGAGGCCTTGAAGTCTGAGTTTCCAGAGGTCTTCAGCGAAGGATTGGGCAAGTATATGGGGACCCCTATCACTTTCAACCTAGATCCCAAGGTGCCCCAATTCGTTTAAAGCCCAGAAGGGTCCCATTTGCTTTAAAGGAAAAATTGATGCACAATTAGACAAATTAATAGCTCAAGGGGTTTTAGAGCCCACTGACCACTCCAGATGGGAGACACCCATAGTCACACCAGTCAAGACTGATGGGTCAGTAAGAATCTGTGGAGACTATAAGGGGACACTGAACCATGCGCTGCAGCAGAGCGCATATCCAGTTCCAGTGGTGCATCATCTGTTACATTCACTTGGCAGGGTACAGTCTTTGCCAAATTGGATTTGGCCCAGGCATATCAACAACTAACAGTTGATGATGCCACTGCAGAGGCCCAAACCATTGTGACTCATAGAGGTGCTTTCAAATGTAAAAGGTTACAATTTGGAGTAAGCGTGGCACCAGGCATCTTTCAAAGCCTTATGGAAAGAATGCTCCAAGGACTGCCAGGGGTAGTGCCTTATTTTGATGATGTGTTAATCTCTGCTGAAAATGACACTCAGTTACAAGAAAGACTCAGAGAAGTCCTTACCAGATTCAGGAAAGCGGGTTAAAGTCAAGGAAGAAAAATGCACTCTTAAAACTGACAAGGTTGAGTTCCTGGGCTACATGATTGACAAGCATGGCATCCACCCTACAGATGCCAAGGTTAAAGCAATCAAAGAAGCCCCTAGACCTAAATGCAAAACAGATTTGCAAGCTTTCCTTGGACTCATTAACTTTTATCACATGTTCCTACCTCAGAAGGCAACCATTGCTGAACCATTGCACAGATTACTTGATAAAAAGTCTGTTTGGGTCTGGGGCAGGAAGGAACAATCAGCATTTAACAGTATTAAAAGACTAATCACGTCCTGATGCTGTACTGATACAGTTCTCTGAGAATTTGCCTGTTGTACTGACTTGTGATGCATCCCCTTTGGAGTGGGGGTTTTGAGCCACAGGCTTCCCAGTGGGAGAGAAGCCCCTATTGCATTTTACTCTCGCACTTTGACCAGGGCAGAGAGGAATTACAGCCAATTGGATAAGGAGGCATTGGCAATTGTTACAGCTGTTAAGAAATTTCATGAATATCTGTATGGGAGAACATTTACCATTGTTACAGATCACAAACCTTTGTTAGGCATTGTGGCAGGAGACAAGCCTACACCTACTATCCTGTCACCAAGAATGCTGAGGTGGACTGAATTTCTTGCTGCTTATTCATACAAGCTTATCCACCAGCCTGGCAAGGACATTGGACATGCTGATGCACTGAGTCGTTGCCCACTTCCTTGCCACAAGGAGGACTTTGAACCTGAAACACACACCTTTTTCCTAGAAACTGTTGCCAAGCTTCCAGTTCATGCTGCTGAAATTGCCTGAGAGACTGCCAAAGACACTGTGTTGGCTCCTGTTATAGGCTGGATTAAGAAAGGTTGGCCTCTTCAAGATCTATCTCACCTTGCCCAACCTTTTAAGTCCAGGCAAACTGAATTATCTGTATTAAGAGGATGTATTTTGTGGGGTAACAGGGTGGTTATTCCTGCAAAACTGCAAAGAGAGGTTTTGGAAATGTTACATGAGGGTCATCCTGGTATTGTAAGGATGAAGGGATTGGCCAGGAGTTATGTATGGTGGCCAGGTATTGACAAAATGGTTGAAAACTGGGTTGCATCTTGTCCCAACTGTCAGGTAGTCAGGCCTGCCCCACCTCTCGCCCCAAACAGGAATGGGAATGTCCTAGGGGCCCATGGTCTAGGATTCACATTGATTTCAGGCCCTACCAGAGGGCACACCTTTCTTATTATAGTAGATGCATATTCCAAATGGCTAGAGGTAATCCCCATGGCATCCACCACAACTGCTGCTGTCATCAAACAGCTCAAAACTTTTGTAACCCACGGGTTACCTGATGTTCTTGTCTCTGACAGTGGCCCTCAATTTACATCCAACCTTTTTGAATCCTATTTAGCACAACAGGGTATCAGACATGCCCTTACTGCCCCTGGGCACCCTTCGGCTAACGGCTGGGCTGAACGCATGGTACGTTTTACCAAGGAGAAGCTTCAGCAACTGGGTCCTGGGGACATCACTGAGAAAGTTGAAAAACTTCTTAGTGTTCAGCACATCACTCCTAACCCATCTAATAACTTATCCCCAGCAGAGTTGTTGATGGGTAGGAAACTTAGGTCTTCCCTTGACCGCCTTCATCCCACTTACGCACCCAACGCTCCACTAGATTCCACTTCCAAAGTTCGCACATTCAATGTGGGTGATTCTGTTTATGCTAAGAACCTTATAGGTGAACCTTTGTGGATTCCTGCTGAGATAACTCAGATCACAGGCCCTCGTTCTTACAGGGTGCAAACAGAGGATGGACTCCTCTGGAGCAGGCACATTGATCAACTTAGATCCAGGTTCTCTCAGGAACATCGACTTGTTCCTCTCTAGTTTCCCTCACCTGATGTCAATTCTAGGGGGGAAGGGGAGGAACAGGAGGAAAATCAGCAAGCAAGAATCAACCCCATGTGTAACGAGCAATTATGACAGGAACCATTACAAAACCTGTCACAATGCCAAAATCCATCCTTAGAAGTGGAAGATTGTACATCACTACCTGACTTGGGTGCTGACATTGGGCTGGAGATGGGTTGGGAGGAGAGACTCGAGTCTAACAATCAAGCACCTCCCACTTCTGGATGCTCTTCGCAGCTCATGGAGAATGGGTGTATCAGGTAAGTACCAACACCTTTCCATTCTTTCAGGTTCCCTCTTCTTGTAGCATTTGGAAAAAAATGAAAGTTGTATTCAATATTTCTCTCAGCCCGATATATTTCTAAAATTTTCCTTGGTTTCTCCGGCTATAGAAGCAGGAAGCAAAATGTTTAAATGTCTGCATTAGCATTAGCTTTATCTGTAGACATGTATTTGGGGCTCATATCCATCTGAGTCTCTGTTGCTGAGAAAACTGAATTTGTGATGTACGTTAAATGTGAATTTTAAGGTTAAGATTTTCTTCTACATTCTTTACTACGCTATAGCTCCTAATGGCCTTAATAATTTCATGTACCCTGTAAGTGAACACAATTTCCCTGCCAATCTCTTTTGGAAATTATAGAAATGAGAAGCTTTTGTAGACATTTTAGATTAACCATTCTTAGTCAAAACACAAGCATGAAAAATTACAGATCAAAATGAAGGCTGAAATCCTGTAACATTCTGGGAACTTCTAACTGAATACAGATGGTATTTACAGCTTGTCAGGGTTAATATGTTACATTAGACGTTGGTCAAATAAATTTGAGATGCAGTATAAACTCCTCTCCAGTCATTCAGTTCCTTATGAGGGCCACGTTTCCATGGCAACAATATGGAAGTCATTTGCCACTGCTTTCTTCCTGGGATGTTATTTCAACTGTTGAATTTCAACTGTAGTTTTGTAAGGATTTCCTTGTGGTGTCCTATTCAAATGCTAATCAAGCACCACACATTTCTGCTGTTTTGAGATCAGTCAACTTTTGCCCACATTCTGTTCTGTACTGTGAAAAAAATGTAGTATAAAACCTCCAAAGAACCTATTTATTGAAATAATATAGTAGGCTGAGTTTACAAAGTACAAGTTGTGATCCTACTTTTCATTTACCATTTACCATATTTTCACTGGACACGTGGATGCCTTTTAAAAATCAGGCTCAATTTCCAATATGGATACAGCAAATAGGTGTTCTAGCCTATAAATATACATTCCAGCAAACAACTATTATGTTGTCCACCATACAGCACAGATTAGACATGTGCTTACCTGTATGTAAGCATGTGTGACTTGGATGTGCACATGAAAATCAGGGAAAATTGCCATAGAACCTTATTCAATAACCTGGTTATAATTTTCATCTCTTCAAGGTGTTTGAGAGAAGTGCCTTAAAATATTTTGGGGAGTGCATAGCGGTAAAGGGATAAACATTGTTTGCTCAGATACTTTAGCATTGCTGTGGATCATTTTTGCCTTTCCAGAAAACAGTATGAAAGAAAAAATTAATAAAAAGTTGCTCTACAGTAACTACAATGTTTCTGCTGTTGTATTTAATTCCTTGATGTTTCTCCTCTTATTTCTTGTGATTGCATCACAAATAGCCAGCTAACATTTCTGTTTAATCTGTGAATCATCAGAACGTGAACTTTTGTTCTGTTTTCACTTTGCATGTGTGGTGTGTGGAGTTAACTTGAACAGCAAATGGGAAATTGGTATTTCTTATAATCCCACTGGCAATTCAAATTCAAACAAGCTCCTCTTCTGAAATTATTTTGTAGTCTGACATTTAAGGCAAGGAGGCAGAGCTTCTTCCTGCACCGTTTAGTCGTCTCAGGAGTCCCGGATCCTGCAGGAAGACAGCTCCTGCCCCTCCTTCAATCTGGATTGATTATAGGGTGGAGACTGGAGAAGCCCACTCTGGCTGTTTTCAGGCGAAGGGCTCCTGCAGCTACCAATTAAACCAAACCCAGACTTGTGAAAAACAGGATGTGCAATAAGTCGCCCCTTTCATTTATTGCAATTAAATGGCAAAAAAAATAGTGGAAGCCATGATTATGGTTATATTTTCAGCTATTACAATAATCTTGGTCATAAATGATAACCAGAACTCTCATTTCCACAGCCATTTGTATGGCTAGGTATCATTGTGTTCCCTTCTATATTTATTTTATCCAGACAGCTTACAATCCTCGCAGAAAAATCTGCCAGCTAGTATATTTTCAGAGCAACTTCAGGTAGATGACCAGTGCCTGGATCTGTGCAGACTCCATAATTATATACATGTAGTCTTTGACTTACGATCACAACAGAGTCCAATTTTTCTGTTGCTAAGTGAGATATTTTTAAGGGCCTTGGTGGTGCAGGCTGTTAATAGCCTAGCACTTAGTTCCAGCTGCCTGTAATTATTGCAGGCTCAAATCCCACCAGGCTCAAGGTTGACTCAGCCTTCCATCCTCTCGGGGTAGGTAAACTGAGGACCCAAGATTGTTGGGGGCAATAAGCTGACTTTGTAAAAATGCCGCTTAGTAATAAGCAGGCATATACAATGGAATGAAGACTATTGCTGAGCACACTGGGTTGTATCCCAAAAATTATAAGCCGCCCTGAGTCTTCGGAGAAGGGCGGCATATAAATGTAATTAAAATAAAAAATAAATAAAAATATAAATATGAATTTAAAAAAAAGTGGGTTTTGCCCCATTTTACGACTTTCTTGCCACAGTTGTTAAGTGATTCACTGCAGCTGTTAAATTAGTAACATGGTTGTTAAGTGAATCTGGCTTCCCCATTGACTTCACTTGTTAGAAGGTGGGGGAAAGTGATCACATGACCCCAGGACACTGCAACCATCATAACTATGAGTTGATTGCCAAGAGTCTGACTTTTGAGTACATGGTTGCAAGTGTGTAAAATGGTCATAAGTCACTTTTTAGTGCTGTTGTAACTTTGAATGGTCACTAAATGAACTGTTGTAACTTGAGGACTACCTGTATTTAAATGTATCGATAGGAAAAAATGTGTGTGTGTGTGTGTGTATGTGCTTTGTGTGTCTATGTCTATACATAGCTGACATTCTGCACCTAAAACATTTGATTTCCTGTGACCTCTCTAAACTATGCAAACAGCAATCATGCATCTCTCTCAGCATACAGTCTAGCTGTAAATGGAATGATTATTTTTATTTATTTATTTGATTAGTCAATTGATTACAAGATAATAGGTATAAGTATAAACATAGTTATAAATACATGGATACATATAAGAAAATAAAAGAAACAATAGGACAGGGACGGTAGGCACGTTGGTGCGCTTATGCACGTCCCCTACAGACCTCTTAGGAAAGGGGTGAAGTCAATAATAGACAGTCTAAGGTTAAAGTTTTTGGGGTTTGGGGAAGAAACCACAGAGTCAGGTAGAGTATTCCAGACATTGACCACTCTGCTGCTGAAGTCGTATTTCCTGCAATCAAGTTTGGTGCAGTTAACCATGAGTTTGTATCTATTGTGTGCTTTTGTATTGTTATGGTTGAAGCTGAAGTATTCATTGACAGGTAGGACATTGCAATGTATGATTTTATATACTATACTTAGATCGGACTGAAGACGGTGTAGTTCTAGGTTTTCTAGGTCTAGAACCCCAAGTCTGGTGGCATAAGGTGTTCTGCAATGAGTAGTGGAGTGGAGAACTCTTCTTGTGAAATATTTCTGGACTTTCTCTACTGTGTTAATATCAGATACGTAATGTGGGTTCCAGACTGGTGAGCTGTATTCAAGTATTGGTCTAGCAAATGTTTTGTATGCTCTAGTTAGTAGTGTGATATTACCAGAGAAAAAGCTATGTAGGATTAGGTTAACAACTCTTAATGCCTTTTTGGCTATGTAGTTACAGTGGGCTTAGATCATTTGAGATGAGTACTCCAAGGTCCTTGACAGAGTTTGGATCATCAACAAGGTCTTGACTATTCAGCTTCTATTTTTATTTTTTTGATTTTTTTTTGCCAATATGTAAGACAGAGCATTTATTTGTTGAGATTTGAAGTTGCCATTTGTTTGACCATTCTGATATATAGTCAAGGTCTTTTTGAAGGTTAGCAGAATTATCTGTGGTACTGAATAGCTTTACATCATCAGCGAAGAGAACGCAATTGTTCTTAATATGATCACAGAGGTCATTTATGTAGAGTATGAAGAGAGTTGGACCTAGAACACTGCCTTGAGGGACACCACTGTTGACAGGTACAGAATTTGATAGGACGTTTCCAATTTTGACCATTTGTTGTCTGTTTGACAGGAATGCTTCTATCCAGTTATGCAGGTGTCCAGAGATACCATAAGATTTTAGTTTTAATAGTAGTTTGTCATGTACCACTGAATCAAAGGCTTTACAGAAGTCTATGTAGATTGCATCTATTGTTTTGCCCTGATCGAGTTGTGTAGCCCATATGTTTCTGCAGTGTAAGGGTTGCAGATTACAGGATAGTTTTTTTCTGAAACCAAATTGTTTATTAGAGAGTAAGTTGTTTGTCTTTAAATGGAGGATAGTGGATTGTGTTACATTCAGCGGAGCTGAGTGGGAACCGAGGCTCGCTCCCATTGGCTGAGCCGTCTGACAGCGTGCGATATAAAAGCGAGCTGTCAGACTGTGTCAGCTGTTGCTCATTCCTGTCAGCTGACTCGCGCAAGCAGCGGCTACTGCGTTACTAGTTAATAGTTACAGTAAATAAAAGGTTGAACTTAACAAGATCATGGATGTCATCTGTGCCTTCATAAAACTGGCGACGAGGGTGGGATCAATGCAGTGAAGGCACCTGAGCTTACCGAAGAATTCGAAACGCACCGAGAAGTTACCTCAGCTGGCTGACGTGATGTCTTCCCCTCCAGTGTTCCCGTGTTTCCACCCCACAACAGAGACATGGTACTCATACATTAATCGATTCAAATGTTTTTTAGATGCTGCTGACTTGGCAGACATATCGAATCACAGAAAAAAAGCTTATTTCCTAAGTTTCTGTGGGGCAGCTGTCTTCGACACTGCCACTGCTTTATTGGTGCCACAATCTGTTAAAGAGGTTTCCTGGGAAGCCCTCCAGGAAATCCTCAGTAACCATTACACCCCCAAGCCTTCTTGAATCATGAGGCGGCTTGCCTTTAGGCAGCGGGCACAAGTGGGAGGGGAGACCATTAGTATGTATATGGTGGCTCTCTGAACTGCAGCATTGCAATGCGGTTTTAAAGAACTTGTTGACATGCTGCTGGATCAATTGGTTTATGGCATGAGAGACCTCAGACTTCAAAGACGTTCACTAGCAAAAAGGGGTCTCACTTTA
Source organism: Naja naja (assembly GCA_009733165.1). Taxonomy (NCBI): domain Eukaryota; kingdom Metazoa; phylum Chordata; class Lepidosauria; order Squamata; family Elapidae; genus Naja; species Naja naja. The sequence continues at coordinate 200,625,097 of CM019149.1, forward strand.
AAAATGGCCATAGAAGAGGCTCAAGCAGCTGAGATGTCCAATCTCGCTGCAGCTGAAATCCAAGGCGCAACTAGCAGTCCAGCAGCTAAACCAAATGCTACCCTTCATTTTGAAGAATTTACCCCTGATGAGTTTTTAGATTATGGTGAAGACATTAATTGCCTCACCAATCGCCAACAACTTCAACAGCAAAGAGGCTGGAATTCAGGAAACAAACCACAACAGTTTCCTACAGTGCAAGTAATTTGTTTAAGTTGCGGGGTAATCATTTAAGACCCACCTGTCGATTTAGAAACACTATTTGTTTAAACTGCCAGCGAAAGGGCCATATAGCTAGAGTCTGTAAATCTGCAAAGAAAACACCACAATCGCAGCCTCTGCCACCAACTAGATACCAGAAACACAGGGATGAATGTTTTACTGTTACTAGAGCATCTCCCACTGACTCTCTAAACAACTTATCACAACAACTACACATTAATAAACTGCATGTAACTATCTCATTAGAAGGTAGAGTGTCCAATGGAGATTGACAGCAGTTCTTCTCTGTCCATACTTTCCTGGAGCACCCTGAAGAGATTGATTCCATCCATCTCCAAGAAACTACTTCAACCTTGCAATCTGTCTCTTAGAAACTATCAAGGGCGGAACATACCAGTCATTGGAACAGGCAAGTTTGCACTTAACTTCCAAGAATTCAAAGGACATTTATCTCTTACTATTGTTGAAGGTACCTTACCTAGTTTACTGGGCTTAGACTGGTTTGACACTTTAGGTCTTAAGATAACTGGTATACATAGCACTCAACACCATGACATTGAATCATTGCTTGAGGAGTTTAAAGGCATTTTCAATGAGGAATTAGGCCATTATGTGGTCTCCCCAATTTCTTTTGCATTAGACCCAGCAATAACATTTTGGGGAGTGGGCTCCCCAATTTCTTTTGCATTAGACCCAGCACTAAAAGAGCCTTGGTGGTGCAGGCTGTTAAACACCTAGCACTTAGCTCCAGCTGCCTGCAATTAGTGCAGGCTCAAATCCCACCAGGCTCAAGGTTGACTCAGCCTTCCATCCTCCCGGGGTAGGTAAATTGAGGACCCAAGATAAATAAATAAAAAAAATAAAAAATAACACCTATCAGATTGAAGCCCCGACGTGTTCCCTTTGCATTAAAACTAAGAGTTGATAAAGAAATTGATAAATTGATATCCCAAGGGGTACTACAGCCTGTGGACTATGCACTTTGGAAAACCTCTATAGTGACCCCAATTAAAAATGATGGCTCTATCAGAATATGCACTGACTACAAGAGCACTTTGAATAGAGCCTTGCGCACCAGTGCATACCCTGTGCCTGTCATTCAACATCTCCTCCATGCAATGGAAAAGGGCTCCACATTTGCTAAGCTTGACATGGCCCAGCCTTATCAACAGCTGCCTGTTGATGAAACAACTGCTTTGGCCCAAACCATTGTGACGCACAGGGGAGCCTTTAAATGTAAACATTTACAGTTCGGGGTATCCGTGGCTCCTGGCATATTCCAATGCCTTATGGAGCGGTTGCTGCAAGGTATCCCTGGCATCATACCATATTTTGATGACATTATCATCTCTGCGCAAAACAAGCAAGACCTTCTGCAACGTGTTAGACGAGTCCTAACTTGCTTCCAGTCCTCAGGCCTCAAACTAAAAAGGGGAAAATGCAAATTTGGTGTGTCTCAAGTTGATTTTCTGGGCTACCGCATTGATGCTCATGGGATTCACCCTACAGACTCTAAGGTTAAAGCCATTAAAGAAGCACCTGTCCCTAACAACAAAAAGGAACTACAGGCCTTTTTAGGCCTCCTAAATTTCTCTGCCTCTTTCCTTCCTCACAAGGCTTCTATTGCAGAACCGCTTCACAGGTTATTGGACCCACAAGCACAATGGTCATGGGGACAACCACAGCAGGACTCTTTTGATGCCGTCAAAGCTATGCTATCTTCTGACAACATTTTAATTCAATTTGGCAACCAGCTACCCTTGATTTTCTGCTGCGACACATCTCCGTATGGTATAGGTTCGGTCTTGGCTCACATACTACCAAGTGGGGTGGAAGCCCCTATTGCTTACTTTTCTAGGACTATGTCATCGACAGAGAGAAATTATTCACAAATTGATAAGGAGGCTTTGGCAGCCGTTGCCTTGGTTAAACGATTCCACAAGTTCCTTTATGGCCGCCACTTCTATTTAGTAACAAACCACAAGCCTCTCCTTGGTATCCTGTCGGGCGATCGACAAAGTCCCCCTATTTTGTCCCCTAGGATGACCCGCTGGACATTGTTCCTGGCTGCCTATTCCTAGACCTTGTCATACAGGGTGGGCAAACACCTAGGGCATGCTGACGCATTAAGCCATTGCCCCTTGGCAGACAAAATTGTTGATCCTGCCCCTTCCTCATCTATACTATTAATTGAAGATCACCAATTACCTGTTACAGCTGTGGATGTTGTGAAAACTTCCTCTAATGATCATATTCTCTTACAGGTGTTGGATTGGGTGAGGAGAGGGTGGCCAGAAGGGCCTTTATGCCGTTCAGGGCCAAACAGCATGAACTGTCTACCCAACAGGGCTGCCTATTGTGGGGATGCAAGGTAGTAGTTCCCAGCCACCTGAGACCTAGGATATTAACCCGTTTGCACGAGGGCCATCCAGGCATGGTCTGCATGAAGGCTTTAGCCCACAGTTATGTCTGGTGGCCAGGCATAGACTCTGACATCACCTCAAAAGTTAGGGCGTGCCAGATGTGCCAAGCATCTAGAGCTGCCCCTCCAGCTGCTGACCCTGGGGAATGGGACTCAGCTAAGTCTCCGTGGACTAGGGTCCATATTGACCTTGCAGGGCCTTTTCAGGGCTGTACCTTCCTTATCCTTGTGGACTCATATTCGAAGTGGGTAGAGTTGGTCCTCATGCATTCTACCATGGCAGAGATGATTATCAAGGCATTACATCGCCTTTTTGCAACCCATGGGTTTCCTGACATTCTAGTATCAGATAACGGTCCACAGTTTACTGCCGCTAATTTTGAACTGTTCCTGGCACACCGGGGCATCAGGCATGCGCTTGTCACGCCCTACCACCCGGCTTCTAATGACCAAGCAGAGAGAGCTGTAAGGGCCACCAAGGAAGTGCTGGGGTGATTGGAGGGTGAGGACTGGCATGCGAAGTTGGCAAAGTACCTGCTAATGCAACATGTCACCCCCAGCACGGCTACCAATCATTCCCCAGCGGAGATGTTAATGGGGCAAAAGTTGAGAAACCATATGGACAGACTCCACCCCAATTATTTATTTATTTATTTTATTATTTATTTATTAATTGATGATATGTCACTCTCCCAAAGGACTCGGGCGGCTTACAAAGTAAAAACAACACAACAATAAATTAAATAAAACCAGATTAAACAAGTCGCCAATTAATACTAAAATCCCAACATTAAAACTCTAAAACCACCCCTCCCCAGGGTCACAGCCCGGATTGATTAAACAACCAGGTCTTCAAGTCGCAGACGGAAAGTGCGGAGGTCAGGGGCCAGGCGGAGCTCCAGGGAAGTTGGTTCCAGAGGTCAGGGGCCAACAGAATAGGCTTGTTGCCGGGGAGCCGCGGCACTGCCCAGCCTTCCGGACGGACCCCAAGGAGCCCCTGTCTATGAGTTCGACAGGCTGTTAATGTTCGATGTCGGCAGCAGTCGCCTCCCTTAAATAATAAGGACCCATGTCATGAAGGACTTTGTACAGTATGTTAGAACTTGAATTCACCGAGCGAACCGCAGCCAATGCAAGCCGGGCAAGAGAGGGGGGGGCAACATGGGAGAACCGGGAACTCCCATCACCACCCAAGGCCACAGATTTGTACCAGCTGCAACTCCGGATGGTATGCAAGGGCAGTCCTAGATAGAGAGAGCGCAGTAGTCGAAGTCGCTAAGTAACAAGGGCGGAGTGACCTGTGACGCAGGGCATCGTCCAGAAACGGCTGCTAAGCTGGCGAACCAGCCGACTCCGGGCAAAGCCCCCGGTGACGGCTCCCACCTGCTCCTCCAACCGAGCCGCATCCAGGAGGACCCCAGGTTCTTTGCCCATCCACAGGGGGCAGCACCACTTCTATGGTCAACGATGGACATTCCAAACTGGACCACCGCGATGCCGTATGTACAGCCACCAGTCTTGGCCGGGTTGAGTCGGCATGCTCCGCCCATCCAGATCCGCATTACATCCATCCAGACAGCGAAGTCATCACGAGAGGGCATCACTGATCTGGTTTGGGGTGGAGATATATAGCTGTGTATCATCGCATATTGATGATACCTCACCCCAAAACCACGAATGATCTCACCCAGCGGTTTCATGTAGATATTAAATAAAGGGAGAGAGGACCGACCCCTGAGGGACCCCACAAGTGAGTGCCCTCGGGGCGACCTCTGCCCCCAGCCAACACCGATGACAGCACGCCGCGAGGTAGGGAGGAGAGCCACCGAAAACAGTGCCCCCACCCAACCCGCCAAGCGTCGCAAAAGGATACCATGGTCGATGGTATCGAAAGCCGCTGAGAGGTCTAATAGGACCAGGACAGAGGAAAGACCCCTGTCCGGCCCTCCAGAGATCATCCATCAGTGCTACCAATGCCGTCTCCGTGCTGAAACCAGGCCGGAAGCCCGATTGGCACGATCCAGGTAGTCCGCTTCATCCAGGAAAAGCGGAAATTGCCTGGCCACCACACTCTCAACAACCTTCTCAAAAAGCAAGGTTGGAGACTGGACGAAAGTTGTCTAACACGGTCGGATCCAGGGCAGGCTTCTTCAGGAGGGGTCTCACCACCACCTCTTTCAGGGCGGAGGGAAAACACCCTCCCTTAGCTAAGCGGACAACTGCCCGGATCCAACCGCAGGTGACCTCCCTGGCGGCATAAGACAGCCAGGAAGGGCACGGGTCCAACAAACATGTGGTGGAACTCAGGCGCATAATCCCGTCCACTTCATCCTCGGAAACAGGGTCGAACTCATCCCAGAACGTATTGGCCAGACTACCTGTATCCCACTCCTCAGACCACTGCAAATCAGTGGACAACCCGCTCCGAATTCGAGCGATCTTATCCGACAGATATTGACCAAATTCCTCAGCCCTTCCCCGCAATGGATCCGCCACCTCCCCAGAACAAAGAGAGAGAGCGAACCCGAACAGGGCGCTGGGCGGTTATCTGCGGACGCTATGAGGGTGGAGAGATAAGACCTTCTCGCCACCCTCACAGCTCCCAGGTAAGTCCTAATATGGGCTCTTAACTGGGTTTGATCGAGCTGAGAGCGGGTGGCCCTCCACCTGCTCTCTAAGCCCCTCCGACGGCGTTTCATCTCCTGGAGCTCCTCTGAATACCAAGGAGCCATCCGAGATCCGTGGCGTGTGAGGGGATGGGACAACCCTGTAGGGCTCTGATGCCCCGCTGCCAAGCCAGATCCTCAACAGAGCTGTGAGCAAGGGAAGAGGGAAAGGCCCCAGTTCGCTGGAACCGCCAGGGTCCATGAGGCCTGGGCGGAACCATCTAAGTGGCTCCCTGTCCCAGCAGTGGGGGCGCCTTTGGAAACCAGCCGCAGGAGATAGTGATCAGACCATGGAACGGGCAGAGCATGAACAGGTTGCCCTCTGTCACCACGCCACCACTCAGAGACAAAAACTAAGTCTAGAGTGTTCCCCCTCATGAGTGGGGCCATGAATTAATTGGGTCAGGCCCATGGCTTCCATGGAAGTCATGAATTCCTGGGCCAATCCCGACGTACCCCCCAGGGAAGGCAGGTTAAAGTCCCCCAGGACTATAAGGCCTGGGAACTCCACCGCCACCCCAGAGGACGCCAAGAAGTCCCGGCAGGGCTGCTGTCACACAGCTGGGAGAAAGGTATGTGAGCAGCAAACCCACTTCAGGCCCCCACTTCAGGAGAAGTGTCTCACCTCCCATCTCTGGGATAGTGACCTCCCTTGGAAACAAGGTCTCCCTAATAACCACAGCCACCCCACCACCCTTCCCTGGGCCCGTGGCGTGCACGACCAAAACCTGGAGGGCATAATTCAACCAGAGGGACACCGCCTCCGGCCCAACCAGGTCTCGTGATACAAGCCAGGTCCAGCAGCCTCCTCCTCAATAATCTCACGGAGGAGGGTGGATTTATTAGCCACGGACCTGGCATTAAGGTACACCAGCCTAAGCCCAGGGGTCCCTGTTCCCGAGCTCCCCAGAGAGGAGGCTGATAGGGTCGGGCGAGCAACCAGACAAAGATGGCATGGTGCGACTCCCCACATATGATACGGCCCTATGCCTCGGCGTCTGCCACCGACTCCAACCACCCTGGGAATCACCCTGGGAATTATGCCCCCAATGTTCCTCTAGACTCATTTAGTGGCATTAGGGGTTTCCGGGTTGGGGATGTAGTTTATGCCCAGAATTTTGTGGGTAATTCTTTGTGGCTTCCGTGGAAAATAGAGGCCATTACCAGGCCAAAATCTTATAAAATAAGTCTACCGGATGGCCAAGTTTGGCACCAGCACATAGACCATGTGAGAGGGCGGTGGGTTGAGTTCCTGGAGGAACTGGCAGATAGCGAGCTGGCCGGTGCACAGCAACCCAAACTCAGAGTGGCCGATATGCCAAGGTGCAAAACAATTGAGAACGAGCCACCACGAGAGGTTGACCTACCTTTAGAAGTTCCTTCATCCGAGGCTGACTCAGCTTTGGAGAGGAGTCCAGCGATGTTCCCGTCATCTGCAAGCCCTGCATGCAATCGTTCTTCATTAGCCGGGCAAGCCGAGTTGCGAAGGTCCAGCCGGACTAGGCAGCGCCCCGCCTATCTGAAGGACTATGCATGCACCTGACTGGTAGGAAGGGATGTTGCATTTGGCGGAGCTGAGCGGGAACCGAGGCTCACTCCCATTGGCTGAGCTGTCTGACAGTATGTGATATAAAAGCGAGCTGTCAGACTGCATCAGCTGTTGCTCGTTCCTGTCAGCCGACTCGCGCAAGCAGCAGCTACTGCGTTACTAGTTAATAGTTACAGTAAATAAAAGGTTGAACTTAACAAGATCATGGATGTCGTCTGTGCCTTCATAAAAGATTGGTTAATAATTGATTCCATGCTGCAGGTGATGCAGCATAAGGAGATTGAGCTGTAATTTTCAACTAAGCTGGGATCTCCCTTTTTGAAAATGGGGATGACCGTGGCTAGTGACCATAGGTTTGGCAAGGAGCTGGTCTTGAAAGATTTTTCAAAGATTATGTTTAGAGGTTCAGCTATGGCAGCGGATAGCTTTTTTAAGAAGTAGGCACATATTCCATCCAGTCCAATAGATAGAGATGGTTTTAGATTGCGTAGTGCTTTTTCAACATTGTCTTCTGTAAAATCTATATTTATTAGATGATTGTAGTTGTCTGTGGTTCGACTAGGAAATACTGGGCATGATCCATTGCTGTTTACAAATACTGAGCCAATGAATGTGTTAAAGAGGTTTGTTTTAATGGTGTCATCGTTACAGTCTTTACCATTAGGTCCTTTCAGGGGTGGGATGAATTTGAGTCTTTTAGTTTGTTGTTTACAAAATTGTAGAAAGCACGGGTGGAATTGGTGCGTAGAAGGTTTTCCTCTTGTTTAATGTGATAATTGGTGCATCCAGTCTTTATCTGGTGGCATAAATTTTTGTATCAGCTTTTGAAGTTGGCAACATGACCAGATTTGTTTTTTCACCAAAGTGATCTCTTTTTGGATTGAAGCTTACTTATTGTTATGGGTAATCTGTTTTTTCTGGTTTTGGGAGTTGTTATTGGTACATATAGTTTGATGACTCTTTGGATTTTAAGTAAAAATATGTTGTAATGGTCTTCAACAGTATTGCATCCAGTGAATAGAGACTGCCAATCAAGGGATGAGAGATCGTTGTCTATAAGATCATAGTTGCCTTTTTATAATTGGGGATCACATTGTTGTGATGATTTTTGTGCAACGTATGTTGAGACAAAAGTCAATCATGTTGTGGTCACTGTTGGAAAAGGGTTCTATAATTTGTATTCTGTAAATTGAATTCAAACCATTGCAGAAGATGAGATCGAGGCAGTTGTTATGTCTAGTATTGTTGGTTACTAGTTGTTCCAGTCCCAGATTTGTTACAGCATTGTAGAAGGCTGCATGTATGGGTTCAGTGTTACATTCATTTAGGGTCCAGTTAATATGAGGTAGATTGAAGTCACCAAGAAAGATAAAAGTACGTGGGCAGGATGTTGCCCATGTTAGTAGTGAATTTAGCTTGTTTACATGTTCAATGTCATAATCAGGGGCTCTGTAAGATAGTAAGAATCAAAATGTGATATTTAAGTACAGTTCACAGACAATGGTCTCAGGAAGAGCAAGCTCCTGGGTAACTTGGATGTTTTTTAGATGTAAGGACTTTTTATAGAAGATAGCAACACTACCTCCTCTACGGATTTCATGATCTGATCTGTAAACATGATAGTCTCTTATTGAGGTAATGGAGTCAGGGAGAGATGTGTTGAGCCATGTTTCACAGACAAATATGATGTCTAATTTTGCCGTATTTAGTAATAGGAGAAATTCAGGTATTTTATTCACAAGGCTTCTTGCATTGAGTAGCTTTCATTTAAGGCCTTTTGTAGTTTGAATTGAGGTAGTTAGGGGCATGCGTGCCTAGTCTTGGGTGATGGTGGATTGGTTGAAGTAGGGTTTGTTTGCTGGGTTCTGGGTTGTGTGACTTACTTTTGATACAGTCAGCATGGTAGTCAATGTACAGGTCCTTCTCTCTGTTGTCTAGACATTTTTTTAGTTCTGTGCGGAGTTTGTGGGAGTGGGCACGTTGCTGTATGGTTAGGTCAGGGTGAGAACGAAGGTTCTTATGGTTGGTGTTGCTTTTGGCGAGTGAATTAATAGTATAAATGAATTTACGTTTGCTTGATTCATTTTTGCAAATGACCCTGCAGAAGCATGGGGCCACAGAGCCATCTCTGTTTTTGAACTCTAGGCCGATGCAGGAAATGTCAAGTATTCCATCAGGGAGATTGTTGATGCTTGGTAGTCACTGATGATGTTGCGGACAATTGTGATGTCATAATTGTTATTGATGTTCTCTAGACCGAATAAGATGGCGTTTGGATGCTTCCGTTTGCACTCAACAGCTTCTCTGACGAGGGTTGGGATATCATTATTTTTTTGATTTATGGTTTTTCGTGGATTGGGTTGTGGTTGTTGAGTAGTGGTATGGTTTGTAGCTATTGAATGTTCAGGTTTTTGTGTTGTGTCTTTTTTTTTCAAGGTTATTTAATTTTTCTTTTAAAGTGTCCAGGGATGCTACTATGGTGTCAAGGGATGCTATTTGTGTTTCTATGATATCAACTCTTTCAAACAAGACTAAATGTTTGTCCAGTTTGGGATTGCATGATGGGCAGAAATATTGAAATGAATGTTTGGATGATTCTATGTATTGAATCACTTGCTTGGTCAATTCCAAGCAGTCATGAGGAGCATAGTTGCCACATAGAGAACATTTGGTGGAATTTTCGTTAACATTTAGAGTTTCAAAGCACATAAAGCATGTGCAGGAGTCTTGTGGTTTATTGGTGTGGATTTCTTTCTCTTTAGGTTGTGGTTTGGCATTGGATTTTTTTACTGGCATGGTAGGTTTGTTGAGATAGTACGTTGATTAAATTGCTTAATGAACAATTTTGGGTAATCAATATAGCCAATATCACACCAGTTAATCAATTACAATAATCTCTCTAGTCAAATAATTATGCTAAGCAACAGTCTAACCAATTAATTACATTAATCACTAATAACACTGTTCAATTAAATTCTCTAAATCACTAATTTTACTAATTAATTAAATTACATGAATCCTGATTTTTTTACACTAAACAGTAATCACACTATTTGCACTAAACACTCTAATCACACTAATCAATTAAAACAATAAATCAATTAAACCAGTGATAAATTAATTATTATAGAAATTGATTATCTAATCATTGATATAGGTAATGAGGTAGAAAAGTTATAAGTTTTGAGGTAATGAGAGTCAGCAAGTAAAGAGTTAACTGTTGCTGATATGTGATCCACAGAGTGGGAAGGACTCTGAGAAGGACTTTTCAGCTGACAGGAAATCTCCACTCACGGAGTCCTTTACCCAAGGAATTTTGGTGAGCTGGGGTTGGAAGGCAAGTGGTTTCTTTTGTTTGAAATGGCTTCAAGTGATTGATTTTTGGTGATTTGATTTAAATGGAGACTGTAGACATCATTCCAGTTCTTCCATCATCAGAATTCACAATCAATCTCAGTTTCAAAAGGCAGTTTTCCTGAATAAAAAACCTTCTTCACACCTCTTCTTCTCTACTCCCCCCTTTTTCCCCTCCTTTAATCACTCTTTTCTCAAGCTGCCATTTAACTTCCAGAGTTAGAGGGTAAAAAACATAAATTAAGCCTCTGCCGCTTAATCTCCATACTCACCCCTTCCACTCTGGAGTGTTCGCTTTTTAAGTTGTTTCCGACTTGGGTCCACAGTAAATCTTCGAGCCGTTTACCCTCTCCTTCCTCCCACCGAAAAATGTACTGCCGATCTATAAGGAGCCCACCACTGATATGTGTGCACATGTTTGCTATATGCCTTATGATAGTCTTCAAGGAACGCACATTCTCTCCCCATCCCACTTGGTTTAAGGAGTGGAACAACAGAACTTTGAATTTCATGAGAACTTGGAAGGGACAAATGTTTATTTTTCTCCGTGTTCAGTATATGGCTAATGTAAATGTGTAAATGTGATTTACACTTAACCACAATGTTTGCAGTCAAGTAACATACAAACAGTGTAGGGATTTTCCATCTTAAATGTGTTTCATTGAATCATAGTGCTGGAAGGGATTCTATCTAGCCCAACTGCCTGCTCCAGGCAGGAGTCTAATACCATCCTAGTCAAATGGTTGTTTTTCTGATGAGGTATCCTCACTCCCCTAACCTAATCTCTCTCTTTTATCCCATGACATTCCCTGAACCTAATCTCCAAAGAAGTATCTCTGCCAGAGAACCAAATAACCTCTTTGATAAGTACACCAAGATCAGAACAAATGGCAAATGATTGGATTTCCAGAATGTTCTAAATTTTGACTAATAAATTGCTAAGAATGAGGAAGAGGAGAATGCAAAGGCCCAGATCAATCACAGTTGGTGATTCTGGGTTTTTCCATTTTTTCCCAGGGTTTTCTGAGTTGGGAGGGTTTCCATGATTGCCCCTCCCCAATTGTATTCAGCCCATTATCAGGTTCATACTACGGCATGCTGTAGATGAATCTGTTGTCCACCTCTGTGCTACGTTTGGGTTGAGGGATTCAAAAGTTTCTATATAGGGGGAATGAATCAGACTGGGAGGATCTTCATTACTGTACACAAGTGGGCAGAACTAAGATTTTTCCTTTTGGAAGTTTTGTTTTTGGAAGGGGGAGGTCTTTATATTTTTAATAGTGGTAAAGTCTATTTAATGGTCTGCAGCACCATTGGCATGAATTTCCTGCTTCAAAATCCAGGGATTTAACAGTGGAAACAAAGTGACAAAAATTTATGGGAAGTCGTCAAAAGGATTTTAATGACCACAAATCAAAGCAGTACAAAACTCTAGATGATCATCGGCGTTCTGGTAAGAAGAATTCAGAGGGGTGTTTTTTTTTTATTTAGATGTCTTTTGTGGGCTATGTCTACCCTTTGGCTTTATGCCACATCACCACTCATCTTGGGTGTGCTCTATTCCAGCTAATTTTCTGTTCCTTGTTCCTCCATAAAATATATTGTTGCATCACATTTGAGAGTGATGCAAAAGGAAATGGCACAGGGAGTTTCCAGATGTAGCTGGGGAGACACACTTGCATTTTCAAAGTTCCTGAGTAGCTATTCCTTCCCCTTAAGAGCTCTGGGAGTCCTCAGAGTAACCAGCCTTTGGCTGCTGGGCTGGGAGCCCAAAATGATCCTAACTGGAAATGGCTTCTTCCACAAAGGTGAGAAAAGGAAGAAGGAAGGAAAGAAATGTAACCAAGGTTTGCTTATTGCAGGTCACAGTCTTGTATCTGGGAAGAATCAAATTTTCTGCTTTGGTAACTCTACCCTCAAGTATGTTTTTTTTTAAATTACATTTATATGCCCCTTCTCCGAAGACTCAGGGCGGCTTACAATTTTTGGGATACAACCCAATGCGCTCAGCAATAGCCTTCCTTCCATTGTATATGCTTATTACTAAGCGGCATTTTTACAAAGTCAGCTTATTGCCCCCAACAATCTTGGGTCCTCAATTTACCTACCCTGAGAGGATGGAAGGCTGAGTCAACCTTGAGCCTGGTGGGATTCGAGCCTGCGCTAATTGCAGGCAGCTGGAACTTAAGTGCTAGGCGTTTAACAGCCTGCACCACCAAGGCTCTTGGTGTTCATAATCAATGTTCATAATCACCCAACTATAATGAGACGGCCTCAGTTTCCAGAAATCAATCAGCTAGGTTTTAACAGATCCTCATTTGCAGTATAATGAAGGAAATCCTATATGGCTCATAGATTTAAGTTGTGGGGCAGCTTATGGCAATGTATTTGATATTGCCAAGATAACAGAATAAGCAATGAGGCCTTGTAAACTGCAGAGGTGGTTGAGAAGGCATTGTCCTCCCTTCTGATAAGGATCTTAAGGATTTTTAAACAAAGTTTTCTTCTAATATTAGCAACTGCTAGAGCCAAGAAAGAATCAATTCAGAGGTTGCGTTTTGCAGGAGATTTCAGTGGGATAATGAAAGCCAAATTCTACAGCAGGGGAAAATAAAATCAATTCTGGAATCTGTAGAACTTATTTGAATTATGCAAATATATGCAATTACTCATGTTTTGTATCAACAATTCTAAGTTGGTTGAGCAAGAAAATTCAAGCCCTTGGTGATATGGTTTTACTGTTGCCAAATACTGGTTTAAATTTCAAAGGAATGTTGCAAATTTTTAGGGCAATTCCTACTTGTCCAAAATGCATTTGTTCATTTGAGCTATAGCACAGTTTTTGAGACTTACCGAAGATCCTTATCAAGGATTATAGATAGTTGGAGCATGAGGGAAGACACATGGAAACATAAGACAGTGAATGTATTCTCAATTCGCAGCAGTGAATTCCTGAAATGTGTTCCCTGTCTGTGGTTAAAGTACTATAATTCTTTTTTAACAGAGCAGCAAAGATGGAAAAATTGTGGCAATGTTATATTGTGGAATAAGCTAAATTGCTTTAGTTTATTCATTTTGTCATCCTGTTAATTTAAAGTATTTACTTGGTTAAATTGCTTAATATATCTTCTTTTAATTTCCAAGTTGACATATAATGTCATGTATGTATGTATGTATGTATGTATGTATATATGGTATTCAGCTTTGTTTGGGTATTTTTCCACGTCATTATAGTTGTGCTTTTAAAGTTGTAGCGATGTTTGGCAGAATCTCATCTACCATCATCAGGCTTGTGTATTGGGTTCATCTGTGTGTCAGGCTTTGCAGCTGTTTCTGTTTTAAATTTGGTGCTAGCCTCGTGCTTTATTAGAATGGTTTTTTTCTTCATCCTGATTGGTTGGGAGTCTTGGTCTGTGTTTATTGGTCTTGGAGTTTGTTGTGTTCTGCTTGATTGGTGTTTCTAATATCTTCTGCCTGTTTTGTAGCATTTTTTTGTCTTGATTGGCTGGCAACATTGTGTTTCGTGTATTGGGGGCTTTTAGCGCGACTTGGCTTAGCGTGATTTTGCTTTTGTGGAAGCCGTTGGCTGTCAGTGCTTTGGTCAGGGTGCATAGTTCAGTTCACCACCACCCAGCACAGATAAACTCTGTGGCCAAAACACCAATTGCCAGAACCAAATACCTGGCAGACAAGACACACATAAAGACTGAACTATGCACTCTGACCAAAGCACTGACAGCCAACGGCTTCCACAAAAGCAAAATCACGCTAAGCCAAGTCGCGCTAAAAGCCCCCAATACACGAAACACAATGTTGCCAGCCAATCAAGACAAAAAAAATGCTACAAAACAGACAGAAGATATTAGAAACATCAATCAAGCAGAACACAGCAAACTCCAAGACCAATAAACACAGACCAAGACTCCCAACCAACCAGGATGAAGAAAAAAACCATTCTCAAAAGGCACGAGGACCAAATTTAAAACAGAAACGGCTGCGAAAGCCTGATGCACAGAAGAACCCAACACACAAGCCTGATGATGGCAGATGAGATTCTGCCGAAACGTCGCTACAACTTTAAAAGCACAACTATAAAGACGTGGGAAAATACCCGAACAAAGCTGAATACCATACATATAAATACCCGTGAAAACTTAAGAAAACAAATACACACACACACACACACACATTCTATGTCAACTTGGGAATTTATATATATCATACATACATAAATATCATATTCTCTTTCTCAGTATTTAAAGCCATGTTTTTAAAAAATGAGTAAAAAAATAATAAGCCAAAGAAAAGCAGAGATAAGAAGAACAGAAAAGAAAATCTAAGGATAGTTTAAACCTAGATATTTTGCTAGAGTTCTTATTATTTTTGCAAACCATTCTTTTCATCTAACACGCTCCATACACTGATTTGTATTTTTAATCTCCTCATTTTTTAATTAGTTCCAGCTGATCAATCATTAATGCAGTCAATCATGATACCTTGATCTTTTCCTTTTTTTACTGCTTTGTTTGCCAAACCATATCAATCTCCTTTTTTCCACACTGATTTATAATTTTTGTATGCAATCTGAATTTACTTGCATGCATTCGTTTTTTGACCAAATCACTTGGTTTTCTATGCTTCCTAAGAACCCCATTCCTACTGCATTCAACTTGTTTTTGAAATACTCAGCTTCCTTCTAAGATAGAAAGCACCAAGCTCATATACACAACTATCTTGACAAATGCCCATTTATTACAAGAGACTTTGTACTACCCACAGCCTACTAACATTTGTATATTTGAAATTGTCTCCAGGCAATGGTATATCTTTAGTAAACATTTTATTAAGGCACACACATTCATTTGCTTGCTGTAATAACTGACTTTTTTCTGACCTGAAATCATTTGCTGTGTTTTTTGCTTTAAAAACAAACATGTTGTATTTCAAAAAAAAAATATTCAGATACAACAACTCCTTGTTTCATACAATCTATTTACAATTGGCTTGAAATATTTGAGTTCCCAGTGAACAAATAGCATCATCATCTGCATATAGGAATTGATAGGAATTGATATCAACCAACAAAACTCTCATACCACTACAAGTGTTGTTTTATTTCATGCTCCCATTATATTTAATTCCAACTCCACTATATGCATTGATTTTTCCATAACTCAAAACTCATTAATTTATTATAAGCTTATTTTTAATTAACAAACCCTTTTTTCTTACATTTATGCATTACTTTGCAATCTGTTGAATAGCAAAAATTTGGTCTGCGTACACCCTATTTGGTACCTTGTATTTTCCAAATGTTGTTAATTGTTGCCATTCATACACTTTGGATCAGAATTGGGCCAAACATCTTCCTAGAAATACAGTACTGAATAAACTAATCCTTTGATTATGTTTACTTATATTTTATACTATGTTCCTACATGCAATACCAAACAGTTTTCTATCAGGATGCTACAAGTGCAACCAAAGGCTCATTTTACTTCAGACATGAAGCTAACATCTTTGCAAGCTAACATCTAAATGTTATCCTGAAAGCCAAGATAAGTGGCTTGCAGCATAAATCACTCTAATTAAGAAGTTCATCAGTGTAGATGCTCAATATTATTAATACAGATAAAATAAAAATACAGTCATGAAATGGAACATGGAGCCCTGTAGAATAATTGAACTCTATAGTCCATTCTTTAACAGCCTCTGGGTTGAAGGATTTTATTACATATTGCCTATTTATTTTTAAGTGTTTTCTATTCCCAATAGTTAAAAATATGATTAACAAAAATGAAAATGCTAAAGTTCTTTGGAAGTGTAGGTGCAGTAAATGTCCCATTGGACACAATTATTGGCACTTTGGTTCAGGGGTGGGATCCGACTGGTGTAACTACCGGTTTGGTAATTTTACATTGGCGTGTGCATGTGCGCTTTCAACGCATGCGTGCCTGATGCGCGCTGTGCGCACATGTATATTATCATCATCTAGCTGCCTGGACAGCTGAGCAGTGCTGTGTGCAGGTGTGCAGCATTTGAAAAGCACTTTTTTCCTGCTATTTCAACCGCAGCTGTGTCGCACAAAGCAGCTGCGGTTGAAAACGCAGGAAAGAAAGGTCAGGTAAGAGCCCAGGTGGGCAGGTGGGCCAAAACAGCAGCAGACATAGACATATTCTATGTATGCTCTCTGTTTGCTGCTTTTCAGAGCAACCAGTTCTACAGAAGTGGACAGAACCGGTCCCACTCCTGCTTCGGTGACATTGTGATTTAGGAGCAACTTCATCTGTTCATAAGTCACACAGGAGGAAGAGAGACCATCAGTGGATATGTAGAGGATGGATTGTCAGGTAGCTTTTTCCTTAATGTTGGTAGTTGATACAGTTATAGAGCAAAATTTATCTTTGTACCATTGTTCACTGTCAGAGCTGAAAGCACAATATCCTATTTTTAGTCCATATTTTCCACATTATTAATTACAGGGTGAGAGAAAGTTGGATGTTCTGCTGCTTGTCAAAGGCAGTTTAAACAACTGGAAAAGTTGTAAACAGGTGATAGGCACATTGCTAAAGAAGAAAGCAAACATATCTTTGGCACATTGCTAAAGTAGAAAGCAAACATCATTCATAATCACCAGCCAGCTTGCCTGCAGGGAAAATTCTTCCCACGTTGATTTCAGATACAGCAAATAGTACAAAGCAAGGGAAACAGAATTATTATATAGCCTGCAGCTGTGTGTTACTAACAATGAACAGAAACCTACATATCAGTTACCAGCATTAATAAACAAAGCTGGAGAGTCTACAAACAGGTTTTTCCTCTTCAAAGTTTTCCATCATATGTTAAGTCCTCCTGAGCCAAAGAAGAAATTTGCTAGATTGAAATACAGTTCTCTCTAACCCAGTATTTGGTTTCAACGTGCCACTGGCCAGACTGGAATTCTACAATCCCAATGTGGAGCCATAGTCTCTGTGCTGTCCAGCCAGTATATAGTTAATGGGAAATGGGATAGTTAGTTAGGAATTGGGAGCTGTCCCCTTAAGGGAATGCATCATGGTAAATGTAGTTAAGGTATCCTGGGAAATGTCCATGTCATTCATGTGGCCACATCTGCAATCCTGATTGGTCACTGAATTGACCCTTGGTGGGTTGGGGGAGGTTTCACCACTCTTGCCTGGAACCCAGCAACATGCTGCTGCCTCAACCCCTTGCTCCTTCATTTTGGGGGTGAAAGATTACCATCCTTTCACACCAGAAAGTTAGCTATACAAAGAGTTGGACATTGAGATCAATCTCGACGTAACTGTAAGTTATGCCTGATGAACCAATAAAAAGACTTTGTATGGATGCTTTGTGGAGTTATCTATCTGCCTTTGTACATTCAGCCAGTAATTATAGAGGGCAGAATAGTCTCTAACTGTTGACTACGATGTCTGAGCCTCCTGGGCATTGTAGTGTAGAAACAGCAGAAAGAAGCAGTAAGGTTCCTGGGCTTGATTCTTTAAATGTCAAAAAATGTCAAAAGCAACCCAATGATCTGGGCCCAGAAGTGATTGGCCATTACTGCAACTGCTAATATTATTTATGTGAGATGGAGAAAAGAAAGGGAAATGTTTCCCCTGCCAGTTGTGTCTGACTCTAGAAAGTGCTGCTCATCTTTGGTTCACAGCCAAAGAAACAGCGTTGTCTGAAGACGTTTCTGTGGTTATGTGGTTAACATGACTCTACACATGGAAGGCACATGGAATCCCATTCCTTCTTCCTCCCAAAGTGGTACCTATTTGTCTATTTGCATTTTGCATGCTTTCGAACTGCAGGAACTGATACAGCAAATACAACGGGAACTCACTCCATCACATGGTACTATAGTCTCAAACTGCCAGCCTTTGGAATGACATGCCCAGTGTCTTAACCACTCAGCCACAGCACCTCGTTGTGAAAAAGCAGCAACAACCTGTACCAAATGCTGCTTCAGAACAAACCTGGGGAGGAAGGGAGATGGGGACAACTGTGACACAGGAGTCCCCAAACTTGGCAACTTTAAGACTTGTGGACCAACTCCCAGAATTCTGCAGCCAGCAAAGCTAGCTGGAGAATTCTGGGAGCTGAAGTCCACAAGTCTTAAAGTTGCCAAGTTTGGAGACCTCTGCACTACTGTCTTATTTTTCCCACTTGTATGTAGAATATCTATTCATTGACAGAATGTGACTGTTCCCTTGTTCCAGATGTGGGAGTTTGATTAAAGAGTGAAATAAAGGTGGTTGTTGCTTAATGTTCATCCATTCAGCAACTGTTTAAACTTATAACAGTGCTGAAGAAGTAGTTATGATCAGTCCTCATACTTACAATAGCCTCAGAGTCCCTATGTTCACGTGATCACCATTGGTAATTTCACTGCTAGCCTCCAGCAAGCAATGGGGAAGCCAGCAGGAAGTTGCTGATGGCAACCATGTAACGTCCTCGGTTAACATCCTACATTGTGATTTGCTGTAAAATCTCCATTCCTTCCCCACTCCTGGGGGAAGGTTACTGCAAAATCCCATTTCCTCCCCATCCCACTAACCTATGATGACCCAGGGCATGGAACAAAGGCAACACAGTCACATAAATAAATAAAAAGTCTCTTTAATACCTCCAACTTTTCCCCCAATGCCCAGTTACCTTTGGCTGGAGAAAAAAACTCTCCCAAGAACAGTCTTCAAGCGGAGGAAATTCAGTCCAAAAACAAAGTACATATAAACTGTAAATAAAAATCCACACAAACCACTCTGCAGCAATTAACTAGACAGGGCAGGGTAAGGATAAGGAATAGCAGACTTCAAAGGCCAACAAAATACACACAGAAGACGCCAGGAACCCAGATAAGCCTCAACAAAACAAGATAATACACAATTTGTTTCCAACAAGTTGCTTGGCGCAAACTCCCTTTGTAAACACTGTGTTCCCAGCTGCAGCTAATGAAGGGAATCGGGGCCCTTTCCTCTCCTGTAAGCCATGCAACTCATGTTGCTTCCTTCTCCATTCCTCCCTGCATGCCCTAGGATGAAGAGGGGGTGGGCCTGGATCTTCATCTGAATTCCCTCTGCCTTGCTCTACCTCTACCTCTCCCCTGCTCTGCCCAGCCAGACTGCCCTTTCCCAGTTTCTCCCACAGCCAATGGAGCCACACTCCCACTCCCTGTCAGCTGCTCGGCCTCCCCTCTCGGAATCAGATTCCGTCAGTGGCATGACAAACCTGCTTTCCAGCTCCGTTCTCCTGGGCAGGGCAACAAAAGAATACCCAGCTGACTTGGGAGGCAGAGAATAGTTGGGGCAGGGCCAGTCAGAAGTGGTATTTGCCGATTCTCTGAACTACTCAAAATTTTCACTACCGGTTCTCCAGAACTGGTCAGAACCTGCTGAATACAACCTCTGAGGAACAGCCACTGTTAAGCGGCCGTCATATGATGTTTCATTTTATGACTACACTGCTTAGTGATGGAAATTCAAGTCCCAACTGCCATTGAGGTGCTATCACCTAATTGTTTTGTTTTAATTGATTAAACTACCTGCTTTTTCATTGATTTAATTATGTTAAATTAAGTTTGCATGGTAGCCAAACTTTTAACTGTATGTTGTTGTTTTTTCAGAAGCAGCAAAGATGGGATGATTGATTTACTAAGTACGATTATTTAAAATAAAATTATGGGCATACAGTACTAATATTTAATTCCAGAACATGTAACAATAAAAAGACATCTATGCCCAACAACGTTTCCTGTAACTGTAGCTGTACCAACATGAAACAAAATTGCTTTGTGAAATGAAAAAGGCTGCTAGGATGCCCCAGGCTAGCTGAATGAAAATAACCAAGATATTAGGTTAAAAAATTTCTTTATCAGCAGAATCTGTTACAGCTTGGAACTGTAAAGCTTGAGAACTGTAATATTGTTTGCACAGAAAAGAACACTCCCATGGTCTGGACTCCAAAAGGCAGAATATTGCAACAGGTTTAAGATAATGCAAAGAACATTTATTTTATTTAAGGTGCACATAGATGAATAAACCATACTTGCTTGACTTCAACCAACTTCTGAGGCAGTTGTATTGATAAATCGGCCACGGTGTGTTCATTTTCTACCATGCAAGAATGACGAACTCTTTGTATTTATTTAATGTCCCTTAAATACAGTATATTCTGAAGCCTGAAACCGGCAAGGTCAAAAGGAAGCATCAGGGATCAGACAAACTCATGATCAAAACACTGGGCAATTACCTTCAAAGCTGAAAAATGGTTGGAAAAAAGTCAGTTACCAAGTAATAACCGGAGAAACAGACCAAATAATAGCGGGAGAAATAGATGAAATCCTGGAGCTGACATATAAGTAGGGGGACATTCTTAGATTTTGGAGTAGCTGATCTTCCATACTGTAAGAAATTTGTTTGCCTCTGCAATAAAAGCAGCTTGTTTGTGAACCTTGTCCATACTCTCTCACTGATGAATCACAAGTAGGAGTTTGCCCTTCTCAGAAAATATTTATTGCCTTGATACAGGTGGAAGCTCTAATGCCTTTCATAAATTTGGTCTAGGTAATTACTATCTGGAAGGGAAACTGGTGCATTGCCAAATTCAATTTATCTAAGACAGAGTCAGATTAAGGCATAAGCAAGCTGCAGGTAAGGAGTCTCTCCAAATGTCTTTTTAGTTTTATTATAATTTTTCCATAAATTAACCCCCCTTACTGTATGACTCAGTGCAACTCTATTAATTAAGATGCTCTTTGTGTATGCATTCATACATTCTGCTGGCCCTTACCCATTCTCCACTCTGCCCCCCTCCCAATGGGTTAGTTATGATTCCTGATGGCATTCTTGCTAAATTGAAATGTTACACAGCTTTATCCTTTGTCAAATAGAGCTTTTATACAGTGGCTTCTCAAAGCTCACGAAGGGTCAATCTTCTAGACTACTGATTTATCCAGAGTTTAAATGGACCAACTGACTATTCTGCTTGTTTAAACTAAATGAACTGGAGATTTCTGTCACTAAATGATGGCAATCAAACTAAACTCTTTGCTCTCAAACCAGGACTTGAGGGGCTGCCACAAAGAAGAGGGGGCCAACTTATTCTCCAAAGCACCAGAAGGCAAGAAAAAGAAACAATGGTTGGAAACTAGTCAAAGAGAGAAGTCACCTGGAATTAAGGAGAAACTTCCTAACAGGGAGGACAATTAACCAGTAGAATAGCCTGCCTCCAGAAATGGTGGATGCTCCAACAATGGAGGTTTTAAAGAAGAGTCTAGACAGTCACTTATCTGAAATAGTATAGGTTCTCCAGCTTGGGCAGGGGGCTGGACTAGAAGACGTCCAAGGTCCCTTCCAGCTTATCTATTCTATTCTATTCTATTCTATTCTATTCTATTCTATTCTATTCTGAGACTATTGTGGCCCTCCAGATATTCCTATTCCCATCAGCCACAGCTCAGGATGATGAAGAGTTGGAATTCTGCAAGGCTTGGGTGATTGTAAATTCACCTCCTTTTTCTTAAGCAAACAGACTTCAGAAAATACAGCACATCCCTAGAAAAAATAGTTTATCGGTGCATGCAGTTTTATATCGGGAAAAACAGGAAAAAAAAAACATAAAACCTAGTCCAAAAATCGAACGTGAGAGAGACAGATTCTTCCTTTGCGCAGCTTCAATAAATCAACCCTGTGGTTCCTGTACTTTCTGAACAAAATGACCCAGCAATTTTCTAGAAAAAAAACTTTACCAAATTCCAGGAACTCAACGGGGAAAACTCTGAACTGTAGAGTGGTGGCTTGGAAGTAGCATTGAGCCTGCCTGGTATTTAAACTGACATAATGTTTTGATAAGACTAGTATTGCTGGTCTTGGTAGAATTCACCAAAGGCTGATCGCTGCAAGGACCAGATTATAGATGCTAAATATATTCTAATTAAAATTAGATTAAATGTGGAGTTTCTTATCAAGCAAACTCTTAAGTTTGGCTCCAGAGAAAGAAATTCTTGCCAGCGAAGTTTCTCAATCATATGTGTTTAGTTTGGTTTTCTTCTTTTTTCACGTTCTTGACTCTCGTTCCAAAATGACTGCTTCCAAAGAAAACCTCGCATTCCCAACACCAGCTATTGCCTATTGTTCTCATTTTGCTTAGGACTCTTATATCTTGTCATCCTTGAAAGTTAGCCTGGCAATACTTTGAAATCTTTGAAAGGTAAAAAAAATTGGAAACAGAGAGCAGTGGATTACATAAAAGTATGCAAGCATGTTTACTTTGAACCAATTAGCTGACAAACAATATGGCTTTCCTGTTTCTCAGACCGAAATTGACCTTGACAACAATGTGATTATGGCATCTGTTATGTATGCAGGTTTAAAGTCATTGGTTTAGTTTGAACTGTTCTTGTAACATGTAAGAAATGATTGGTTTAAAAAGTGCGGGAAAAACCCTGCACTCTGATTGGCTGGCAACTGTGGCTGCTGGCTATAAGTAGCAGCCGCAGCCCAGCCAAAGTGGGTTCGTTCTGAGCTGTAGTCACTAATAAACAAAGAGCTTGAAGCACTCCACGTCTGTCTCTTCATGCAAACTTAACAGCATCCTTGGCCAAATATGTATCATTGTTTTGCTAAAGGCAGCCAAGACATACTGAAGATAGAAGGCAAATAAGACTGACTGATCATGGCGTGGCATCTGGGAATAGTTACTGCTGCAGATAGTAGAGAGAATGCATTTTTTTTAAAAAGAACCTATTGGGCTTTGACTTGGGACAACAGGAAAAACAACTGTGGCATGAATGGGTGTGCAATATTCCACCGTACTCTATGTTGAAATTGAATGCTTTTAAAAAGATAGATGTTTACAGCACAGAGCAAGTTATTATTTTGTTCATACACCCAATTGTACATCTTGATCCTGGCCCTTGCAAGCAATGCAGTTGGTCCTGTTCCCATATCTGGAAGCTGTGCACATCTGGATGGGGAGGAACAGAGTCAGGCTCAATCATGAGAGGACTGGATGGCTGTGGATAATTGAGGGGGGGCTTTTAATCTTCAATCTAGTGTACTAGTTGTACTCATTCCTGGTCATTAATGCCCCAGTAACCTCATGGATGGATTACTGCAGTTGGTTATACATAGGGCTGCCCTTGAAGAAAATCAGAAGCTGCAATTGATCCAGAATGCAACATGAGCATTAATGGGTGCACCTCCCTATGTCTATGTAACATCACTGCTGTGTGATTAGCATTAGCTCTCAAGTACACATGTAGGTGAAATTTTAAAAAAATCATTTTAAAAAATAATTGTTTTTACATTGGGTCCAAAAGGATCGTTCAATCATCCTTGGTACAAAGATCCTGAATTGATGTGATGTATTCAAAATATACTTTTGTTTCTCTCTCTGCCTCAATGAGAGGGATTTGTAGAAGAAAGACACTTTTTATTTTAACAAGTAATCTCTCTTCCTCTCTCCATCCATTCAGCTGAACTGGTTAATAACCTCAGTTTTGTTCTCTTAGGTGTTTTGATTGAGGGAAAGCAAACACAGGATAAAAACTTAGTGATTCCTGAGATGATGCAAGATAACATGCGATTTTGCATATGGGCATGATTTGAGGAGCAATTAAAAGAAGATAATAAGCATGTAAAATGCAACAGGGAAAGACAACAACTAACTATCCACAGATATTTCTGAAGCAAAACAATAAAGGCAGTCTAACATTGCTATACCAGATGCAAAATCAAATGCTGTTAAATTAACCCCTGCTCTCTGACACTCCAGAGATTGCTGGCAATGGGATGATGTATCTGTGTGTCCTATGTTCATGCATGCGAGCAATATTTATTTATCAAATGTATGCAGCCACCCATCTCATTGATGTGATTCTGGGCAGTATACAATTTTTTAAAAAACAAAGAATCTTAAGTAGACATTTAAACAATTAGCAAAATAGAAACAGGATTATGCAACCATCTTGCAGGCTCCTCATTACCATGGGATCCCCGAGCCTACTGAAAAAATCCCTCAGGTTTTAAGGTATTTCTGGAAAGACAATAGTATTAGAGCTAAGTGGGGGAGGGGGGATGAAGTTTCAAATGGCTGGAAGAAAAGGGTCTCTTGGGCCCCATCAGAGGGAACTTTTTAGCAAACAGGGCCCACAGCAGGCCTTCCCGCCAGACCTGATGGGATGGGTAAATGTACCTGAGGACAGATGTTCCTTCAAATATTTAATATTTTAAAAGCCATTCCTTTAAAAAGAATGAAAATTGAGGAAATTATATGCCTAAGAAGCAACAAGAGGAACGAGTTGTTGTCCTAGCTTAACCTCTACGGAGCATCTGGCCTGTATCACCGAGACCTGGTTGGGACCGGAGGGGGGGAGTCCCTCTGGTTGATATTTGCCCACCAGGTTTTCGGGTGTTGCACCGGTCACGACCCCAGGGTAGGGGAGGTGGGGTGGCTATTGTTATTCGGGAGACCCTGTTTCCAAGGGAGGTCCCTGCTCCGGAGATAGGCGGGTGTGAGTCCCTCCTCCTGAGATGCGGGCCTGCCGGTTGTTTGGGCGTGCTGCTTACATACCTGTCCCCCAGCTATGTTTCAGCTGCCCTGCCTGGGCTGCTTGATGCCATCTCGGGGGTGGCGGTGGAGTTTCCAGAGCTTATGGTTCTGGGTGACTTTAACCTGCCTTCTCTGGGATTGGCGTCGGCATTGGCCCAGGATTTCATGGCTTCCATGGAGGCCATGGGCCTGACCCAGATAATAGATGGCCCGACTCATGAGGGGGGTAACATGCTCGACCTGTTTTTTGTCTCTGAGCAGTGGCGGAGTGGTCTAGGGGGTGGTGATACAACTATCCTCCCCGTTCCATGGTCAGACCGCTATCTCCTGCGGCTGGTCTTCCACCAAGCCACCCCACACCGCTGGGATAAGAAGCCACCTAGATGGTTCCGCCCCAGACGCCTGATGGACCCTGACAGGTTCCAGGCAGAACTGGGGTTTTTTCCTGCATCCCTTACTCACAGTCCTGCCGAGGCCCTCGTGGCTGCCTGGCAACAGTCGGCTGCAGGGGCTCTCGACAGGGTTGTTCCCATGCATCCCCTTACTCGGCACGGATCCCGTTCAGCTCCCTGGTATACCGAGGAGCTCCGGGAAATGAAGCGTTGTAGAAGGGGACTAGAGAGCAGGTGGAGGGTGACTCGCTCTGAATCTGACCGAGCCCAGCTAAGAGTCCATGTTAGGACTTACCTGGCAGCTATGGGGGTGGTGAGGAGATCCTACTTCTCTGCCCTCATAGCATCCGCAGATAATCGCCCAACCGCCCTGTTCAGGGTTACTCGCTCCCTCCTTCAGTTGGGGGGGTGATGGACCCGTTATGGGGCAGAGCTGAGGAATTTAGTCAGTATCTGCAGGACAAAATCGCTCAGATCCGGGAGGGGTTACATGCGGATTGTCAGTGGTCTGAGGAGGGGAATGCGAGTGTTTTGGCCAATGTGATCTGGGCTGAGTTTGATCCTGTTTCTGAGGATGAAGTGGACAGGATTATGCGGCGGCTGAGTTCCACCACATGTTTGTTGGACCCATGCCCTTCCTGGTTGGTTTATGCCTCCAGGCAGGTCACGTGTGGCTGGCTCTGGGCAGTGGCCAACGCTTCATTGAGGGAGGGGTTATTCCCCACCACTTTGAAAGAGGCGGTGGTGAGGCCCCTCCTGAAGAAGCCTGCCCTTGACCCAGCCGTGTTGAACAACTTTCGTCCGGTCTCCAACCTTTGCTTTTTAGCGAAGGTTGTTGAGAGGTGTGGTGGCTCAGCAATTGCCACTTTTCCTGGAGGAAGCAGACTACCTGGATCCGTACCAATCGGGCTTCCGGCCCGGGTACAGCACGGAGACAGCATTGGTCGCGCTGATTGATGATCTCACTAGGGCATGGGACACGGGCTCGTCCTCTGTCCTGGTCCTGTTAGATCTCTCAGCGGCTTTCGATACCATCGACCATGGTATCCTATTGCGGCGTCTCTGGGGGTTGGGAGTGGGAGGCACTGTTTTATGGTGGTTCTCCTCCTACTTCTCGGGACGTTCACAAACAGTGTTGGCAGGGAGGCAGAGGTCGACTCCAAAGCACCTCACTTGTGGGGTGCCACAGGGTTCGGTCCTCTCACCCCTCCTGTTCAACATTTATATGAAGCCGCTGGGCGAGATCATCCGTGGCTTTGGGGTGAGTTATCATCAGTATGCTGATGATACTCAGCTATACATTTCCACCCCAGGCCACATCAGTGATGCTCTCTCCGGGATGTCCCATTGTCTGGCAGCGGTGCGGATCTGGATGGACAGGAACATGCTTCGACTCAACCCGGCCAAGACAGAGTGGCTGTGCATACCGACATCCCGGTCCAGTTTTGAGGTACCATCTTTGCTCATGGGGGAGGAGGTGTTGCCCCCCGTGGACAGGGCATGGAATCTGGGGGTCCTCCTGGACTCACGGCTCAAATTGGAGGAGCAGGTGGGGGCTGTGGCCAGGGGTGCCTTTGCCCAGATCCAGCTGGTTCACCAGTTACGCCCATTCCTGGACCGGGATGCCCTGCACACAGTCACTCAGGCTCTCGTTATTTCCCGCCTCGACTACTGCAATGCTCTCTATCTTGGACTGCCCTTGCGTACCACTCGGAGGCTTCAGCTGGTGCAGAATGCGGCCGCGTGGGTTGTGATGGGAGCTTCCCTATACTCCCATGTTACACCCCTCCTGCGCGGCCTGCATTGGCTTCCGGTTACCCTCCGGGTGAGATTCAAGGTCTTGGTATTAACATTTAAAGTCCAACAGGGCATGGGTCCAGGTTATTTACGGAATGGCTTCTCCAGCATCTAATGCCAACCGCCCTGTGCGGCGCGACAGGCAGGGTCTCCTCGGGTGCCGTCTGCGACACAATGTCTGGCAGCGACCGGGAGAGGCCTATTCTGTGGCGGCTCCCACTTTGTGGAATCTTCTTCCTTGAGCTCCGTTTGGCTCCGATCTTCGCACCTTCTGCCATGATTTGAAAACTTGGCTCTTTCTACAATCTGGGTTGTGCTGATTCTCCTGGGTTGGGGTTATTTAATTGGGGTTTTAAACGTTAATTCGGCTTAAATGTTTAATATCTTTTTAATTAATTTAATTTATTTACTGTTGTATTTAATTGTAAGCCGCCCCGAGTCTTCGGAGAGGGAGCGGCATATAAGTCAAATAAATAAATAAATAAATAAATAAATAAATCTGGTTGGCCACAGCATGAATCTGGAGCAGACCATCGTAGGTTCATAAATGCATTCACATTATATTCATAATAGGGAGATAGAAAGTAAGGGGTGGTACGTGAGATGTTATACTCTCTATGTGACTGAATTCAAAATACAGCATGTTAACATACAAGAAAAGAACTGTTTCTTGACAAGCATTTTGTATGAAAAGAAAGCCAAAGATAACACTGAAACTCCTTTTTTATTAGTAAAAAAATTACAAGAGCAAATAGCAAACAATACAATATCAGGCTAGGAAAAAAAACCCCACAGACAGTTACAGTTAATTAACAGTAAAAAAAGAAGAAGAAGAAGAAGATCCGGTTTGAGTGGCTTTGAGGACGGACGCGAAATCCGCGATTGTGCGTGGTTTCGGTCCATGCTTACCGCTGGAAGACCCCAAGCCAGCTGGCTCTGGGGTTAAAACCACCCCGTAGAGGTGGTGAAGAAGGGGGAGCTGTCGGCGGGGCGGAGGAGAGCTGCATCTCTCCCCCCCAGTCGATTTTTCCCTTCCCCAAAGGCGGCAAAGCGGTGGTCAGAAATGGCCACCCTGAAGAAGTGCTCAAGCGGACAAGAACGTGCAGGAGGAAGTTGCTGGGAGAAAGTGTAGCGGACCAGGCTGGAGCTGGAAAACATTTATTTGAAGTGCCCTAAGCTGAATAGTAACTTTCGTTTTAAAAAGAAAGATTTCTAAAGATGCGGCGCTAGAAAGTGAAAAGTCAGACTTTTTATTTTTTCCTTCTTTGATGCAGATAGCTTGGAAAGATAAGAGAAAAAGACAAGCCTATGAGATGGTCATTAACTTGCTTGGATACTAAGATTAATAGGCTTTTTATAAGCTGAAAATAAAGTGCCAAGTAAAGAAGAATTTTTGGAATTTTAAAGAACTTTGTATATAAAGAAAAAGAAAGGAAGCAGATAGAGGAAGGGGAAAAGGAAAAAAGTGAAAGTAGGGTGTTGTCTGGAACTGAGGATACCACCCGGACTTAAAAGGATTAAGAGTGGATTTGTAACATCATCTGGAAAAAGACACATTACAATTGAAACATTGTTGCATCCCCAGAGAAGCGAAAGGAGCAAAAAAGTAAAAGATAACCTTGGATATTTAGAGGATTTTGGTTTTTCATATAGAGGATTTTAAGTGGACTGAAACTAACTGGGGGTTGTTTTAAAAGGAAAACCTCTCTCAAGAATGTCATCATCTCGGGAGAAGTTAAACGCTACTTATACAAATTAAAGAAGAGTTACAATGGGTAAAAATGGAGGTCCTGAAATATATAAAACAACAGGAAATGTCGGTTGAGCAAGAAGGGCGGAACAAAGAAGAGGATGCCATCTTAAAGGATCCAAAAACGGCTGGTGTAATTAAGAAAAAGCATAAGGGGAAAAAGGGGAAGAGAGGGAAGAGAGCTAAGAATTTAAAATTTGAATTAACATTTTAAAAAAAGCTTGATTTTAATGTTTTAAGGAGCCAAAGGATAGGACTTCTGAAAGGGAAACCAGGTAGGAAAGGGAATAGAAAGAATAGAAAGGGAAGGGAGAAGAAAGGGGGGTGGAGTACAAAAGAAAGTTGTAAATGGAAGCAAGATATACAGAAGCAAGAGAAATATACTAAGTATAAAGAATGTATTTATCTAGGGGGATATCGAGACAATGGTTAACGCAATTAGATTAGGGTGACTTAAAGGAACTCGTAAGAGTATCTGAGATGTATGATTATATTAGAAATGAAATTTAGAGCTTTTTTCTTGTTTTGTCTTTTTTTCCATATGATATGGATTTAATATGGGATTAAAATGGAAATATTTTGAATAGAATTAAATTTGAATAGAAAGAATCACCTTTGTTATAATGGTTATAATGGTTATATATATTCACAATTTCATTGTTTTTCACTATAAAGGCTTAATAGAGATAATGATTTTGAAGGAGACTGTTTAAATAATAGTTGGTAAAAAAGATGGGGTGCTATCCTCAGATGTAATAATTAAGGGCAAAAGATGCTTTTTAAGAAGTATGATATTGTAAACATGATAGACAAAAGTGTTTTAATAATTGTTTGGAAAAATGTCGGGGAAATAAAGGAAATAGTACAAATGGTTATGATAAATGAGATAGAATATAAAAAATGAGTGAAAGTGTATAACTGAAATTTAGTCGCAAAGTGAAGGGAGGGTTCAGTAGCACACTGTTCTCAAAAAAAGATTTTTTTTTGGTTTTTGTGTTTAGTATATTTGTTAGTATGTGTCTGTCTGCTGGGAATAGCCCTGAAGTAATAATAAGAAGGGATATAAGATACATTAATTTAAAAATACGGAATAGGTTATATATGAGAGTATATAAAAACAATCTACAGATGAGAATGGAAAAGATGTATAAGGAGTTTTGAGTTACCGGCATATTATATGTTTTCTTTTGTGTACGTTTGTTGTAAAACAATAAAACTGTTTTCAAAAAAAAAATTAACAGTAAAAAAAAAGACCCATTAACATGTGTGCATGCACATACACAACACTCCCTGTGGTTTTCTTCATATAAAGCATGATTAATAACAGATGTACAGCATTATAACAGATACCATTTTCATAGATTTTGGGAGATGGTGGTGGAAGTTGCCTCTGAAATACTCTGAGTCAGTATTTCTGGCAACTGCCTGGACCAGTTCCTGCAGTTTTCCTGGCAAGTTTTTCTTCCAGAAATGGTTTGCCGTTGCCTCCTTCTTAGGGCTGAGGGAATTAAGATCACCCAGCTGGCTTTGTGCCTGAGGCAGGATTAGAAATCACTGTCTATGGGTTTCTAGCTTGATGTATTAACCACTATATCAAATTGATGTTCTATTTTCAATGATAGATGTGGTTTGGAGGTTGTTTTTTTTTGCTTTTTTTTTGTATTTGTGCATTTTTGTCATTCAAAATACAAGTGCTACGTTATCCTCACATTCTGTTTTCCCAAGTACTGGATTATAACTCCCAATACTCCCAGTCACTGTTACCAAGGTTTAATTTAGCATCTTGTATGAATTCAGGTATTATACTGTAGTTTGTAAGCCTCAGTTTAAGGTTTCAGGTGGTTCAGCATTATACAATCAATGGCTTTGCTTAAGTGTGACTCCAGAATGTCCCCTCAAATCCTGCTGGCCAGTTCCAAAAGGGAAAAACCAGCACTCCATTTTGGCCTAAGAAGGAGCAGTTGCCTCTCTCTTCATCTGTCCCCCAAATAGTCAGCCTGAGATTGCTGAAAATACAGAAGAGCCACATAGGCTCTTGACCCTGTTCAAAGTTGAAATTGCATAATCTCTGTTCAAAAGAATACCAGCCAAAAGGTCAGCCTGACCCCATCTGCGTGTCAATGCCTCTTTGAAATCTACCACTCAGTTCTGGCATTGCCCAACTCATCTTCCTCTTCCCATTCATTTGAGGCTGGCCCAGAACATTTTTTTTTCTGACCTTGCCTCTGCTCATTCCCCATACAGGTGCAGAGACCAGACAGGTCTTCACTACTTGTCACTAAACAGAGCAGCTTAGTGGACATATTTCTAGCTTCCCCACCATCTGCTTGCTGTTGGCTCAAAAGTTTAAATGTATGGTAGCAGCCTCAGCATGGCGCACTGCTCTGTGCATCCCCTGGACTGGTTGACTCTCTGCTGCTTGCATCGTTTTTCTGGGGCTTCTCACAACTTTTCCTGTGATCTTCTGCAAGATGGTGATGAGGTGTGACAGCCAACTAGACTGGACTAACAAGAAAAGCCGAGTCATAAATGCAACAACTGTGGAGCCATTCAGTATAGCCAGGGGTGGGATGTTACCGGTTCTGCCGGGCTCTATAGAAACGTAATCACCAAACCGTTAGTAACACTGGGTGAATCCCACCCGAGTATAGCGATGGCTGCGGATTTTAAAGCAAATTGGATAATTGACAGAGAACTTGGCTAACAATGGCCAAGAATCCCAGACAGATAATATGTAGTAACAATGAGGGAGAGAGATGTCTTTCCTATTCCAATTGTGAATTTCTTGACAGCATCTGGTTGGCCCTGTAGGGCCTGATGAGGACATTATGAGAACGCAGAGCTTCATTTTACTTAATAGCAAAGCCAGCTCTGCTGTGTATCTGCTGGTATATATAATCTTGAAAGACCATGCTACACTATTCCCACTTTTAAAAACATACTAATTTCATTATAAAAAGGAAAAAATGAGCTGGTTAAACTTACTCACTTATTTGCTACTTATTACTTTCAAAATCAAAGCACCTATTTTATATAGAATGTAATAAAAAAGCATCAACATTAAGCATAATAGGACAAGGGGGGAGGAAGTAACATGGACCAAAGGAAGAGAGTGGAAAATCAAATGCAATGCAGAACAGCAAAAACAGTTTGAAAGAACGCTGGCTAAGGCATTGCTTGTTTTTGTGATAATGACAAAAAAGCAAGTTTATTTTCCAAACCTGTGGCTTTGGAGCATACCAAATGCAAATAAACTATTGAAATACCTGTTCTAATTTGTTAACTTTGCAGTTAATCTCTCCTTGTGATAAACTTTTTAATTAATTCGCCCAGTTCTTAGCTTTCTTTCCAAATATCTAGACCTTCTTTTCTTCTTCACTACTTTCTTTTGTTTCTTCAGTCTTTTTCCTCTGTTAAAGAAGCCACTGTAGGCAACCCCACTGCATTTCAAATTAAGTCCTGTCACCTCCCCTCCCTCCCTCCCTCCCTTCTAAAGGTGCAAAACAGTTAAAGCTGTTTGGGGAGGAGAAGCAGAGCTCTGCTGATGACCATGCCAGGAAGGAAGTGGCCTACATGTTTTCTGCACTTGCCTCCCCTTCTTCTCATGGCAATGCAGTGGTCTTTTTTCCCCCTGTGGCTCTTAGCGGAAGAAATCTGAAGTCTGTAAGACAAACCAAATACATTGTTCACTGCTAAGGAAACTCATTCACCAGGATCATTCGAGACCCAATCCAACCTAATGGGAAGGGGGAGGGACAGGGAAAGAGAGGGTGTGTATGTAAACCTAAACTTGATGTGTCATAAAGCACATTAGATTTTTGTGGGTAAGGAACTTTGGAGGGAGTCCTTTGTTGCTTGGAGGGGTAAAGACTGTACAACTGTGTGTGAAAGGACCTGATTTGCTGCAAGGTATGCTAATAACTCAGAAAGAGTTGCTGATATCTGATCTCTTCATGGGGCCATTCTAATGACGTTCAGAAAAGTAGTCTCTGATTTAATATGTGTGTAAAGCTATAGCAAAATGAAAAGTACCCTGAGCTGATATTTCATGGACAAGTCCTTGTAGTTCATAATATGTAATATTGTAATATGCCATTTACCCAAGATGCTTTTTCAATCTAGTAGTTTTCAGAGAGAAGGGATTTCTCTCTTTTTACACAGTGTATGTTTTTTTTTGTGCCTCTAGAGAAAGGTCTAATGCTGGGACAAGTGGAAGGAAAGAGAAGAAAAGGATGACTAACAGTAAGATGGATTGGACTTAGTTACAGTGACAATAAGTACCCTCTAGAGAAGACCTGAAATACTAACTTAGGGACAGATTGTCATGGAATCCTCATGTAGGAAGCCCCCCTACTCTCTCCAGATTAAAATATTCTTTATTCTTAATATTAAAAGAGACAGGATAGAATATTTCCCCAAAGGAGAAGTGGAGAAACATGTTCTTAAAGGCAGAAAGCAGCCCCAGTCTTCCTGCATAGTAAAACAGCCTCAAGAAGAAGAGACTGGTCTTTTGGAATGGAGATTTTGTATCCATTCAGGAAGACTGTGCCAATCTATTCATAAACAAAATGCACAGGAAGTTGGAGCTGATGGGATTAAAATCTACATTCCTCCACCCAAATTCTAAGGATAGGACATGACTTTTAAGACATAATAGAACTAAACCACCACAATTAGAAAAGCAAAAGGCACAAGGCTCATTTGCACAACCCCCCTGGAGCATCTCAATCAGAACCCTATAAAGATCCATCCACTCACACAGCCATTTTGTCAGCCACCCCAGAAACATGCTGCTGTCGTTGAAGTTTCTGGAAACCAAATAAACAGAGATCTTATTTCCTTGTAGCCAACCTCCTTTGATTTTTTTTTCCTCCTGGCTTAGAACCAGACTGGATTTTTCGTGCAACAATCAGACACAGGTAAAGAGTATAATTGTTTGAGGAAATGCTAGTGAGAAAAACTATGCATGACACTCCTTAAATTACGCCTGCAACTTTGTCCCACCTCACCTGATTTTAACATCTTTCTGACACTGGGATCTAAGATTTTGCAAAACACATTTGAAGGAATAATTGACAGCTATACCAGCTATATTCTTATTTTCTATGAATGTCCATTGCTCACTGATTACTTTTGCAAACAATGACATTTGCATAGGAAAAGTGCTGTTCCAGTCTTAGCAAAATTATGGGAAAGATTTCATGTTTTAAATCTTTCTCCCTTTCATCTATATCCATCTATCCACATTTTACTAAAACTTTTGTTCCCGTAATTGGGAAAAATGGTGAATCATAGGGCAATCGTTTTTCAACCAATGTACCTCAGCTAACATACAGAATGAGTCCAGAAATCTTGGATCTTTTAAGATTTCCCATTAGCACAGCACTAGACAAATTGTGGCACATTAGCATAGCACTAGACAAATTTGTGGTCCCACTAGCTAGCAGAATTCTTCTCATTCCAAGTAGCTTCCATATCCTCCTCTCTCTTAATTCTTAATTCTATTAGGAGATTAACCTATCTTCTTCACAGAGAACTTGTAATTTCTCTTCCTTCTGTTGTTCTGTTTCCTTTCCTTTCATTTTCATTTTTCTTCCATGTCTGTATTTTTTCAGATTCACTGAAACAATGGATTGTCTGACATTCAATACTTCTGATCACCCTTGTATCTTTCAGTAATTCTTTTAATCCTTCATCATAAACATTGAAATAAATTATGCTTTTAGATGTGTATTAAAAATCACAAAATAGTTGCCATTCTCATTCATTCTTTAGTCTCTGAATGAACTAATATTTTACTCTTATTTGATGTCACCAGATAAGCCTATAAATATTGACCTCTGAGGTTTTGTATGACTTTGGTTAATTAAAGGTTGTATATAAAACTATGTTGACCATGAGTTGTAATATTCACTTTAGTTCAGATATAACAGTGACTCTTAGTCTTTTAGTGTGATATATTTAATATCTTGAACTTGAACTATAACTAATGATACCTTAGAAAGTTACCTCAACATTATAAAATCCTTGATTTATTCATCTGTATTATATTTTTTATTTTTAAAGAAATCTTTCTTGTACCTGTTTGTAGGTGGTGTGATGGCTCAGCAGTTAAAAATGCTGACCTCACCCCATTGCGCAGTGCTCGGGTCTCAAACCCAGGCTTCAGATAATGTTGGCTCAGAAATGGAGATCAGCATTGTGCCCTAGAGTCGGACTGGACAGGAAAACCTTTACCAATATTTTTGCCTGTTTATATATAAAGTGTCCGATAAAAATCTGAAAAAGAGTTTTACATTTTTTTAGTAAGCTAGAGAAGGTGCATATTAGGCCACCTCACTAAGTCACTTTTGATACTCTTTGATATGAATATAATAATCTAAAAAGGGAATGCAGAACACTGATGCCACATAGTGGCATGAACTATAATAGCAACTCTTGCTTTAAAATAGCTTTTCCTAAATACTTTCAACACTGAAACTTTAGAAAGTAATTATTATTCAAGTTACTTGTGCCATGGATTATCACCTCACAGGTCTGTTCCTCTAATCTAGGGATAGGCAGCCTGAGGCATTTCAGGCCTTGCTAAACAGGTTTACAATTTGGTTTGTGAGACCTCAAAGTTATCCCAGGATTATAGGCTTAGCTGGAACTTCGCTGTAAATCATCCTGGAGGGAGTCAACGGCATCTCGGATGGGAAATCAATTGTACTGTTTGCCAAGAAAATTAAATGGATATGTCCATGGTCAACGTAAGTTTTAGTACGAAGTCTTAGTATGAAGAATTGCCTTGTTAAAGTATTAATATAAAGTGGATTAATTACAGAGCTCTGTTGCAGAATTCTCTGCTTAGTCTCTGATCCTTGCCTTGTGGGATACTGGCCCATGGCTGTGGTTGATTTTGTGAGCATGCTGGGTTTTTTTAACCAGAAAGAAACTGTTGCATCTGCTTGTATCTGCTAGGTGTTGCTCTAAAAATAAAGGAACCTCTTGTCTGTGGAGATTCTCAGTCATCCAAGTCATAGTTATCTCAAAGGTGTTTTTTCAAAAGGCAACTGGACTATTGTTTTTTTCCTTGAGGAAAAAGGAGAAAATGTTTCATTGCTCATCCAAGAAACTCCATCGGTGGTGAATGATGATGGGGAGATAGAAGGATAGGTACTGACAGTCGAGACTAGATGGTGGTGGGGATGGAAAGATAGGTTGACAGGATGGCAGGGTGGAATGATTATATTTCTTTGCAGTCATCTGGTCATTAGCGCTCTCTATGGGAGCTGTTGGGGGCACAGATAAACTTGAGGGTTTACCTGTGCCTTCAGAGTCACCTGAAACAGGGTTCAATTGGCTGTGGAATCTTCTTGAAACTGCTGAAAGGGCTGTAATTTTGTAGACTGGAGATAGGTGTTGTTCTAACATAGATTGATTCTTTTATCTCTCTTTCAAACCAATGGTCCTCTCTATCCAAAATGTGGACACTAATGTAAAGGAATCTCTTGTGTTGCAGCGTGAAAGTCAGGACGTTAATATCTTCATTAATGACATAGATGAGGGAATAGAAGGTGATACTAAGCTGGCAGGAATAGCTAATGCCCAAGAAGATAGACTCAAGATCCAAATGGATCTTGACAGACTAGAACACTGGGCCGTATCTAACAAAATGAAATTCAATGTAGAGAAAAGTAAAGCCCTACACTTAGGCAAGAAAAACCAAAAGTACACATACAGACTGGGTGAAACCAGGCTCAATAGCAGTAACTGTGAGAGGGATCTTGGAGTCTTAGTGGACAACCAGCTAAATATGAGCCAGCAGTGTGCAGCCACTGCCAAAAAAGCTAATGCAATCCTAAATTGCATTAACAGAGGGATACAATCAAGATCAAGTGAGGTACTAACACCACTCTATAAAGCCTTAGTAAGACCACACCTAGAGTACTGCATCCAGTTTTGTTCACCACATTATAAAAAAGATGTTGAGACTCTAGAAAAAGTACAGAGAAGAATAACCAGGTTGATTAGGGGACTGGAGACTAAAACATAAGAAGAACGGTTACAGGAACTGGGCTTGGCTAGTCTAGTGAAGAGAAGGACCAGAGAAGACATGAAAGCAGTGTTCCAATATTTGAGGGGCTGCCACAGGGAGGAAGGGGTCAAGCTATTTTTTTAAAACACCTGAAGGCCAGACAAGGAATAATGGATGGAAACTGAACAAGGAGAGATTCAACCTGGAAATAAGGAGAAACTTTCTGACAGTGAGAACTATCAACCAATGGAACAGCTTGCCCTCGGAAACTGTGGGAGCTCCATCACTTGAGACTTTCAAGAAGAGATTGGACTCCCATCTTGAAGAAATGGTGTAGGGTCTCCTGCTTGGGCAGGGGGTTGGACTAGATGACCTACAAGGTCCCTTCCAACTCTGATTATCTGTTATCTGACTCTGGGGGGAAAAGCCAAGGGGGGACTGTTATAGTCTAGGAACTGAAAAGCTATTTAGGGCCAGGGACCACATTTTAAAGATTTTCAGAAAAGAAGATTGCAACAGTGGGACAATGATCTAGAAGTGGTGCAAGCTGCAGGCATTTGGTCCAACGTCATATTTGTAGCTGTGACTATATGATGCAGACAGGCAGGATCTGGTTGTTGGGTCTTGGGGATTTAGGGGATTTGGATATGGGTTTTTTTTAGCCTCTGCAGACAAAGAGATTGCCGTGCCATCACTGGAAAGCTTTACTCATGCAAAAATTACCGATCATGCAGCGGCTGCCAATTCTGTTTAACACATAATCAGATCAGGATGTTCCCCCTCCCGTCTTTCTTGAATGGCACACACTGTTCTATTTGTCCTCAGCCTTTGAGTAGTGCAAGTTGGAGATCCAGATATGCCGAAAACCTTTTTCCCATCTGGCAAACAGGCATTTCTGTGATGTCAGTCCTGGCTGGAAGGAAGACTTGGCCTTCCCCTTCTATTCAAGCTGCTCCACAGCTATCAGGTTGGTTTCCCTTTTTAGCTCTTTTGGCCTTCTGTCCATCAGCTTGCATCAAATAGAACAAGACATGGATTCAGTGTTGGACAATCCATCCTAAGCCATCTGCATTTGACCTATTGTTCTTGTTGTTAGTTAGTTAGTTCTTGTTCAGCCCAAGACATAGATCCCACCTTTTTTAGAAACCTGAAAAATAGAGAAAGTGGACCAGTTCCACTTTATTTAGGATATCAAAAGAAAATCTAATGAAGCCAACTGCACTAGAGCATCATGTATAAATTATCTTCTATACCTTTAAACATTGCAACAAACAATAGTTGCTAAATCCAATGTATCCTCAGAAAAATGCAATGTATCCTCAGAAAATTTTTATAACCACAACACAAAAGAATGTAGCAGCATATAAACAGTGCCTAACATAACATTATTTCAAGATTTCAAACTTTCCGTGGTTTTATATCTGCTTTTAATAATAGAAGTACAGTGCTCTGTGGGAATGATCTTGGAGGAGAAGGGGAAGAGCATCAGCTGGAGGAATAGTTGTGTAAGCAGCAACTTAGCCCTACAAAATGTGGGGATGCTACCTGTCTCAGAAGAGACCCTTCCTACAGTGGTGGGATTCAATTTTTTTTACTGCCAGTTCTGTGGGAGTGGCTTGGTGGGCACAGCAGGGGAAGGATACTGTAAAATCTCCAGTCAGAGGTGGTATTTGCCAGTTCTCCACACTACTCCAAATTTCTGCTACTGGTTCTCCAGAACTGGTCAGAACCTGCTGAATCCCACCTCTGCCTTCCTAGCTGCTTGAGCTCTTAGGTGACAGGGTAGAAATCTATTTTCAGATTCTGTTAGTGTAACTTTGCAGTAGAAGTAGTACTTCTGGGTATGTTTCTTTTCTGGCCTACCTCACAAGGCTGATATGGTGGTGAAACAAACATATATCAGATCCCTATGAACATTTTAGTTCTCCTTTTTTTCCAATCAATCAATCAATCAATCAATCAATCAGAATAGAGCTGGAAAGGATCTTGGAGATCTTCTAGTCTAACCCCCTGCTCAACCCTAGACCATTTCAGACAAACATTTGTCTGAAATCTCTTCTCAAAAACTTCCAGTGTCAGAGCACCCACAACTTCTGGTGGCAAGTTGTTCCACTGGTTAATTGTTCTCACTGTTAGGAACTTTCTCCTTAGTTCCAGGTTGCTTCAATATCGGGTAAACTACCAAGAAATGTTTGAATGGAAAGAGATCAGGCTTGCGCGTTGGCTGAAAATAGTGTTGGTGATTTGGGGCAAACTTTTCTTCAGAACTTTTTTCCACTTGAAGTAGAAACAGCTCCTTGTGTCCTCTTTATCCTGCTGTGCCCTCATCTTTTCCTCAGTCCATGCTGAATGCCAGGATGAGAAGCCAAGAGGTTCATCAAGATGTCTAGAGTGGCAGGGCTGTAGTGAATTCATTCTGCAGCCTCCCAGTTCTCCTTTGGCCCTTGAGATATGGAGACCAAGAATGCCAAAATCTTTTAGTCACATATGAAAGAATAAGAACAAGGAGTTCTTGGAAAAGACAGTATCCATTTACTGCCAGATCTGGCAAGAGTATCTTATACCCTGATGGGTTCTCTGTGCACTAAGACAGGGATTTGGCAAACAGCAGGCTGGCAAATGAGCTAATGAGCCTTTGTGAAGGCCTCACAGCTTTGGAGTAAAAAACAAACTCGATGGGGTTTTGGTGCGGATTTGTTCCGCATCCAGCGGGTCGCTCACTCAGGGGCCAGAACGCATCAAGAAGACAACACACACAGAAGTCTACTCGGGTGAGGCGGCCCCTAGTGAGGTTTGGGTGCCTCTTTTATTGGTTTAATGCGGAAGCGTTTACAGTGTTATTCCCATTGGATTAGGCGAGTAACATCTCCATATATGGTCAAATTAATTTTAGCCAATCCTAGCAGAATTGAACCTAGCAGAATTGAACCTTTTGGTATCTAGGGTCTGCGGCTGTCAGTTAGCTGTTGTGCCCTTGGCCTAGTTCACTGCTGACGCAGCCACCCGGACACAGCGCTCTTCACACAGCGCCTACATCTCCTCTGTTTTGTTTAAATTTTGCAGCCTACATCTAAGGCAGGTACTGCCTCCAAGGAGTTCCTCCCTTTGGCATGTCCACCCTTTTGATGTTTCAGCTACAGGGCAGCCTCCTCGTCTGAGGAATGCTGATAGGGAGCTTTCAGGAGCACAACTGTTTTGGGGCGGCGAGGAACCATCGCCTCCACGGTGGCTAGGCGAAGTTTTTATGAACCTTAGGGCTCGATTAAGGACACAAGGTGCAACAGCACAGACCAGAAGTAGCAAAATCAGGGGGCCGGCTATGGCGCTAAGCAAGTTGTCAGCCAGGGGGAGAGGTTAAACATATTTTGGTACCAGAATTGCTGTTCTGCACGTTCTCTCCTTCTGGGCTAATCCCTCCCTTAGTTTTTCCATGGAGTCTCCCACGATACCAGAATGGTCTGCATAGAAGCAGCACTCTTCCCTCAATGCCACGCAAAGACCCCCTTCTTGCAGAAAGAGAAGGTCCAAACCCCTTCTATTTTGCAGAACAACCTCAGATAATGAGGTCAAGGATTCCTGAAGATGAGTGATGGAAGTTTCAATCCTTTCTAGGTCAGTGTCTATATCTAGTCGGAGAGAATAATATTGTTGCCTTCCAGCAACTAGGGCGGTGACGCCAGTGCTGGCTCCCGCCACCCCCAATCCCAGCAATACCGATAAGGTCAGGACTGTAACCACTTGCGCTTCTGGAGGCGCGGGAGAGCTATACTGTTGCAACATTTGGTCCGGGGTAGTATAGGATTTTGGCAGGATCTGAACCTGGATGCAAAACCCTTGTTGAGAAGCAAGAGTGGGTCCGTGCACGCAGGCGGTGAGCCCCGTGGAACAAGCCCACCAGGAAACGGGCCCTGGGAGGAAGAAAAGTCCTTAAAGCTGGCGGTAAAGTTTGCTCGGTGCTTATCAGAGTTGTTGTAGGGCTGCCAGACTGGCACATAATGTGTCCCATTGTACAGTTTGGTGGTATTATCACAGTAGGAAGAGTAGTTATGGGGAACATTTCCCAAGCAGCGGCCGGTGCCGGTAAGGGAATGGAGGGTTTGGGTGCCATTCCTCCATCGGCAATTACTGTCAGACTTATTCATGGAGGGTGTTTCGATACTACCTACAGCCTCATAAAAGGGGGGCACAGCCGAGGGCAAAGCCAACAAGAAGTTGTCCAATTTGGCTGAGAAGCATTAAGGAATAAGAAGGTGGAGTTCAACAGGGAAAGGAGAGGGTGGGGAGTTGAGGCATGGGGTTGTAAGAATGAGTATTGTACAACCTTGGAGTTAGGTCCAAGCGGGGACTAGGGGAGAGCAACTCTTCTAGTGATGGTGAAGATATTGCCATAATCATACCCAGCTGCATATCCTTCCCCCAGGTGACTCCCCTTTCCCACCCTTCATATTTCCTGCCTTCTGATGTGAACGAAAGCTTGACAGGGTTGCAGAGGGGCCAATCATCCCTCCCCTTGGAGTCATCGTCTTCCTCCCAAGTCCCCCTACCATACCCTGGGCATGGCATGTATTCGATCCCTTTGCAGCCTTATGTAGTCACCTTTCATAGGGGGATCCCACCAGATGTTGCCAGATGAGACACAGTCCCAATGTTTGCAAAAGTAGTCAGAAGCCCCCCCGCATCTATATCTGTAGTCAGCGTTGGTCATGTGGCCGGGACAGACATAAAAATGGTATTTGTGGACAAATCCAGGACTAGGAGAGGGGGCATCGCTACTGTGGTTATATGCAGTCACCCCTAGCAGCATCTGTCCATAGTCAAAATATAGATCAGGGAACCAGGAATCAACAATAGTCCGATTAAAGGTAGAGTTCAGAGTTTGTCCATAAGCATCGGTAATGAGCCAGGATATATCGTGAGGTCGATGCTCATTGCGCTATTGCTCAGGGAGCAAAGGAGATAAGGGGCATGTCCAGCAGGAGAAAGAATAGGGAAATCAGCATGGTCGTGGATTAATCTATTGCGCAGCGCAGCAGCAACCGCGGCGTGAGGAGCAGAGAGGATGTCGGTGGTCGATCAGCGAAGGTCTGCAGGTAGGGGGTTAAGACTTCCTCTATTATGACGATATCACAGAGGATTGTGCAGGAGATGCAGCAGATGCAATCGATGCAGTGAGCACAGCAGCAGCAGCCACAAAGGCAGTGGCAAAACCAGCACATCAATGAGGGGATTCGGTGTTAGGCAGGAAGGGGCGAACACAGCGACCTGGGACCCATAGCACTCGATCAGGCAGTTGTATGGCCGCGTACCCCCGTCCCCAGGTGATGAGGCTGGCGGGCCTTTCCAGGCCCGGTCCGGGAGGTGACGGTAATAAACCTGTGGCTTAGGCTGATCTGCAGGGGGAGAAGAGGGGAAATGGCGCTCTGCAGCGGTAGTTAGGGGTGGCCAGTTAGATTAACAAAATTCAAGGTATATAGGCATAAATTCAAGGTATTTTGTATCGCTGGGAGGCCAGGGGGGGTTTTCCCCTGTTTCGAATATCGATTGAGGGCATGTTTAAGTGTTTGGTTGGCGCTCTACCAAGGCCTGGCCCTGGCTGTTGTAAGGAATTCCAAATTTGTGGATAATGTCCCATCGATTGCAAAACTCTGACATAGCAGAGCTTGTATACGCAGGACCATTATCTGTTTTTAGCTCTTTTGGGCGTCCCAGTGAAGCAAAGGTTCGAATGCAGTGATTGATCACATGTTTAGAAGCCTCTCCTCTTTGAGGAGTAGCCATAATAAACCCTGAAAATGTATCAATGGAAACATGCATAAATTTCCAGGGGGCAAAAGGAGCATATTGGGTAACATCCATTTGCCATATTTGGCAGGCCTGAGTTCCTCTGGGGTTGACTCCCATGGGAATGGCAGTAGCCTGCTGACTGCAAGTAGGGCATTGCTGCCGTATGGCCGCTGCCTCAGCAGCTGTAATGCCAAATTGCTTAATGAGCTTTTGTATTTTGGTGAAAGTATGAGTGGCTTTCCCAAGGTGTCACAGGTTGTAAAGGCAAGATCAAATGTGCAGCTGCATCGTCTGCCCTATTGTTACCTTCTTGGAGCATACCAGGGAAAGGTTGGTGGCTCCTAATATGAGCAACAAAAATGGACAATTTCGTTCTGCGATTAGGGACTGCAGGGTGCAAAATAATGCCAATAAGTCAGGTTCAATAGATGGTGATAGGTATGAGTCAAATATTGTGGAGACAATTTGAGAAACATACATGCTATCAAGAATCAAATTAAGTGGGACTTTAGAAAAAGCTGAAAAGCCAAAATTGCAGCGGCTAGTTCAGCACGCTGCAGATTTTTGTGGTGGTGTTGTTTTGTCTTCCAGATGCCCTCGTGTAGCCAGGCGATGCGCCTTGTGTCTTGCTGCCATCAGCAAACACAGTGATGGCCGCAGGCAAGGGTTGGGCGGATATAAGAGGTTGCCAATTAAAGGGGAGAGCCCGCACCATCTGGAATCGGGGTCAGGTGGGGGTGACAGGACACCTCCGTGCCAGTCTGCTAGGGCAAATTGCAGCTCTTGAGAGGTACGATACAGTGATTCCCAGATAAAGAGTGAAAAGGGCACATACAGGGTCCCTATTTCTATGCCGAGTAAGGCTACTGAACGATGTCTAATCCTTCCTAGCAATAGCCACCTGGGATTGGCGAGTAGTAATAGAGGCTCTCGGGGTATGGGGAAGGTGGATCCATTCCAGGATGAGTATCTTACTCGTTTTTTGGAACAGGGCGGCGGTAAAGAGTTTAGGGGTGGCAAGGATTGTTGCGGACAGGGGGTGATTGGCCTGTGCCCTGTCTACCCAAGTGATAGACATTGCTTTGTTAATGACAGCGATGGCCCTTAATTGGGGTTGTTGCAAGACAATTTTATCGCTAGGATTTTTTCCAAGGGTGAGCGCGGCAAAGAGGGGGGACAGTTCGGTGGTAGTCAGACCCAGGTAAGGGCGGGCCCAATTAATCGTGCCCAAATATTGCTGTAGTTGGACCAGGGTGGGGCGAGGGGGTAATTCCAATTTTGGCAGGGAGGGGGTGGCGGCGGACTGTAACAGCTTATGACCCAAGTAGAAGTAGGGTGCAGCTGTCTGGACTTTGTCTGGGGCAATGTGGAGACCCCCTGGCAGGAGGTCAGCAAGCTGGGAAAAGGTAGCAGAAGCGGTCCCAGGGGACCAGGGGCAGCGATGAGAATATCATCCATGTAATGGTAGACTAGAAAGGAAGGATGGGCTTTCCTAAAGGGCTCTAACACCTTGCTCACATAATATTGACACATGGTGGGGCTGTTCAGCATACCCTGGGGCAGCACTGTCCATTGAAAGCGATTA
Source organism: Naja naja (assembly GCA_009733165.1). Taxonomy (NCBI): domain Eukaryota; kingdom Metazoa; phylum Chordata; class Lepidosauria; order Squamata; family Elapidae; genus Naja; species Naja naja. The sequence goes on from CM019149.1 coordinate 200,669,233, forward strand.
GAAGGATGAGAATTATTCAGGACAGGCATGGTGAATGCAAATAAAGGTCTATCCTCTTCACAGACGGGGATGGAGAAAAAACAGTCCTTGAGGTCGATGATGAGCAGATCGTAATCCCTGGGGATAAGATTAGGATTGGGTAGCCCTACTTGAAGGGGGCCCATAGGGTGCAGGATGGCGTTTACCGCTCGCAGATCTTGCAATAAACGCCACCTGCCTGATCTCTTTTTAATCACAAAGATTGGGGTGTTATATGGGCTCACTGATGGTTCAATATGCCCTTTGGTCATTTGCTCTGATACCAATGAGGTGAGGGCTGTTACCTTATCCCTAGTCAAGGGCCACTGATCTACCCATACTGGGGTGGATGTTTTTAATTGTAACTTGAGCATTTTTTCAATCAAGTATGATTTTGGAATGGCACTGTTCCATGAGATCCCGCCCCCACAGATTGATGTGCAAGGGGAGGATTACCGGGTGGATATAAATGGGGTGAGATATGGAATCACCTGTGACTGGGAGCCAGTTGCGGCTGCGGATGGCTCTTTGGATCCCTCCCACTCCTCTAACCGCGGGGGCAGAGTCAGTGGGCCATTCGGCAGGCCAGTCTGTGGTGCGGATCACGCTGATGTCAGCTCCTGTATCAAGGAGGCCACAAAAAACACGGTCAAGGATCCGCACCTCTAGCATAGGCTTGCCGCTCGTGAGGGGGCGTTCTAGTGCCATGGCATCCAAATTGTCAATTGGGGGCAACTGAACAGCCGTGGCTACCACCCCTTCCCTCATTATGTCTGGATGGCTGGCAATAGCTACCATGGCTAGGGAAGAGAAGTCCTCTTGTTCTCGCAAAAAGGGGAGGCTAGGATACCTCGCACCATTAATTCTCTAATGGGGTAAACCAGCAGAGGTGTATCCGGTGGGGAGGGTGTGTCCGGGTGCAGTTTTGTGGGCAAGAAATAGACCGAGCCCGGAATGTCCATCTCTATATCCTCGACATGACAATTTTATTAATGGCTTGCTATAGTCAGCCTTGGGGCGGGGTAGCTGATTCCCCAGTTCTAGTTTCCCGACGGCTTGGCATCTGGGCATTGGTCTGCCCAGTGATAAGCCTTGCGGCATTTAGGGCATGGTGTGGCAGGAATCGCCGGCCTAGGAGGACGAGGGCGAGGTGGGGCTCTACACTGTGCTCTAAAATGGCCTGGCTTCCCGCAGTTGAAGCAATTCCCATGCGGGCGGGGCGGGTAGCCTCCGGGGGGGCGACCTGGAGAGGGGGGTGGGGACTGTGTGCCATGAAACACAGCCGCCAGCACCTCCATTTTATGTGTGGTGGTGCCGATGATTCTGCACGCTTGCAGGAAATCTGCAAGGGTCACCCCTGGCTTGTTGGCAATGGGCTGGAGCACTTTTTGGCAATCGGAGTTGGCATTTTCATATGCCAACTTCAGGGCTAACTCCTGCCTTGCCATGGCATTGTCAATTTGGCGTTCCAAAGTGACTTGTAGTCAGCTGAGGAACTCCGAATAGTTCTCGTTAGGCTGTTGGTAAATTTTGGAGAATGTTTGAATGGGCTTCGAGGTGGAATCATCTACTCGTCTGATGGCAGCCAAGGCACACTGCCTGATGATGGGGAAGGCTGCCCTGTCGGAGGCCATCTGGAGCGCTGCAGTTGCTCTAGTGCCCACCCCCAGGACATCGTCCCCAACAACATTATTTGGTAAACCCCCTTGTATTGCGATGTTTGCATATTTCTCGATCGACCACCAGACCACGTACTGTGACAGGGTCAGAAGCATGTTAAAGAGCATTTGCCAATCTGCCACTAACATGTCGGTGGTGGCCGTAGTAAGAGCATTCAGTATGCCTTGAGTGAAGCGGGAGTGCAGCCCATAGTCTTTCACCGCTTGTTTAATCTCTTTAACCAACTTAAATGTCAGGGGGTCGTAGAAAGGCACGGCATTTGCGCTGGCCGGTGCACCGGCCGGCACTAAGAATGTAACGGGGAAAGCCGTGCAAGCCTCCATGTCTTCCGGAGACAGCGTTAAGAACAGCCCTAATTAAATGACCTCCCGCCTGCGGGGGATCTGGGGCCGAAGGGGTTTTACTCTCCGGAAGAGTGTTGGTTGGGCATGAAGGTGTGGGTTTGTTCGGCAAGGGCTCATATGGGGGAGGAGCAGAACCCGTGCCCCGTGGAGTGGCATACTTATGGTGGATCATGAGACACTCTATTACAACTCGCCAAGTGGTTAATATCTGTACAGGAGCTCTAGGCGGTGCATGCAAATATTCCCCCAATTTCCTCCAGGTTGAAATTTTTAAATTGCCCTTTTCTGGGTAAGACGGGCAATTTTGCCAAATGAAAGTCAAAAGGTTCACCAATTCTTTAGTTTTTGGTCGAGGGAGAGCTCCATCCCCGTTATTTGCCAATTTTCAGGACGTCTCGGTTAGCCTCCCAACCTCCCGCAGGTGTGTAACCTGCTCTTGGGACAACTTTCCGCCCATACTCACCAATCCCTAGAGGGACGCCGGCCGGCTCTCAGGTGTCGTATAGGGGCCTGATGAGCTGAGAGACTGCCTGGCGCAGCTCGACTGAAGCCGGTGCATCTCAGGCTGCTCTCACACTTGTCCTTCACGTGTCGCTTTTGCATCACGCCGGGTCACCAGTTACGGATTTGTTCCGCATCCAGCGGGTCGCTCACTCAGGGGCCAGAACGCATCAAGAAGACAACACACACAGAAGTCTACTCGGGTGAGGCGGCCCCTAGTGAGGTTTGGGTGCCTCTTTTATTGGTTTAATGCGGCAGCGTTTACAGTGTTATTCCCATTGGATTAGGCAAGTAATATCTCCATATATGGTCAAATTAATTTTAGCCAATCCTAGCAGAATTGAACCTAGCAGAATTGAACCTTTTGGTATCTAGGGTCTGCGGCTGTCAGTTAGCTGTTGTGCCCTTGGCCTAGTTCACTGCTGACGCAGCCACCCGGACACAGCGCTCCTTCACACAGCGTTCCTACATTTTGGCAGCAGGTTTGCGTGAAATCTGAACACTGTGTGTTCTTTGCCACAGAACTATTGAGTCAATTAGAAATTTGACATCCCTTGAATAAACAAAGGAAAGATTAGAAGTCCAACTTTTTCTTTCTGCTAGTGACCACCAAGGCAAAGACTTCTAATAAAGCTACTGTGACGGCTAACTGTTTTAGTTTTTAAGGTTTTAATGTTTTAGTGTTTATTTCAACTTGTTAGGTTTAATTTGTTTTTAAGTAAATTATATGTAAATATGTGTTGTTTTATTGTTAGCCACCCTGAGTCCTTAGGGAGAAGGCGGCATACAAGTCGAATAAATTATTAAATTATTAATATATTATTATTATGACTCATGAGCCAGTCAGAGCCGTTAGTCAAACATTGTTGTGTAATTGAGCACAGAAACCTATTTATGTCTTTTTTTTTTTTACAAAAGATTGCAAACCCCAGCAGTTTGTTTGAAAAGCAGATCTAATAGGAATATGCAGGACTTCGTTCTGGACAGATGCATTGTGGAGCAGATTGCAAGTGGCATTAAAAGAAGCTCCGTTGCTTACCATTATTAACCCCATTCAGAATAAGGAAAACTCTATTTTAAATTTCTCCCATGTTTCAGATTAATTGGTTTCTGCAAATTGTAAAAAAAAAAGAAGAAAGATTTTAGAGCAGGGGTGAGCAAGAGGACATGGGGGCATGTTTAAATTTTCTGCAAAAGCAATAGTAGTTGTGATTAAGCCCTAATCTTAGTAATGCTTATCTTCATATTCTGATTACCCAACTTGGATTTATTAGGAACTATCAATTATACATTGGCATTATGATCCTGCATTCTCTTTCCAAAGAGTAAGCATCAATGAATTTGGTATTTTTTTTTTTAATTTTATTCATATTTATATGCTGCCCTTCTCCGGGGACTCAGGGCGGCTTACAATTTTTGGGATACAACCCAATGCGCTCAGCAATAGCCTTCATTCCATTGTATATATATGCCTGCTTATTATTACTAAGCGGCATTTTTACAAAGTCAGCTTATTGCCCCCAACAATCTTGGGTCCTCAGTTTACCTACCCCGAGAGGATGGAAGGCTGAGTCAACCTTGAGCCTGGTGGGATTCAAACCTGCACTAATTGCAGGCAGCTGGAATTAAGTGCTAGGCATTTAACAGCCTGCACCACCAAGGCTCCCATGGGGAGGGGTTGTCTTTCTTAGACCCAAGCATGCCAAATCTCTTACCAAAACAGTGTAATGTGATGACACTTTAAGTTCCATTGGTTAGTATTGCAGTTTGTGTTGAAGAGAAAAACCACAGACCTCAGGGGAGCGGGCAGAGACCTGAGGGTTGGAGTGCACCACCGCTCGCAAACAGTGGGGGCATGCCCCTAGCACATAATTTGGCCCTCTGTCTCATCCCCTCCTGCCATAACCGATCGCCCTAGGGATTATCAACCCCTCCCTGCTCACCACAGACCCCGTGGCCCCTTCGCCCCCCCCCACTACGAGACCCCTCTCCAGCCCGGATAAACCAGATTTTAACAACGAGGGTTGAACCCCCTCCCTCCTCCCTATCCCATTAAAACACCGAATTAAAAAATTTAAAAGACGTCCCTTAAAACCAAATTTAAAATTTAACCCCTTGGTTGCACCATGCCACCTCTCGGGATCCCAGGATCCGTCATCAAGGTAAGCTGTCGATAACCCAGTGGGCCACCTCAAGGACAAGGGAGCAGTCCTGAGAGCCCATAACTCCAATAGCGAGTAAACACCCATAAAACAATAGATCACAATTCATAAAGGGTGAAGATGGGATGAAAAACATCATACGGCTAGGTGATAGATGTTACACTGATGTAAAGTGTCTAGGTGTCCAGGTTCAGTGTCCAAAAGGTTCCACACCACAAGAGGCCTCTCACAGCTGTTCGGGGGACCAAAGTCAAGATGGACAACCCACCGCTTCTCACCGCCTATCCTATCCATTTGGCTAGTAATCTGGTTTGATATCCTCAAACTCCGTCACCTCAACATCTCAGGTTGCTCCAAGTGAGGGATGAGGACTGTGCAGGTGCAGAAAAATGCTTTCTCTTCTTATCTTCTTTTTCCCCCACAAATTTTTTATGTTTTATTTATATAACGTAAAAATTTCAATTTCAATCAAACAGTGTGCTGTCTGGGTACAATTATTTTTAGGAAATCATAATCAAAAATGTTTATAATAATATTAATCACAATGATATTAATTCTATAATAATATTTTACTTGTCTACTTTAACAAATCTCCTTTATAACATTAGTCTTTTTTGTATCTACATATTTTTAACTTCTGTTTTTATTATCTAACCATTGGTAAAATAAGTCCCGTGTCAAGAAATATTCAGTTCCTTCTTTTTCTTTAATTGTAAGCATTAAAATCTTTCAATTTCTGTACATTCTAATATTTTTTAAATTATACTCTCATCTGTCAACATCTCTTCCCTTTTCCAATGTTGTGCAAATACAATTCTGGCTGCAGTTAGTATATGTAAAATCAAATATATATTCCTTTTATCATATTTTACTGGTAGGGTAGGATGCCCAACAAAAATATTTCTGGTTTCAAATCTATATGCTGCTTTATCATTTTTTCCAACCAAGAATGTATTTTCATCCAATATTTTTTTGCTTTTGGGATGTCCACCACATATGATAATACAAACCAGATGTCTGGTTACACTTCCAACATTTAGTGGACTTGTCTTTAAACATTTTTGCCAGTCTTGTTGGTGGAAAATGCCACCTATAAAACATTTTATACAAGTTTTCTTTATATGCAGTTGGCGTAGTTAATTTAACATTTATATCCCACAATTTCTGCCATTTATCCAGTTCTATTGTATATCCAAAGTTTTTAGTCCATGCTATCATTGTCTCCTTCACTTGCTCGCTTCCCAATTTGATGCTTAATAAATAGTTATATATTTTCTTTATTATTTTTTCATCTGGCTCAGTTAATATGGCCCAATTCTGTTAATTCTTTATTAAAACTGTACATTTTAGCATCTTTCTCATATTGAGATTTTATCTGCACTTGTGGCCACCATGCTATATCTATCCCTTGACTACTCAGAATAAGGAAAACTTGCTTAGTTTTTAATTCCCCCTTTTCATTCAAAATATCTTTATATCTTATAATATTTTTCCATATTAATAACATTAGGATGTATCAATGCTTCCGTTGTGAAAAGCCAGACTGGCATTTTCAAATAATGTTGTTAATTTTTACCTATACTGATAGTAATGCATTTCTAATATAATGTCTTTGAAAATAACTATGTATCTTATTTTTCCCATACCATAAGAAAGAATGCCAACTTAATTGAAGGTCGTGCTCCTCTAAAGTTAATAGTCTTTTATGCCTCAAATTAATCCATTCTTTCACCCATGTAAGTACTGAGGCCTGATAATACAATTCCCAATCTAGCAACCCAAAGCCCCCTCTTTTTTTGGAATCTTGCAACATTTTCAGGCATATTCTTGCTTTTTTCCCTAGCCAAATGTATCTTAGCATTGTTTTGATTTTGATTTTACTTGATTTATTTGATTTGTCAATCGCTTACAATATAATAGGTATAAATATAAACATAGTTATGAATACATGAAATGGATACATATAAGAAAAATAAAATAAACAATAGGACAGGGTAGACACGTTGGTGCACTTATGCACGCCCCTACAGACCTCTTAGGAAAGGGGTGAGGTCAATAGTAGGCAGTCTAAGGTTAAAGTTTTGGGGTTTTTTGGGGTTTGGGGAAGAAACCACAGTGAGGTAGGGTATTCCAGACATTGACCACTCTGTTGCTGAAGTCGTATTTCCTGCAAGCAAGTTTGGTGTGGTTAACCTTGAGTTTGTATCTATTGTGTGCTCTTGTATTGTTATGGTTGATGCTTTAGTATTCATTGACAGGTAAAATATTGCAATGTATGATTTTATATACTATACTTAGATCGGACTGAAGATGGCGTAGTTCTAGGTTTTCTAGGTCTAGAATTTCAAATCTGGTGGCATAGGGTATTCTGCAACGAGTAGAGGAGTGTAGAACTCTTCTTGTGAAACGTTTCTGGACTTTCTCAACTGTGTTAATATCAGATACATAATGTGGGTTCCAGACTGATGAGCTGTATTAGAGTATTGGTCTAGCAAATGTTTTGTATGCTCTAGATAGTAGTGTGATATTACCAGAGAAAAAGCTACGTAGGATTTTAATGCCTTTTTGGCTATGTAGTTACAGTGGGCTGCAGCACTTAGATCATTAGAGATGAGTATTCCAAGGTCCTTGACAGAGTTTGGATCATCAACAAGGTCTTGACTATTCAGCTTGTATTTTATTTTCTGATTTTATTTATTTATTTATTTATTTTTCTTTTCTTTTCTTTAGTTCTTCAAAATATTTTCCTACAGCTTTATTGGAATTGCTTGAAATAAGTCTTGGTAAAATATTCATTTTTATAGTAGCTATTCTTCCTGTCAGGGACAATTGCAAGTTTTTCCATTTCTCCAAACCTGCTTTGATTTGTTGCATGAGTTTCATATAATTATCTCTTTAATCGTTGCACATTTTGCTGTTAATTGTATCCCTAGGTACTTTCTTAACTATATCAATTTTTCCATTAACCCCCTTTTCTGTGTATCTGTAAGATTTTTAACCAGTATTTTAGTCTTTTCTTTATTTCAGTCCTGCAACTTCACTATATTCTTCTGTTTTTTAATTAGGCCCAGTTTCTAGTGGATCTTCTAATATATAAACCAAATCATCCGCAAATGCCTGTAACTTATATTTCTCTTTTTTTATTTCCATACCTTTTATTTCTTCGTCTTGTCTAATATTTCTAGTTAGCAATTCCAAGGTCAGTATAAATAATAAAGGGACAGTGGACATCCTTGTCTTGTGTTTTTTTTTAATATCAAAATTATCTGTCATGTCCCCATTTACCATCATCTTAGCTGATTGTTTGTGATATATTGCTTTGATCATATTAATAAGGTGACCAACTTTTTTACAATGAGAAGGAGGACACAAATAAATTGAAGAAAAAAACAAAGCCACTTGCGCGCGGCTCACTCTTGCACACGGCACACTCTCTCAAAACAATTCTCCTGTGCGGAGCGCATGCGTCTCATAATTGCGCCTCACTGCACTGTACCGCGCCTTGACAAATTGTCATGTCAAATACAAATACGTCACATCACACGCAACAAATCGGCTCGGCATCGATCAAATATTATCAAATATATCAATGTCCCCAATTATTAGTTCCTATTTCTTATATTTAAATTTATGTTTATTCTTATTTCTATTGTATTGTAAGCTTTTGACAAAATAAATAAATAAAATAAATAAATAAATAAAAATACGGAGATTTACAGATTAGTCTTCAAATATCAAAAAGGAGGACATGTAGGAGGACACTTTTCGAGAGAGGATAGAACTTACAAAAGAAGGACTGTCCTCCCTAAAGAAGGATGATTGGTCACCTTAATATTAATAAATCTCTCCCAAAAATCCATGAATTTTAGATGTAATAACAAAAATTGCCAATTAACATTATCAAATGCTTTCTATGCATCTATAAAAATCAATGCCATTTGTTTTCCAGGATGTGTTTCATAATACTCCAATGTGTTTAAAATCATCCTCATATTGTTTTTAATTTGCCTCTTTGGCAGAAATCCATTCTGATCTATATGTATAAATTCATTCAAAACCTTTTTTAATCTCTCCTCAACTTCTGATGGCCATCAGCTGACTGGATGAGGTGCGCAGTGACTTCGCAGAGCTGGACCAACTTGGCTGCCCCCTGTGGTGTGCTTATTAACATTTGATTTCTAATTTCCAATTGACCTCATTCATGCAGGCTGGACAGGGACAGCCAAAGATTCAGATGTGGCCTGAAGGCCATAAAATGCCCAGTCCTGCTTTACAGATAAGAGATTGCGGAAGGCTGGTATAGACAATTTTGGATTCAGAAGTCAAATATCCTAATAAATATAAGTCAAACATATTCTTCTCAAATAACTTTCATACTTGTCACTTTCTCCTGACTATTGGAACTTCCATGTTGTCATCATTTCTGACCTATAATCCTATAAAACCAGACTGAAGCCATGATCATCCTCTCTTTTGAGGGCCTTGGTAAAAATTACTACTGCAAAACAAATTCAGGCAGTGGGAAGGATATTTACTCATTTGTGAAATTCATATGAAAATAAAATAATCTTTTCTATCTCTTGTCCCAGCCCCCAGACACATTCCTACTTGGTGTTATGTGCCATTCAAGTCTCAAACACTATCAGCCCCAGGAAATTTAACTTCTGGACTTGGTTTAAATGGATGTCAAGTCCTTGTATGAAAATGCTCATTCCCTCCTGTTAATATATGGAAACCTTCCTGTGAGATTTTCCAGTCTTAACAAAGTATTTATTTTGGTCAGACAAACAGCAGGAAGCTAGAATGAGAAACCATATGCTAGGTGTGTTTTTAAAAGGAAGTCCCTATACAATATCTGGAAAGTGGGAACATTTTCAAACCTAAAGACAATGGGCTGGTATGCAATGGAAACTGATTCTAGCTTTTCAGAAACTCCTGGGCCTATCAAGCCTCTTTCCCTAATTTCTTCTTTATCTCTTTCTCCAGCTAGGAGAAAGGGGCTGCATTCACACAGCATGCTTACCTATAATGTAGTTGGCTGTGATTTTGATCAGTTGTGGACATAGTGTGATTAGTTTATGTTTAATTGAGTTTATGATTGATGCAGTAAATTATAATTGAGTTACCCATGCATATTATATTTTATGTGAAATGTAAAGATAGCCAAAGTGTCAACGTGTCTCTAGTGAATGAGAAAATATCTAGCAGAAAGAGGGTTCAATTTAACTCTCTTAATAATATGATACACTATTCTAAGCCTGAGTCCATACAAGAGAATGGAGTGGCATTACTACTCATTAAGAGTTTGATTAAAGATATGCTTGGCTATAACTTATTCGCAATAGGATCATAACAATTAAAATTAATGAGAGCCTAATATTCAGCAGTGTGATACAATTATATGTACTTACTATAGATGCAATAGAGAAAGACATTGAGGAATTTCATGGCAAACTGCTAGATATGCTAGAAGCAACTTTGAGAAAGGATGGAATATTCCTTTTAATGAACAAAAACCGAAATTTGTACGAAATGAAGGAATCTGGAATCACAGGAAGATGAACCAGAAGAATAATGCAAGGAATAAGCTAATAATGTTTTATGGAGTGAATTCTCTGTGTATTGCTGCTATTAGTTTCAAACATAAAAAAACACAGATTTTGCATATGGATTTCATTTGAGAGATAACATTGAAATCAAATGAGGCAATAATAAGAAACAGAAAATGGTGAAGTGCATTTCAATATGCCAGTACATGATCACATAAATTATTAGGATCAAATCCGTGGAAGAATAAAGTAGTACTCAAGCAGGATATGAGTACATAATGTAAAAGTTCAATGTAATGATCACACACATAGTATGTTTAATTTACAGATCAAGAAAATAGAAGTAATGAAAGAGTTGTGGAGAAATAGATTAATCATAAAGAAGAGTGCAGTAACAAAGTTAGATAAAAATAAAGATGACGTAATGAAGATTACAACAATCTTTCTTTACAGGGCTAATATTTTGCTATGCACATTGAAAGGGTAAAAGGAAGTGTTGATTAAGAACAGATCCTACCTTCCCCTCTCATATTTCCCCCCATCTTTTTAGCTAGGTTTTTATAGTATTTATAGTATTGCATAAGGGATGAGGTGGCTCAGTGGCTAAGATGCTGAGCTTGCTGATCAGAAAGATCGGCAGTTTGGCAGTTCGAATCCCTACCACCGCGTAACGGAGTGAGCTCCCATTGCTTGTCCCAGCTTCTGCCAACCTAGCAGTTTGAAAGCATGTAAAAATGCAAGTAGCAAAATAGGGACCACTTTGGTGGGAAGGTAACAGTGTTCCATGCGCCTTCAGCATTTAGTCATGCTGGCCACATAACTACAGAGACGTCTTTGGACAGCGCTGGCACTTCAGCTTTGTAACGGAGATGAGCACCGCCCTCTAGAGCCAGAAACGACTAGCATGTATGTGCGAGGGGAACTTTTACCTTTACCGTATACTATTGCATTTATAGTTTTAGGGGCGCAATGATTCAGTGGTTAAAGACGCTGAGCTTGTCAGCTAGAAAGCTGACAGCCCAGATCACGCAATGGGGTGAGCTCCTGTTAGTTGCTCCAGCTTCTTCCCACTTATAATTTCAAAAGCATGCAAATGCAAGTAGATAAATAGGTATCACTTCAGTGGGAAGGTCACAGCATTCTGTGTGTCATGCTGGCCACATGACCATAGAAATTGACTTCAGACAACACTGGCTCCCTCAACCAAGAAACACAGATGAGCACTGCCCCCTAGAGTCAGACATGACTGCATAGGAGAAATCTTTACCTTTATTTATATATAACTATAAATTACATATTTCATCTTTTAATATTGTAAGATGCACAGAATAACCATGTGGCAAAATAGGGGGTTATAAATTTTACAATGAATGAATAAATGAGAAAAAAAAGATTTCTTATAATTATGAATTTTGAGATGTTTATTAAGAGCACCATGCATTAAAACAACTATAAGTCCTGAGCAAATAAAGGCTTGATGAAGCAGAAACTCATTTGTTTAGAACTAGAAAATCTAGTTCTAAAAGGCAAGGCTGAAGAAAATAGAACACAATGGACAGCACTGGATTAGATTAAATTAACTGGAAAGTCACTGGAAATCTTAAGTAATGATCAATCAGTTGGCAATTGTATACTACCATTTCTTAACTTAAAACTGTCCATTCCATGACTGTCTTAGAGAGACACTGCCATTCAGCTAATTTTCCTTGTAAATTTTATAATCCAACAGACCAGAGGTGGTATTCAGCAGGTTCTGACCAGTTCTGGAAAACCGGTAGTGGAAATTTTGAGTAGTTCGGAGAACCGGCAAATACCACCTCTGACTGGAGATTTTACAATATCCTTCCCCTGCCACGCCCACCAAACCACGCCCATAGAACCGGTAGTAAAAAATTTTGAATCCCACCACTGCAACAGATATAGTATTACACCTAGCTCCTGTTGAAGATTAAAAAGGTCAGGTTAACTCTTGATTTTACCTATAAGACACTGATGTTCATCAAGGAAATCCAATGCACACTAGCACAACATTCAAGGATCTTCTAGCTGAGATACCAACATTTTCAGCAGTAATTTTTAGGGATGGCACTATGGGAAAAGATGTGGTCTGATGCAGTGGGTAGACTCAGAGACTAGGAACTATCAAAGGAAACTGACAGCACCTTTTCCAATTCTGATTTCTGCTGAAATACACTAAAACAGATCTTGTACAAGGTAATATAATAAATAATAATAATAATAATAATAATAATAATAATATCAGGTTGTGCTCAGTACAAATGGTGGCTTCCCATTTTTATCATTCTTTCCTCCTCCCTCCAATGCATCTTCCAATTTACAGGCGTTATCATCTGCAGGACGGCAAAGGTCAAGGTGAGTAGGTGACTGCTTGTGCTATGCAGTCCTTTCTATTTGCTTTGGTGTGCGTAGAAGTCTGAATGTACTATTCACTTGACTCCTTTAAAGCTCTCACCACCAGTCCGCACCGAGGGTTTTGTTCAATTCCCATTTAAAGCTGTCTAAATTGCTAGAGTGGCTATCATCCACAAGCATCTGCGGGGGGAGGACAACATGTGCCTCCTGTTGCAAAAGATGCAGCATTTATACGAGACATCAAGATACACGCTCACGTATCACCACCTTGACACTATTATAGCTGGCTACAGATACCAATGCTATCACCACTCGGTAGTAGTAAATTCAATTATGAAATAACATGTACCGGAAGAAGGATTTCAGTTCACCTGTCTGTTGAGCCACTCTATTGGAAGCAACCCTATAGAACAGGGGTCCCCAAACTTGGCAACTTTAAGACTTGTGGACTTCAACTCCCAGAATTCCCAACCAGCATGGAATTCTGGGAGTTGAAGTCCACAAGTTTGGAGACCTCTGTTATAGAATCAGGTGGGATTGATTTACGGGAGGGGAAGGGACAGCTAGCCGAAGGAAAATTGAATGAGAAGAATTCGAATTCTGTGACGTCACAATGCCCTCCCACCCTCATGTACGAAATACGTCATTTAGAACTCCCGAGGCGATTTAGTTACACAGGTTCAAGCGCGCGGCATATCACGTGACTCGCTTTTTTTTATTTTTTATTCCAAATACCATGAAATCGTAGACGTACGAAAAGTAAAAATCAGACAGCATTGCTATCCTCTGCTACGGCACGTACATTTAAGGAAGCCACTGGGAAGTTTATAACAATAAAACGTTTCTTCCCACTTCAGATTCAAGCCTTAAGCCTTGTTTCTGCATACCATTGGCGATTTGGAGAAATGTTTCTACGGTGCTTATTGGGCAACCAAGTGCCACCTTCCTCCAATTAAAATATTTCAGTGTGGATAACGTTGCAAAACCAGAGAGGTTTTTTGTTTTGTTTTGTTTTAAGTACGGGTTTCTCTTTTTTAATTCTAGAAAAAATCACTTCTCAATGACATATTGCGGGGAGGCAAAGACAGGTTGTCATAAAGGGGGTTAGGGCAATCTCAATACTCCTCCAGATTTGTATCACTTGTTAATAATGCCGCTTGTAGCCTTTAGAGAAAAAAAATGCCAGCGTTTTCAGAGTTCATCCATATCCCATCGTTGGCTTAAAATGAACCGTCGGTCTATATTTATTTATTTATTTAATTCATTTTATTTGTCAATCGCTTACAAGATAATAGATATAAGTATAAACATGAGTAAGAATACAGGAAATAGGTACGAATAAATGGGGACAATAGGACAGGCACGGTAGGCACGATGGTGCACTTATGCACGCCCCTTAGTTCGCCAAATTCATGCTGCATAATATTGATTTTTTTTTAACATTTTACATCTCAAGTCGAAAAATCTTCAATTGGGACGACGGCTCCGCCTCCCCCGACTCGGAAAGAGAAAAAACTTCTTTTTTGATACTACTTGACAGATATATCCGTCGCGCGTTTTCCTTATTAAGTGTTTACCCCAGATGTCTCCAACTTTGGCAACTTTAAGCCTGGCGGACTTCAACTCCCAAAAGTCCTCCAGGCTTAAAGTTGCCAAGCTTGGAGGCCCCTGGTTTACCTCACTTGCCCAGAGAAGGGGAGGGAAAAAAAAGGCGGTCAAAGGAGCCCGGAAGTGAAGTTATCTATAGTGTATCTATGGTACGAAGTGAGGAATTGACCCGGAAGTGAATGAGCGGGGTGGGTGGGGGTGCAGCTGGGGTCGTGTTTCGGTGTCGAAGGTGGCGGGTCTACGCTTAGTTCAAGATGTCGATCGAAATCGAGTCCTCGGAGTGAGTGGCGAGGGGGAGGTTGCGCTCGGTGCCAGCTTCCTTTGGCCTGCCCCAGGCCTAGCCCTTCCGGACCCGCCGCCCTGCAGCTTTTCACGTTGAGGCGTCCTCGGGACGCTTCGCTTGCCGTAACTGCAGCCCAGCGGCCTTGGGGAGCACCGGGTTGCTCTAAAGTCATTCCGGGAATTTCCGAAGGCGGCCAAATGCGTCGCGCTGTATATTTACTAGCTATTCCTAAGAAAGTTAAAACATACCGGGGGAGGAGAAGGGCGGGAAAGAGAAAGAAATGGGCATTTGGCAGCGTCAATGCAGGCAGTCCTCAGCTTACGACCACGATTGAGCCCAACATTTCGGTTGCTAAGTGAGAAATTTGGTTAAGTGAGTTTTGCCCCACTTTACGACTTCCCTTGCCGTGTTTGTTAACTGAATCGCTGCCGTTGTTAAAATGAGCAACACCGCTGTGAAGTGAATCTGGTTTCCCCATTGACTTCCCCTGTTGGAAGGTTGCAAACGGGGATCATGTGAACCCGGGACAGTGTAACCGCTGTACGGGCGCATAGGCGGGGCCTCCTCGGGGTGCCATCTGCGACACAATGTCGCTGGTGACCGGAGAGGGCCTACTCTGTGGCTCCCACTTTGTGGAATCTTCTTCTGCTGGAGCTCCATTTGGCCCCCGATCTTCGCACCTTCTGCCACGATTTGAAAACTTGGCTCTTTTTACAATCTGAGCTGTGCTGATTCTCTTGGGTTGGGGTTATTTTAACTAGGGGTTTTTAAATTTTAATTCGGCTTAATTTGTTTAATATTCTTTTAATTAATTTATTTATTGTTGTATTTTAGTTATGAGCCGCCTCGAGTCCTTTTGGAGAGGGGGCGAATTAATAAATAAATAAATAAATAAATAAAAGCGAGTCAGTTGTCAAGCATCCGAATGTAAATCACCTAACCATAGGGATGCTGCAATGATCATAGATTTGAAAAACGATCACAACTTAACTTTTTTCAAAGCTGTTGTGACTTCAAAGGGTCACTAAGCGAACCGTGGTAAGTTGAGGACTAGCTGTAGAATCAAAAAAGGAGTAAAAGCATCCCTTTGATTGAATTTCTCTCTTTGAAGCAGAAATGAATATTGGAAAATGCCTTCTAATGAGATAGTATGTATGTTATGCCTGTGGGAGAGGGAGAGAGTGACTAGTGGAATAAATATCAGTAACTAGCTCGATACTCTTGCTTCGCTGCGAAACTATGTGGTTGGGCTTAGTTTTTGGGGAGGAAAATAAGGGAAAAAATTCTGCCTCTGCCTACCAGCATCCATCAGTATTCATCTGGCTAGTGTCCAGTCAGTATGTGAGAGTTGAGGGCTGTTTGGAAACTGAAAGAGTATTTGCTGGGTGAGCAAGAAGGAGACAGCAAGGAGCCTGGGTATGGCTTAGCTCAACTGTTCTGTACTAAAGCTGCTGTGAAATTAAAACTGAACCTGAAACTCCTCTCCTCTGCTTGTGTTTTGCATTTGGAACAGATTTCTTTTCAGGTGGGGAGGGGAATAGAACTCCTTAGCATCAGAGCATGTTAATAATAATATAGGAAATACTAATGCTCTGATCGTCATTTCGAAAAATCCTTTCTTAGAAAGCCAAGAGGAACATATGTGCCAAATTTCAAGTTTGTAGGCTTTACGGTTCTGGAGATTTTGTGATGATGAGTGAGTGGTATTTCGCTATAGATTAATTGTACTAATTGGTTTTTTTCAGTGTTATCCGTTTAATCATGCAATATCTGAAGGAGAACAGCCTTCATCGTGCCCTGGCTACATTGCAAGAGGAAACTACAGTGTCTCTGAATACGGTGGATAGCATTGAAAGCTTTGTGGCGGATATTAACAGTGGCCATTGGGATACAGTACTGCAGGCAATACAGTCACTAAAGTTGCCAGACAAAACACTCATTGATCTGTATGAACAGGTCAGCAAGCTTTACTTAATAATATTTTGAACTATATCTTTTGGTATATTTTTAATTGCTAGAAAATAAATTGGCATTTTGTAATTTTGCAGAATATTTATCTTTCACTTTTGAATGGGGCAAGTGATGATACATGTATGATGTATGTAGGATCATGCAGATAACACAGCTTAATATTTGTGCCAGATGTCATGGAGTCATCATCTAACTAATTATTTAGGCTATGGTGTCATGTACATATCATTTGATATATCATGGCATGTTATGGTTGCTGCTGTCTCTGAAAATTAAACCATCTCCATTTAGCATAAAATTGTATTAGCTCGATGCAATCTGATTTCCCCCCAGTTTTTACAATGTGTCAATTATTTTTTAAATATTTTTTTCAAGAATATAAGTGTGTGTTGTATGTGCTTCCGTAATATAATATTGGTACCACATAACAGTTTTAAAGAAGTTAAGTGTATTTTATATCCCCCTATTCATAGTTGAGTTATTTTTTTCCATTAAAAAAATAAGAATTTTCAAGGTCTACACTCTTTCAGTTTTAAACTTGAATAAAACTTTGCGTAACATTGACCAAAGTTTTCAGCAGTGTAATTCCATTTAAACTGAATTTACAAGTCACATAAGTGTAATAGTTTGGTGCATTAACATATGTTTGTGTGACTAATAATTATTTTTCTGTTGATATTTCAGGTTGTTCTGGAACTGATAGAACTTCGTGAATTGGGTGCTGCTAGATCTCTTCTGAGACAGACTGATCCAATGATCATGTTAAAGCAAACCCAACCAGAGCGATATATTCATCTTGAGAACCTTTTGGCTAGGTCCTATTTTGACCCACGTGAGGTAAAACTATGTTAGTTCATAGTTTTTTACATGTATTATGTTAAATAATATGTGAAGGAACTGCTAGGCTAATCTGGCTCTTAAATAATATTATATTGTTCTTTGTTTTGCCTAATTAGGTTTACTTTATTATTTTTCTCATTTACAATTTGTAATATATAAAATATCTCATTTAATCATTTCTGCATAATGGAAGATCTAGCTTGTTTACTAATTTCTGCATTTCACAATGATATAATTAGAATTTACAATTTTAAAAACTTTTATAGCTAATGATATCATTTCCTGCACAGATACATTTTGTTGTTTAATGAAAACCAAACTATGTAAGCTATCACACAGTTTTGAAGTTATTGTTAATTATGTAATTCAATTTGTAATACCATTGCATGTTTCATAAGTAAAAATATGTTTAAACATGCTTAAAACAATTCAGCTCTCTCAGTTATATGCCCCTAGATAGTGAAATGGGCAGTATATAAATTTAATAAGTAAATAAATGATAGATAGATGTGACCTATCTTCTAAGAGATGTAGGTCTTGTAAAAGAAGAAGTTATCAGATATGTTTCTAATATTTTTTGGATTGGTTCAGATACCTCTCTGGAACCAGTTTTAAGAATTTAAAATTCTCTGTTGATTTCTGCATACGTTCTTCCCTTTTGCCTCACATATTCTCCACATTTGTTTGACTAAGTTGATATGCTTTTTCTTTGAAAATTCTGATTAAACCTGGCCTGTATAAACAATTTGAGGTATATACAGAAATAAAACATGAAAGAGGAATATGACTTTATACAGAGGAAAAAAGCTGAGAATCCATGATCTTGTGCCTTGTCTAAAATTTAGAATTATTTCATGTTAGACGTTTTGTTTCACTGTGTGGTAAATAATGCTATTTATTTCTTTGTTACATTTCAGTCTGAGGTCTGACCTAGTTTAGGATAGAATCAACATGGTACCTCTGTCCTTCACGTGAGAGAGTAGGAGAGTATAATTTTGTTGGTCTAGCTTGTTTTTGAGATAGCTTTTGATATAATCAACAATCTACTCTTCCCTGGATTGTCTTTGTGAGTTGGGGGTCCTGTACAGTAGAGGTGTCTTTCCTATTTGCAGAATGGTTTTACATAACAGTGTGCTTTTAGATGTGGCAGTGGTATTGTTGGGTACCAAAAAGCACTGCTTTGTCCCCAGTTCTATTTAACATTTATATAGAGTCACTGGGACAGTCATAGAGAAGATTTAATGGGGGGGGGGGAAGCGAGGAGACTGAGAGGGTTCCCAATATACTGACAATAGTACTATTTCTTTATAATTTTTTAATGTTGGTTGGACATTTATTGTTTAACTAATTTATAAAACCATCCATCAACTAAAAGGAGCTTTCCTTTTCCAAGAAAAAAACCCAACATACTGATCAAGCAGCTTAAAAGAAAAGAAGGCAATGGTGAAACCCCAATAATAGGGCCTGCATGGTGTAAATCAGTTGTTGGACAGTCAGAGTGATGGATTAGAATAGGGCCAACCAGTAAAGATTGAATCTTCACAAATAGGAATCTTGTGGGTCCATGATTTTCAGGTAATAGGAACTGGGAATCTTTACTGTATTTCCTCAAAAGAACAGGTCTACAGTTACAACTGTCATTAGAGACCAAGAAACCAGCATGACTGGGAGTGTCTGGTTTCAACTTTGGTTTATGTATAAACTTTGCCCTTTCCTGGACCAAGTTGGGTGGGATGCTTCATTGTGCACATGTGGTATTGGTGTGGAAGCAATTAGGCTCAAGGGCCTCATCTTTGTAGATCAGGCTGACTGACAAACTGTCGTGAATGCCTAAAATTGTAGAAAATCTCATCTAGCATTTGCTCACAGTTTTTTCAATTATGGCATTTATTGCCATACTGTACTGACCTTTGAAACTCTCTTCATTCAGATCTTATTTTGATGAATGACAGAAAAATGCTTTTTGTTCCTTCCTGTATTTTGCATTCCCTCTTTCTTGTTACTGTACAGAGTGTACATTTTGTTTTATTGTGTATTTTTATTTTATAAGCCAGAATGAATTTCTTCCGTTCAGTAAATACACATAATGCTTACTTTCTTATCAAAGTTGGAAATTGCCTTTCCAGAATTTAAATAATTCTTTTCATTCCCAGATTTGTTTTGTTTTCTATTTGCCTTTAGATCAGTGTAATTTATACAAATAAGCAACCAGGCTTTCTTAGTTGGCTGGATTCAAATCTGCCCCACAGTATTCAATGAGGAACAAAATTTAATGTTTCTACATTGGGTATGCTCTTCGCAAAATAATTATTTATTTTTCACATTACATTGTCTAATTTGTGTGGAACTATATGTTAGAAAGGTTTGCTGATACCAGTTAGAAAGACTGTCAGCATGACAATATATTTCTGAGAATATAGTAATTGTAAGCGTAAGTGATGAGTTGGGTTTTATTATGTATTGACATAGAAAATTGCTATTTTGAGGATGGTAACATTTTTTTAAATTCATATTTATATGCCTCCCTTCTCCGGAGACTCAGGGCGGCTTACAATTTTTGGAGCACAACCCAAAGCGCTCAGCAATAGCTTTCATTCCATTGTATATGCCTGCTTATTACTAAGCGGCATTTTTACAAAGTCAGCTTATTGCCCCCAACAATCTTGGGTCCTCACTTTACCTACCCTGAGAGGATGGAAGGCTGAGTCAACCTTGAGCCTGGTGGGATTTGATCCTGCAGTAATTGCAGACAGCTGGAACTTAAGTGCTAGGCATTTAACAGCCTGCACCACCAAGGCTCTTATTTGAACTATGAAGTTTTCCTTTTTTGTTGGACATAACTTGATATGTCCTCCACTTTCTCTGGCTGAAGCTGTCATGAAGCAGACGTCATGTGCATTTTAACAATAAGTAGAAAGTTAAAGTTTTCTTCTGATTCAAACTAAATAGGGTTGGCCTTTCCCAATAGTTATTTTTACCAAATTTGTCTCAATATTCAAAACTGTGTTGTAGATTTAGAATTGCATATATAATGTGTCAATTTTTAATAAAACATCCAGTTGACAAACCAGACAAGTTGTGGTTACGTGGCAGATTTCTCAAAGGAAGTTACTGCTCTGCATGCCTGTGGATCTGAATGAATTTGGCAGTATGTGAATCTGATGACTACTGTTGCATTTCAGGCATATCCAGATGGAAGCAGCAAAGAGAAGCGGAGAGCTGCCATTGCCCAGGCTTTGGCTGGTGAAGTTAGTGTGGTACCTCCATCACGTCAGGTATTTTCCCCCTTAAGCTTAATTGATGAGTATGAAATGGAAGGCTGATTGTTCTTTAAAGCCTAAGATTATTAATCTTTAATATGAAACTTTTCTTTTAATATTTAATACCTTTAATACCTTTTGTATTAAGTTTCAAAAGTGTTACAATCTGTGTCTGTAATCCTCTTTGGTATTGTAGGCCTTGAAATGGCAGCAGCATCAGGGGCTACTTCCCCCTGGTATGACTATTGACTTGTTCCGAGGAAAAGCAGCTGTCAAAGATGTAGAAGAGGAAAAATTCCCCACGCAGCTGAGTAGACATATTAAGGTGGGTTGTCCTTCACCATGATTTCAGCAACAGGTCTCAGGCCTTCCGGGATTAGGCAATTTTAATTGGATCAAATGAGGCATGTGCTTAAGGCTTTTAATATATCTCACTGGCTGGATTCAATACTGTATTAAATTATCATATGGCTTATTTTATTTAGCTTGTTATGAGAACCCAACTGATTCATTGATCAAACTCTAATATATTTTAGATGACTTCAAAAATTCTATATTTTAAAATAGTGCATGCACATGTCATTTTTATTCTTGTACTTTTAAAAAGAAAAGAAAAGTTGATTTTAGTAAGGAATTAGATGAAAGCCATATGGTACAGTGGTTTAGGGTTAGGGTTACAAATCGGGACTTTCAGCTTAGGCACAAATCCAGATGGATGGACTTGAACTAGTCCTTCTCTCTCAGCAGTAGGTACTGGTAATCCTCAATTAACGATGGTAATTGGGGCCAAAATTTGCCGCTAAGCGATAACAGTTGTAAAGCATGATGTCACATGACCACATTGCTTAAGAATGACAATCCCATTAATCCCTGTTGCTATTGATAAGTAAGGACCTCCTGGCCACTTCCTCACAACTTCCAACAAAAGCAAGCGGAAGCTGGCAGGAAGTGGCAAGTCCCAGCTGCCTTGAAAGTAGGCTGATCGGTAGGTAAGTGACTGCTACCAGTAGGAGGCGCAAGTTGCACATGCTTCAGGTGCAGCATCAAGCCAATGTTTTTTGGACCCAAGAATAAAATAAGATCAAGATTCAACTAGTGAGCGATCACCAGGGTATCATTCCCAGGGTTGTAGAGAAGAAAGGCACTGCAAGCTACTTTTGTACAGTTGCCAAGAGAACTCCCCTCAGTGTATCCAATGGGAATTAAGTTTAATTTGAAAGATGTCTTTACCTTTCCAGTCTAGATTAGTATATATTATTTGTTATATGCTATTTCTTTCTTCCCATAAAACAGTTTGGTCAAAAGTCTCACGTGGAATGTGCGCGATTTTCTCCGGATGGTCAGTATCTGGTCACTGGTTCTGTGGATGGATTTATTGAAGTCTGGAACTTTACCACTGGGAAAATCAGGAAGGTAATTCTATGACTCTTAACTGTCATGTGAACTGCTCAATACTCTTCATCAATTCTTTGGCCACAATAAACGAAGATGAGTAATATGAACTCTTCTGGATTTCCAGATAAAATTGGGATGGAATTTTAATAAGGGTACACAGTGCCAAACCTTTGAAAAGCAATGCAGCACAATGCACTCATTACAGTCTTTTTCAAAATGGAAGCCAATAGAAGATGTTATGAGGTGCAAGATCCATGATCCATACCGAATATTTTCTTCTTTGCTTTGTCTTTGCTGTTGGTGGGGTGGGTAGAAAACTGGAATTATTTTCAAAATTGGAAATAAATGTGAATGGAGAAAAATGAGCTTTGGAGAAGATTTGCAAAGCGACAGTAACATTTGATGTTATTTGTATAAATGATTACAGTGTTATAAACCCCAAATTTATGGAGTAACAATTAACATCTGAAGCACACACTTTGCTTCAGTCCTTGACTTATTCTCTTTCAAAGAATCTCCTGGTTTAGATCCAAAATTGCCCTCTGAATTAGAGAGTCACCACCAGTCTGGATTTTAATAGTATGATTTAGGATAGTGTGGCTCCTGAAATGAATTGTGTATATATCTGTTCCTCCTGATGCTTGTTCTTCTCTTAGTTCTATTAATTATTTTGTGCACTGCTTTGTTTAGGATCTGAAATATCAGGCACAGGATAATTTTATGATGATGGATGATGCAGTGCTGTGCATGTGTTTCAGCAGAGACACTGAAATGTTAGCAACTGGAGCACAAGATGGAAAAATCAAGGTATGCTATTAAGGACAGCTAGAGGCCCAGTGTGGCCCTTAAGAACTCTCTTTATTGAACTCTTGTTTATTGAACTTCTAAGATATGACAGACACACAATACTGGGTGTTTGTCGGGGGTCAGAAGAGTTTGAATTAACCACCCTCTGAGAATGTGTTCTTGATCCTTTCTCCATGATTTTTTGTATTGCTTTTTAAGCATTGATTCATGGAGAGAGGTTAGGAGTATTTTCCTGAAGGTCTATGGAAATTCTCAGTCATCCAGGTCCTGGTTGTCCCAACGGTGTTTTTTCAAGAGGCAACAGAACCTTCTGTATTTTCTCTGAAGACATTTTGCTTCTCATCCAAGAAGCTTCTTGGTGAGAAGCTCAGAGCTGAAGAAGCTTCTTGGATGAGAAGCTCAGAGCTGAAGAAGCTTCTTGGATGAGAAGCAGAACGTCTTCAAAGAAAGAACAGAAAGTGCAGTTGCCTCTTGAAAAAAACCCTTTGGGGTATTTTCCTGAAGGAAAGTAATTCTGTTCTTTCTTAGCATCAGGAACAGTTTGCACAATCCCCAATCATGATGTATAAAGAAACAGAAACAAGTAAACTGTTCCTCTCTACCTTCAAGATTGCATAGAAGGGAACAAGTTTATGGCAATGAATCATGCAGAAAAAGAGCAGTTTTCCCTGGGTGCACATTTGGGGGTCCAGATTGTTCTGGTTTGTCTTTGTGTCTCTTGTAGCACACAGCATGGGCTGGCAATTTGCATTGGTTGCCGGTTGCCGTCCGAGGGAGACTCAAGGTGCTGGTACTTACCTATAAAGCCCTACATGGCTTGGGGCCGGGGTACTTGCGGGAACATCTCTTGCCAGCATCAACTGCCCATCGCCCTGTGCGCTCCCACGGACAGGGCTTCCTTGGGGTGCCGTCTGCCAGACAATGTTGGCTGGCGACCCCCAGGGGTAGGGCCTTCTCCGTGGGAGCGCCCACTCTGTGGAATCAGCTGCCCCTGGAGCTACGGTTGGCCCCTGACCTCCGTTCCTTCTGCCGCGGCCTGAAGATGTGGTTATTTGAACAAGCCAGCCTGGACTGAGGGAGGGGTGGTTTTTAGATGTTTTAAATGTTAGTGTCTTTTGTGGGTTTTAGATACTGTTTGGCTTGGGTTTAATAACTTTTAAATAATTTTAAATTTTGTATTGTGTGTTTTTTTATGATGTGAGCCATCCTGAGTCCTTCGGGAGATAGGGCAGCATACAAGTCCAAACAATAAATAAATAAATAAATAATTTAATGACATTCACTAATCTCAGATATTCAGTTAATAAAAGAGGCCAATTTGAGTACAAGAGCCACAGTGGCGTAGGCTACTTCTGCTGAATGCCGGCTGACTGCAATTTGGCAGTTCGAATCTCACCGGCTCAAGGTTGACTCAGCCTTCCATCCTTCCGAGATGGGTAAAATGAGGATCCCGATTGTTGGGGGCAATAGGCTGACTCTGTAAAACCACTTAAAAAGGGATAGAAAGCACTGTAACGCGGTATAAGTCTATAGCTATGGCTATCTTGGTCAACATTCTGGTCCAACAATGGCCAGTCTACTGCCATGGAGAAATCTGTTTTATTCATAAGGACATGCAGTATATGTTTTAGATCTACCTGAGTGAGCCAGGAAATTTGGCAGGAAATGTTTTTATCTTGTGATGTTAACATCAGTTCCCTGGTTTCTCTGAAGGTCTGGAAGATTCAGAGTGGGCAGTGTCTGAGGCGATTTGAAAGAGCCCATAGCAAAGGTGTCACCTGCCTGAGCTTCTCAAAGGATAGCAGTCAGATTCTGAGTGCCTCCTTTGATCAGACAATCAGGTAAGTCTCATTTTGCAATACATTTGGCTGTTCCATCTGACTCGGACAAATAACGCTAATGTTTTTATGCTGTAACAGGATTCATGGGCTGAAATCAGGGAAGACTCTCAAAGAATTTCGTGGTCATTCCTCATTTGTTAATGAAGCTACATTTACACAAGACGGACATTATATTATTAGTGCATCCTCTGATGGCACTGTGAAGGTATGCTCCTGGGTCCCGATCACTAGGTGTAATTTGCATGATTAGTTAAAATCTTTGCTTGTTTTTTTTTAAAACACATTCTTAGTAGTAGAGATAGTCCTCAATTTACAACCACAATTGACCCCAAAATTTCTGTTGCTAAGTGAAATATTTGTTAAGTGAATTTTGCCCCATTTTATGACCTTTCTTGCCCCATTTGCGACCTTTCTTGTTAAAATGAATCACAACAGTTGTTAAGTTAAGCCTTGGTGGTGCAGGCTGTTAAATGCCTAGCACTTAGTTCCAGCTGCCTGCAATTAGTGCAGGCTGGAATCCCACCAGGCTCAAGGTTGACTCAGCCTTCCATCCTCTCGGGGTAGGTAAAGTGAGGACCCAAGATTGTTGGGGGCAATAAGCTGACTTTGTAAAAATGCCGCTTAGTAATAAGCAGTAATGGATAATAAGTAATGGAATGAAGGCTATTGCTGAGCGCATTGGGTTGTGCTCCAAAAAATTGTAAGCCGCCCTGAGTCTCGGAGAAGGGTGGGATATAAATATGAATTAAAAAAAAAAGTTAGTAACATGGTTATTAAGTGAATCTGGCTTCCCCACTGAGTTTGCTTGTCAGAAGATAGCAAGAAGCTGGTCACATGACTCCAAGGCACTGCAAAATGTCATAAATATGAGTCAGTTGCCAAGCATCTGAATTTTGATCACGTGGCTAAATCAACTGTTGTTAATGATTATTTGTACAGAAATATTTACAAATATTTACAAACAGTGTCTGGTCCAGGTAAAATTAAATTAATTACAATTTCTGTCTCAAATGATTTCTACTAGCTGCAGCATTTTCAGACATATCAGGTTTTTTGGTCTTTGGAGACCCACCATAGTTTGACTTAAACTAGCTTCTAGATGCCTTCTTCTGGTCAATCTCTTTTAAGTGACTGATTTTTTTTCTTTTTCTTTTAAATATTGGTTTGATTTTTTTTGCATTTATTTGTTTGCATGGTTTATTTGGAATATGAAGACTACCGAATGCTGTAATACCTTCAAATCCCTGGGTAGCACAGCTGGAACAGACATCACTGTGAACAGTGTGATTCTCCTGCCTAAAAATCCAGAGCACTTTGTTGTTTGTAACAGATCAAATACAGTGGTCATCATGAACATGCAGGGGCAAGTACGTAATTGTGTTTTAAACATCTGTGAGAACCAATCGGTGTTCCTTTTGACTCAGCAGCTAGAGCTGACAATGGGAAGTCATTGTTCCCACTTTTTCTGATTTGTAAGGTTTTTTAAAGTCATGATTAAATGTTGCATTGGTTGATTGAGGATGCTGAATTAATATTTAGGAGTCTCGAGTAATTCAAAAGACCCTATTTTCAAGCTATTTGGTTAAAGATTATATTTTTGTTTATACACAATTTTAAATTGGTTTGGAAGGTTCTTAGCTTTTCCTTCAGAGATCTCAGAAATTTGTACTGAGAGAAAAGTCCTCTTTCCCCCCATATATTAGCCCATAATATTGGTACTACTTTTTATTTTTATGTTTTATTATTAAATTTTTACCCTGCCCATCTCTCCTGTAAGGCGACTCTGGGCAGCTTACAGATTATATATGTTTTTAATCAAGGTTTGTAAATGTCTCTAGTAACATTGTTACAGCACATCTCGCTTTTTAAAGGTGTTTATTACTCAAATCCTCCTATACTATAAGGTTAGTTGGTATTCCCTTGCTGTGCCTTTAACATATTTTCAAAGACAAAAGAAAAGGAGCTAGTGAGGTTTGAAATATGCACATCATAATACCTGTACTATGTATTGAATCAAAAGTACAGTGCAGATTTAATATATACATTTCAGCTCACTCTCCCACCCGCATCTCCAGGCAGAGAGATAAAACTCCTTCTTAGCCTTTGGTCTCTTTGTTCCATCAGCTTCCTTTAACCCAGAGGTCTCCAAACTTGTCTGGGAGTTGAAGTCCACACGTCTTAAAGTTGCCAAGTTTGGGGACCCCTGTTTTAACCTCTGAAGATCTCCTTGCTACTTGTGCTATTGCTAATAATTTGGATTAGAGATTGCAATTCCATAACATTTTACACTGTCCTTTGGAGGGGGCATTTTCATGAGAAATGAATACCATATCTTGAACTATATCATGGCTGCTGACTTTCTTTTTTTCTTGTTCATATTTCAACTTGGTAGATTGTGAGAAGTTTCAGCTCTGGTAAGAGAGAAGGGGGTGACTTTGTCTGCTGTGCCCTATCTCCTCGAGGCGAATGGATCTACTGTGTGGGTGAAGATTTTGTCCTCTACTGTTTCAGTACAGTGACTGGCAAGCTGGAGAGAACACTGACGGTGGGTAGCAGAGGGTGTCTTGGTAGCAACCCAGCAGCAGTTCTATATGCAGTAGAGGCCAGATTTGGCTCCCTGATCCTATAGACTTTCCCACCAAATCTAATATTTCCCCAGTTTACACTTAACAGAATTCCTGGAAGAGCAGATTTCCTCCTCTAAAAATCACTGATGAAGATCACAGAACTCTCCGCCCTGTTTCCTGACTTCCACACCACTTTTTCTCAACCCAAATATCCACCAAATGTATAGACTTCAACTTCAGAATCCTTTGGTCAGCTAACATGGCTGACGTTTGAAGTCTTCAAATATGGAGAGTATCGGAAAGACTGCTTTGTGGTGTCTTTTCTGGACTTATATAGGATTTAGGACTATAGTTTAACTTTAATCCAACATGCAATCACCTACTGAGTGTAAGCCAACCATAACCATGCATTTAACAATCCACAATGTTTCTCTAATCAAATCAGATGTAATCTGCAATCCCAAAGTCAAAATTTAATTTTTCTCCTTTTCCTGTAGGAAATCTAAAAGGGGTATCCAAGCCACAAGAAACAAGTAGTCAAGGTTTTTGTTTATTATTAAAGCACTCTCAGCTAGTTCTACTAGTTTCAGAAAACATTTCTTATTTATTTTCTAAAAGTTTTTTTTCCTTTTAGGTTAGAGAAAGATGGAGAAAATACCTCATTTGATCTTACATTCTGGTGATAATCTTGTTTCTTCTTTCTTTCTGATGTTAAGGTTCATGAAAAGGATGTCATTGGCATTGCTCACCATCCCCATCAGAATTTGATTGCTACCTATAGTGAAGATGGGTTGTTGAAGCTGTGGAAACCATAGAACTGCATAAATTCCTTCAGCACGTGGCTTCTGGATCCCTGGGAAGTGTGTACCATGTGCAGGAGATACATTTCCAAGAAGATTTTTAAAAGGCTTGTTTTAATTTATATTGAATTTCATATTCAGCTGTCTCAAGAGGAACGTTTAGCTATATATAACGCTAGTTGTGTATGCAAATTGCAAAATCAGTTCAATTTCTATAAATGTTCTTTTCATATGTTTCATTTCTGCTTCTTACGTGAATGACATTACTTCTGCATATTTCTGAATTTTTAAAAAAATAAAAGATAAATTCTTTTAGTTAAGGGAAAAATTAAGAGCAAGTACATGCAGTTTTACTATTTAAAAATTGCATGTTAAAATTTTTGGCAGTATTCATGGAAATGTAAAGCACATATTTAAACATTGCCCGTTGAAAGTTATGATCTTGCAGATTATGTAACTTGGTTGAGTGAAACCCCTTGTTATTAAGATAATTACCACTTAATGGGAATGTGTGTAGAACATGACAGATTAAATTTATAGCCACACTGGGAGTGGGGAGTTGGGAGTTCCTGCTGTGGTTAAATGTTAATTTCCCTCTCCTATTTAGAATATATAAATTGTCTTGAATAGGATAGAAACTGATTTGTGT
Organism: Naja naja; assembly: GCA_009733165.1. Taxonomy (NCBI): domain Eukaryota; kingdom Metazoa; phylum Chordata; class Lepidosauria; order Squamata; family Elapidae; genus Naja; species Naja naja. The sequence continues at coordinate 200,697,881 of CM019149.1, forward strand.
TTTGTAGACTTTTTGATGTTCTGAAATATACTGAGTTCATGTTACAAGCTTCATCTTATTTTCAGAAAGTAAGAAATAAGAAAATATTTTTTCCTTGAAGTATTTTAATTTTGCTGTACAAAATGGACATTTTATGGATTCTAAATGTGTGCAGATTTTTTTGTAGCTCCTTTTTTTAAAAAACACCTGCCTGTTCTACAGTAAAATATTTCTTAAAGAGGCATTTGGCTTAGAGCTTTTCTAACACCTTTAAAATAAGACCAGTTGAAATTTATGAGGTGAAGTTACTTATTGAGTTGAATCTGCAAATTAGCACTATTAAATATATATCCCATCTTTCCTATATTCATTGGGAGAGAGAACTATAGTATGCGTTGTATTTGGTGGTGTGATCCATTATGTGATAGCGTCAGTTTCACATCAGTGCTCGGATGAACCTCACCACCTAAAACATTCACCATGTGCCCAAGAGTTTATTTTATTTATATTTATTCAGCCTAAGAGCTGAATTTGTTATTCTGTAATTGCAGCATTGTGCCCAAATGTGCAAGAACTCTCCACAGCCACCTCACGAGCAGAAAATTCTCCGTTATACATAGAAAATGGTCCATAGTGATAAAGAAGGCACCATACCTTTTACCAAGTTTCGGCAATCTTTGCTTTTAAAGAAATTTGATTAAAACAAATTCTGCTATATGCAGTGGAAGCTCTTAACAAAACTGAATTACAAACATATTGTAGTTATCTAACATTTTCTAAGATTACTTTTTAAATTTCACCTCAAATAGCTTGGTATATTGAGTTCAGTATTTACTGGCATTAGACCAGGGCTGTCACTCTCGGCCCGTGGCTGGACGGGCTGGATGCGTTGGCCACGCCCACACCATTTAGTGAAACTGCAGTAAGTCACATGATACTGTGACGGGAGTTTGACACCACTGCATTAGACGATTCAATTTTTCAAACCAGTCTTTAGCTCATAATTTTCCTCATGCAACTCAGGAGGCAGACATGTCACTTCTCTGCTTCTGAGCATTCAGTTTATAACTAAACATCTATATATATCTGCCAAACTTATTTCTTGTAACTGGCTTCAATGGGATAAAGGTGCCAAAGTGTATGAGCCTCAGGATCATCCCATTTAGCTACATGCCAAACTAGACCAAGGGTTTTTTTTAGAAGATTTTCTTGACAAATGTATATTTGGAATGGATGGATATAAAGGCCAAAAAGGAAGAAGAGATGAAGCTGTTAGAAGGATAGTTTTATTTCCCCCTACAGGTACAAACTTGAGTGTAAAGTACAATAATCAAGCATTTTAAAGACACATAATTCCACTGTAACTCATCCTTATCACAAGGACTAAAATAATTTGCTGTACAACTTAAATCCTTGCCAAGGATTTAAGCTAGTCAATTTTTTTTGTCAATTTAAAATTCTAATGGTGAGAGATTTGTTTTAAAATTACATATGGAACTGAAATGCTATTTTCTGCTATCCTGTTTGCCCATATACAGATATATACATATAGCAGTTACATAAATTTAGGGCTTATCATAAATGACAATGTTAGCAACTTAGTTTTTAGAAATAGCAGTCTTAGGTATATTTAAGAGGTACTTGAACCTTTGCTAACCCTTCCCCCAGTCATGATGCAATGCCTAATTATTTTGGATGAATCTACACTAGGTTACTTATATTGACATTTTGAAATAGTCATTAAAATGTAGCCTTTTTCAGAAACTACACACAAAAACCTTATGGACTGTGAACAGTTTGTTAAGGAGTCATTTAGTGTTAATGGGTTTTTTTTTGCTAGTATTCATGCAGAATGGAATTTGAATGTTAATGACATGAAACTCAAAATGCTTAAGGATGTAGTTTTGCACCATTATTCCTAGGCATATTTTTTTTCAGTTACACGATTACCTCTATAAAAATTACATATTTGCTATTCAGAATCCTTTTTTAAGCTTTTGTCCCATTTACACTTAAGACATTTGATGAATTTTTTACTCCTACCCAAGAACCATGTCAGGATCCTGTCTAACATCAATGAGTTTTATACAGCATTCTAACTAAAGCTCAGTATAGAATGAAAGGTGTTCAACGTTCCAGAGTAGAAAATAAGCAAGAGTTCCATACAGGTGCTGTGCAAAGTCTCAGCCAGCCATAGCACACCCAAAACACATGAATGTATCTAGATGAATACAAAATTTTAATTTCACATCTTTAACATGAATCATAAATACAGATGCATACATAAGGAATATAATTTATAATACTAAACAGAAATCACTGAATACTAAGCAAGTGCATTTGCACACAATACACTTATGATGCACAAAATAAAATAAGCCAGAGTAAAGTGGCTTCAGGTTTCCTTAGGAGGCCCTATAGAAATATGAACATTCCAACTTGATCCAAGTAGTTTTACCGATTTCAATTTGTTAGCTTGATTTAAAAACAACTAAGTTTAAATATTACAGAGACAATAGCAATTCTGAATATAGCAACTTCAGTCCTTCACTCATCCACAACTGACATACAGGACAAGTAGCACAAGTGTAACTGTGAGACCACTTTAGGAAGTCTGGCATTGAACACCACCTCTAGGGTGGTGCTCATCATCTTCATATGCTTCACCATTGTAATGCTGTCTTCTTTCCTGAGATGGGTCAAAGTCTACCAACTCTACTTGATCCATGTCTTCAGTTTCTTCCACTTCTTGCCTTGGCGGTAGCAGTTTTTCCAATAAACATAGCTTATCTGAGCAAAGGAAACCACTTTCTGGAAATATCACCTGAAAATTAGAAAAAATATGAATGCTTCTCATATATTTTTATGAGTATGAAAAAGTATGAATAATGTGTCTGAATTTTAATGTAAAAGATACATCTGCTTAATTTGTATAACTAACACCAATTGTTAAGAAATCAGCATTATAAGGCAGCATTGCCTAAAATGTTGAAATTTTCTGAGATTTAATTAGTAATTCAACCATCACTTACCTTAAATTCAATTATAAGACGACCCTTTTCATATGGCCTACGGTAGATTGGCATTCCTTCATTTAGTACACACTTAATATCACCATGTTTGACAATCTGACCTAGAAATGAAAAAGATATAACTTGTGTTTAACAAACTTTATATAAAATTAAAGTTACAAGTACTTGTAATTGCTCAGATACTCATCTAAACAGCAAACTAAAGACATGAACAAGGCATCCACAAAGGGTAGTAATCAGATTCTGGGAAAAGATCCAAGTGCTAGAAATATTTTGTAACCAAATCCAAACATGACATATTCCTAAAGTGCAGTATCATGGTAAAAAAAACCAAAGGTTTTCTAAGACATGTTTAAAAGATTTCGTCATCAGTTACAAATGATTGTACAATTCCTGTTAATCCAATGCAAAAGGAGTTTGATAAATGCTAAATTCTATGGAGCTATTTAATTACAGTACTAATTTAAGACAGTTATAGCTGATTAAGATCTTTATAGCATTTCACTTGGATTCTTCAAAAAGATAACATTTTATGGTGGGTTCCAATTAATAGTGACTCCACTATTAATTGCAAATGTTCAACAGACTAATCGTAGGCAGCAGTTGTCAGTTAAAGTAGAATGTTCATTTAACTGAAGGGCAACTTCACAAGATAAGACTTTATACACACAATGCAATATGGACAGATATACATCCAAAGGCTATTAAACCATGGTCTTTTAAATTTAAATTTATTGTACACAAGTTCTTTTTTCAGCAATACGACTTACCAGGATGAGAAGTAATTATTATAGTTCGATTATCCAGCATTGCAATTGGTTTTTGAAAGCCACAAAGTGCTTCCACTAATTGTATATCCATAGACATGACCAGGTCTTCACCTCGCCTGCAGAAAAAAAGTTATCTGCCTTAGAATTGCAGGGCTATAACCATACTGTATAGGATATCAATTCCAAAAAGACAAGGAAAAAAACTACTTAAAAAGGTAAACTATACTATTAAATAAATGTACAGGGAGAGTATAAAGAGACCTGCATTCCTACAGAATTAAAAGGATTTGTTAGTGAAATAAGATTATTCTGGCACCAGATCTGATTATATGGGAAAACAAAAAAAATTAAGGTTTTATCTTAATATCTGATGTTTAAATATTATGCTATAATATAGCAGATCAGTGACCCCAGCATGCTATCAAAGAGTGCCATAAAACACATAGACATCTAGAGTGGTGGTGCCTCACTAATCCTTTATATGTTTCTTAAAAATTTTTAAGCAACTGTGGCATGCTGTAATGCAAAGTGATTATCTTCCAGCATCTTTATTTGCAATAAAGCACCTGAATCCTAAATGGGCTCTATAATATTTATTGAAAAATAAAATGTTTTGGATGTAGTCAAATACAAGGGAAGAGAATTTGTTTGCTCCCAAAAATCCCACAAAGATAAATATGATAGTAGGCAACATCAAACAGCACAACACATAGCATTCTGATAAACTGGCCCTCTGAAACTTTCCCATGGCAGCCATTTTGTGAATAGGCAATTTTCCCCATCCAGCAGCTACAGGGCAATCATGTTTTCAAAATTTCTCCTGCTCAAAAAAGGATGAGGATCCCCATAATAAATCAAAGAATATCTTGAAACTCAATGACATTCCATGTTTAATTTTCTAAGCAAAAAAAAAAAAAATCCTGCCGCAATTTCATGGGAAAAAAACTAAACTGATTTGCCCTGCTACTGTACAGTAATCTAATATATACTATTTACATACATACATAAGAAATTGTTTCAGCACTTAATGACTTTGAATCATTAGACTGAACAAACTTTTTAAAACTGAGAGAATATCATACACTTTCCTAAACAAAGAACCAGGAATTGGCAATTAAAAACTGCTGTTGTGCTAGGCTTCATACCTTGATATAACTAGTGAAGGGCTACAGAACTATGACAGAATCAGTCCGTCATCTGTACTATTGCATATTAATATGCATTTATAAAGGTAGTAGGTGTCCAGATATTAGTTACAATGTAGTGGTTTACATTCGTTTAGTAGCTTAGAATAGGGAAAATTGCATGGCTTTGCAGAAATAATTAACCTCTGTAGAGAGAAAGTTAAGAGAAACTGTGGGCAATTGTTACCCTGACCATCCTATTCTGACTACAAAATTTAAAACCTGCTCCAATCAGTGTCTTTCAAACATAAACCTTAAATGTCTGACAACCGACATTCCCAAGCTGTTACACATACTATCCAATTAAGATTTCCACAGTATTATGAAAACTTGCCTTGTAAATATAGAATGATCTTTTTGATCCAATACAATGATAATGTCTCCTGGCTCCAATCCTGGTTCTTGATCACCTTCACCATGGAAAGTTATTTTCTGACCATCTTTCATTCCTATTTCAAAAGAAACAGGTTAGACTTAAAATCCACAAAACATATTTTAAATTATTGTACTAATAGATTTAGCATTCTTCACTCTGCAAATAATTTGGTGAAGCATAACTAGAAGCATGAAATAGGCGCAGAAAGCATATTCCTTAGCAGCTAGTAAAAAGCCAGCTAGTCTCAGTAAGTTATTCCTTGCTAATTTTCTTTTGCCAAAATTTCAAGTTCTGTATTATGGAATGTACAAGTGACCTGTTTGTATTTTTTAGATATTGTGAAACTAAACTGTTGATGTATACTAGTTGTAATAATTTAATTTGAACATGTTTTAATAGTTTTCCTTTTGTGTTAACTTATTTCAGCTCTTATGTCAAAATTATTTTTATCCAAATACTACTTTTCCAGAGCCATCTGATGTCTACTGTTCAAGGAGTCATTATGTCACCCATATAGCACCCCTCAATTCTTATTGGGAGCCATTAAACACACACAATTAATACAAAAATTATGGAAAGTTATACTATTTTATGAAAGCACCACCTCTTGACAGAGGTACTGAGGTTTAATGCCCAGAAAGTCAGTTGTGTTTGTGTGGGAACTATATTATCAGACAGGGTCATTCTGAGAAGAAAAATTAGCGAAAGACACAGGTCTCATGGCACAGAAAACCCAAACCTACTTAATTTATCATCTGTTTCTAAAATTAATATGTTAATATGTAGGGCTTTTAATATCCCACAACTCCTAATTTCTCCTTTAGTATACCTTTATCAATGTGGACTTCCAGAATTTTCTTTTCTCTAACAATTTTCCTTCCATTGCAGCTTTTACACCTGTCCTTAGGACTGATGCGCTCCCCATGGCCTTGGCAGTCCATGCACACAGACTGGATTTGCTGAACCATTCCAGGCCCTATCTGGTGAATTCTTATTTGCATGCCTGTTCCTCTGCAATTAAGGCAGCATTCTACTGCACCTTTCTTGCCCCCTCGGCCTAAAAAAAATATGAAAAAAATTAAAATTAAAGAATATACTCCATCTTTTCACATTAAAATTTCTCCTGAACTTCTATAAAATTAAAGAAATATTTTAGCATACCTTCACATTTATCACAAATCACATTTTTCTGCAGAGCAAGTTTCCGGGTTGCTCCATTGTACAAATCTTCAAGAGATACTGATAACTGATGAACTACATTTTTACCTGAAATGAAAAGCATGTTATTAAGGATTAATTCAATTCATAGCTGATAACTTTTTTGGGGGGAAAATCATGTTTATTACAATGGAAATTAAACTTGGTTGGATCAATGGAGCATTTCTAAGTAAAGACTTAACAAAGGCCATTTAATGTGCAGCTTAAACCATATTGAAAACATTTGGACTAATTGTATAATTTATACAGCTAATATTAACAGTAATAACAGCAACAGACTTTGAGGTACTATTCAAATAAGGCTAATAGATGCTTTAATGGACATTAATTCATTTACAGCAATCATTACAAAGAAATGGTTTTACAATAAATAAAAATCCTGAAACTAAAATTAATATATTTACCTGTTCACCTTGAATCCACATCATCACCTTTATCTTTGTGTCTGCAGGCAACCACCCTTTTTACTAATAAAAAGTTAACTACAATTTCCATTAGATCAAAGAAAGTTGTGCATTACCTCTCCTCTCTCTTTGCATTCTTCCACCTCCTCCAAAGAACATATCAAATATATCCATTGGTGATCCAAAACCGCTTCCACTACCACCTTCTTTTATTGCTTGTTCACCACCTTTATCGTACAACTCTCTTTTCTTGGAATCAGACAGGACTTCATAGGCTTGGGAAATTTGTTTGAACTACAACATTTAAAAAAAAATCAAAGGCTTATTCTATTTATGTAATTGCTGCCAGACAAATGATAATTTATTATTTATACCATCAGCTTTACTACTAATTTAACCTTCCTAATTATAAACCTTTAAGTCCTGTTCCACAGAACCACCGTTGGTTTTTTGATATTGTGATAAAGTGATTTGTTACTCTTTTCTGCTGAAGTCTAGTTCACAGGTTCAGTGCTGCTTTAGCTTTTTCAAAAACAACTAAGAATAACTAGGTGCTGCCACAAGAGCTGGGCTGCAAGTTTTCCAAAGGGCAGTGACTGTAAGACATACTGGGAAGTAAAAAAAAACCTGATGCTGATTTACAAGTGGATATGTCTACATAAGTCACCAGGAGTCAAGCTCATCATGGAAACTTTTACTGAAGGTCACATTTGGAAATGACATGGAGAGAAAAATTTATGTACTTTTTTCAAACCTTCCCAAAAAGAAAGACACTTAACTGTAAAAATCAAGTTGTATTTTCAATAAGAGACATTTGGCAGGACAAGAGACAAGAATGTTCAAGGGCAAGCAATAGTCAAGCAAAACAGAACATGGATACATTGAAGACCTGAAGAAGTATGTCCTGAAGAGGTATGCATATGGGTTCAACAACCAGAATCCAACACGTTCACACCAAGAAGTAAAATGAAATGGATACAGACTACCTTCCACATAGTTAATTAGCAGAAGGTGGGAGGAAGATTTAAAAAAAAAACCTATTAACTCACCTTTTCGCCTTCATTAGGATTCTTATCTGGGTGATACTTCAATGCTAACTTCCTATAGGCTTTTTTCAACTCCTCCTGAGAGGCATTAGGTTTTACCCCAAGCACATCGTAGTATGTGGTCTCCTTCACCATGATGCAACCTTATCTACATGGGAACATGGTGGGGAAGAGAAGAATGGTAAGACACTGGTCTAGCGAGTAAAAACAGCTGTTGAGACTCTCCCACACTTTCCTATTTACCTTCCCTTCCATTATACCTTTTTTACCCTTAACAGAAACAATCCTCCCCCATCTTTCATCCACTTCCCCAGCCACCCACAGCCTAAATGGCTATACAAACAGTTACTAAGTGACACAAAAGCACCTTTTCTTGTTCCTCCCGCTTGACTCGGCCACCTTCGCTTAAATGGCCCGAATAAGGTCCCCCTCCTTCAGTCGCACACCTGCCTGTTTCCGAGCAGATGAAGGTCACTTACCTGAAAAAGGGCTTACTCTCTCACCCCCCCCGCCACCCAGCTTCTCCCCTACGGGACACCCAGAAAGGATGCTTCTTCATGGTCACCCTTCCTCGTCTCACGGACAATGGGCACCAACCCCCTCTGCCCCGTTCCCAAAAGGCTCCTTTCTCTCAGGCTTCTCCCTCGTTTCCCTCACCGACACCCCCCCCCCTTCGGCCCTCGTGCCTCCTTTACCCACCTCGTATCGGTTGCCCGCGGCCCCCTCCGCCTTCCCCACAAGTGCACGGTTTCGGCTCGTGCCCCGCGCCCCCCGCGCGCGCCTCGGCTTCCCAAGCGCGCGGACGAAGCTGCCTAGGCGGTCGTTCCTCGCGCGACGACACGGGGGGGGGATCTGGGGAGGGGGGAGAAAGGAAGGCGCGGCCAACAGCTTCCCTTTGTCTTTCACCCACCTCGCGCTTTCAGCCGAAAAAAAAGCAGCCTGACGTCTTCCCCGTAAGTCTACCCGCTCCTGCCGCCGAGTGCTACCTTCGCCTGCCTCTTTCTCTCCCACAGACAAAACGACCGCGACTTTTCTGGAAAGTTCCGAGCCGGTCTCAGGCTAGGCAGCATCCGGGGAGTTTTCTTTTTTCAAGGAAGCCCCACCCAATCCCGGAAACACCGCCTTCTTCACTAGTACCTTCGATGGCTGGCATTCGTCGGCTTTCCAGAAGCGATGACGAAAAACAAGCCGTCTTCCAATCACTTGTCGAAGATTATGTTACCGCCGGGGACTACAAGTCCCATCATGCCAAGGTAGGCAACGTGCTCGGCCCTCCGCCATTTTTCGACGCGGCTCACACAAGGGCAAACTACAAGGGCCAGAATGCAAAGCGGCAGGAGCAGGCGCATTTGACCTTTCGAAGTCCTGTAGAACTGAGCGGTTCTGCGCAGTTTACAGGGAACTTGAGGCCAGGTTTAGGGCAATCTAAATCCTGAAGTGTGAGAAATGCATTAAAACAAACGAAAATATAGAATCTCTTTAACACTGCGTCGAAAAAGCTTATTTTATTTATTTATTAAATTTATATGCACCACCGTCCCACCAATAAAGTGACTCAGAGTAGCTTACAAATAGTGTAAATTAATAAATAAAAGAAGCAAAGAAACTGCAGAAAAAAGAACTAAAAGAGCTTATTCAAGTTTCTTATAATAATCAAAACCAGAAACCATGAGTGCATTTTTTTCTATTTGATGTAAAAAGTGTAAAGGATTTCCAGTCAACCATAAATTCAGATATTGTTTTTGCTTGAATAAAAGAAGTTAATTTATCCATCTTTGTAAGTTCCATTGTCTTCACCAACCATTCTACCATTGCGGGTAGTGTTGAACCTTTCTTTTGATCATATAAGTAGTCTCACTGCAGTTATATATAAGAAGTTCCATGACTTTTTTCTTATTTCTTATTTTTAGTCATCTCAAAAAAGTCTCTGGTTTCAGTTGTACTTTAAAACTTCTGCATTAATGTATTTGCATCCAAAACTCATTGAGATTTTTAAAATATCTATTAATACCAATTTTAAAATTACAATTTCACTGTTTAGGATATTTAGCTCTACAAATTTCCTCCTATAGGAAACTAATGTCACATTATGCAAAACAATCTTGATGGAGCATTTAAATTTGTTCCATACTTGTGCATATATTGTGTCTTTTTCATCAGTTCTTTAAAAAATTGCTTCTTAACTTTAGCAGCAGGGACATCTAGAAAAAACACATAAAAACTGAAATCCTACATCCACCTGTAAGTTCTATTGAATTTTGAATTCTGGTATTAATATTTAGCATAGGATTTTAAAGATATATATATATATTGGCTGCATTTCATTTTTATGTCCCTAAAAGGCACCCTGATGGGACTCTAAAGTAGCTACTCCCTTTTCTGCTTTAATTAACATCCAGCCCGATTAAAAAGTTGTAGAATTGAAGAGCTCGCTAAATATTTTGATGAGATTTTGAGCGGCCTTAAATATCAGTACTAACTGGCAGTGGTTTTGGTTTTAATGGATCGGCCTAGCCTTTTTTTAATGGTTACATAAATAAGAGAAAATCCGATCACGAAGCCTTGTAAACACATCTCACGACCAAACGTTTTTTTTTCTCTCATCTTCACTGCGGGAAAGAAAGGTCGAGAAACTGGCTGGGTAATTTACTTCCTTCCTCTTAGGGGGTGGGAATAAGGAATCAGAAACTGGTATTTGATTGGGCTGGAAGCGGTCCAGAGGGACGCTATTGGCTAGGAAATGTAGAAAGGTGCAGAGATGGCAACGTGGAGGTGAGTGGAAATGCGAGGGAGTGTGTGTTGATGAAAGGAGGAGGTTCCCGTGAAGGAAGCTTCTGGTATTTCGGCGGCGGGGGGGTTGAATAACGCACCGAAAATTATAGGGAGGGACGAAATCGGATGGGGTATATGGGTCTTTAGATGGTCTTTAAAAAAAAATCAAGCACAAAATTGTACTGTGAGATGGCGCAAGAGAGATTGTCTGGAAGAAATGTTTCTGTTAGAACATTTTCCTCGGAGGAACTCGTATATTCATAGAGTCACTGACTCTCAGGAGCCAGACTCCAGCTGCCCTAAAATGCTGAATTGATTGTGGCAGGTGTTTGGCTTGTTTCAGTCGCAGTCCTTTGCATGCTGAATTTAGTTAATAGGATTTTTAATAAACATGCATTAAATCTGGATGTTGGTGATAAGGATCATAGCCCGGATAAAATACAGTACAGAGCCAAAATTTTGGATCCATATATCCACGAACAATTGTTTTCCAAAATAGTCCTGATCTGTCATATTTGCAATATCATGATGGAAAAAGGGGGAGTGAACCGGTTCCGTTTCTCTTGTAAAGTTAATTTCTGTAACCTGAAAAGTGCTGAACACTCCTACTGCCAGATACAGAATCCGTTCAAAAACCATCTTCTGAAAAAAAACAACCTGGGAATTCAAAGAAAAACTTAAAAATGAAACTGCACCCTTTTCTTGGTTTCTCTGTTACAGGGGTAGTAAGAACTACACAGTAAATAGTTCTTTTATGGCGTAAAAGGAAGGGCAGTGAATTTTCTGTTTATAATTCTTCAAAATCTAAAGTTCTGCAAACTGTCTCCAAACAAATTCAGAATTGTTTTCTGAACTTTTCATGAAACAAAATAGTAAGCTGTATTTTTTTTCTCAATTTAGAAATTAAATAAGCAGTCTTAGATGTTACGAATAGGATGATTTCCCTTGTTTTGCTCTGCAAAAATAGTTCACTTCCTTGGATTCTACCGTAGATGCACTCAACAACAGCTCCAATGAAAGAAAACCTTCATTTCATAAGCACAATGCTTTCAGCTAATTCACCCATCACTACTTAATGTTGCCCTTTGGCCAAGTTAAAAGGTTTAGCACTGTAATCCATCAGCTGAAAAAAATCTGATGTGCTAGAATGTTTATTCCAAATAAGCAAATTCTGTTTTTTTCTTCTGGAAGAAGGAAAAAGCTATGCCAAGTATGAATCGGCAATTTTGGTCTATATAAATGTATAAATTGTTGGTTTTTATCGGGCTTCAGGGCCGGACACAGCACGGAGACAGCATTGGTCGCACTGATGGATGATCTCTGGAGGGCTCAGGACAGGGTTTTTTCCTCTGTCCTAGTCCTGTTAGATCTCTCAGTGGCTTTCGATACCATTGACCATGGTATCCTTCTGCAGCGGCTCCGAGGATTGGGGGTGGGGGGCACAGTTTTGCGGTGGTTCTCCTCCTTCCTGTCGGGCCGTTTGCAGTTGGTGTTGGCAGGGGAGCAGAGGTCGGCCCCGAGGCCCCTCACTTGTGGGGTGCCACAGGGGTCGGTTCTCTTGCCTCTCCTGTTTAATATCTACATGAAACCGCTGGACGAGATCATCCGAGATTTTGGGGTGAGGTATCATCAATATGCTGATGATACCCAGCTCTATATCTCCACCCCAGACCAGATCAGTGATGCTCTCTCTGTGATGTCCCGGTGCCTGGAGGCGGTATGGGTCTGGATGGGGAATAATAGGCTCCAGCTCAACCCGACCAAGACTGAGTGGCTGTTCTTACCGGCATCTTGGTCTTCATTGGATGTACCATCTGTGGTCATGGGAGAGGTGTTGCCCCTGTGGATAGGGCGAGGAATCCGGGCGTCCTCCTGGATTCACAGCTCAGCTTGGAGGAGCATGTGGGAGCTGTGGCCAGGGGGGCTTTTGCCCAGGTTCGGCTGGTTCACCAGCTCCGCCCTTATTTGGACCGAGATGCCCTTTGAACAGTCACTCATGCGCTCGTCACCTCCAGAATCGACTACTGCAACGCTCTTTACATGGGGCTGCCCTTGCGGATGACCCGGAGGTTACAGCTGGTGCAGAATGCGGCCACGCGGGCTGTGATGGGAGTGTCCCGATACTCCCATGTTACACCCCTCCTGCGCGGCTTCCATTGGTTGCCAGTTGTCTCCCAGGTTACCTTCAAGGTGTTAGTAACAACTTACAAAGCCCTAAATGGCTTGGGTCCAGGGTACTTGTGGGAACGCCTCCTGCCAGCATCACTTTCCCATCGCCCTGTTCGCTCCCATAGGAGGGGCCTCCTTGGGATACCGTCGGTCAGGCATTGTCGGCTGGCGGTTCCCAGGGCTAGGGCCTTCTCCGTGAGAGCGCCTGCCCTCTGGAATCAGCTCCCCGTGGATCTCTGTTTGGCCCCTGACCTTCGCTCCTTCCGCCGAGACCTGAAGAACTGGTTGTTTCAACAGGCCGGCCTGGAATGACCCCGGGGGGGGCGGTTTAGGGTTTTTAATCTTTTCTTAATGTTTTAATGTATTTGACTTGTTTTATCTAATTGTTTTTTATCGTAAATTTGCTCTGTTTTTAATGTTCGCCGCTCTGAGTCCTTAGGGAGTAGGGTGGCATACAAGTTGAATTAATAATAATAATAATAATAATAATAATAATAATAATAATAAAATGTAACTGGTTAGTTAAAAACTATTGGCAGACTTTAAAAAATGACACTTTACAATAAATTTAGTGTAAAGTATTAGAGTGAATGAAATTATGTGGCTCATATAAAAGTATAGTTTTTAAAAATGATTTTGCATATGTGTCAGAGAACAATTTCTTTAATTGGAATGCTTTATAATCTAGTTAATGTATTGTAAGTTTAATAGAATTATAAATATGCATAAATATAATTATAAATGTAGCATAATATACATTGTTTAATCAGTTATTTTCTCCAATCTATGCATTTTATAACAAAAAATAAATGAAAATCTCAACATTTTGTATAATAAGCTGTTCAAAGTCTTGTAAATTTTTGTGCTCTTCCCTTAGTAGATGGAGAAAGTAAATTTTATACAGTAGATAAAAACCTCTAGTGAGTGTTCTGGGATAAAATACTTTTATAGCACCTGTAGATCATTCTCCCTAGCTGGACCTTATTTGATAAAACTGAGTATTTCTTTTTTTCCCTCCCCTCCCTGAGCACAATGCGTGTGTGCTGGCTAGTGAGCAAAGATAGAAGCTGTCAGCGAATTAAACTACCGCATTTAGAAATGGTGGTGATAGGGCGTGGGCCTGACACGGAGATTACAGACAAGAAGTGTTCACGAAAACAAGGTAAATTGAAGATTAAGGTAGCAGTTTGAAATATGCTAGGGAATAACTCTTAGTAAACTCAGTAGTTTTTACTTTATTTCATTTTTGCATCTTTTTTATTGTGCCTAATGGCATAAATATCTGGTGCCAGATAAAGGGTCAAAATAGGTGGCATGGTGAGTAATATCTATGTAACTAAGAAGTTGAGCTAGCTAGGAAAACTGGTTTGAATTTAATTTCTACTCTCAAGGATGGCTATTTTCATTTTCTCAGGTTATTTTTAGTAATTAGATTTTTTATGGCCATCCACTCCAAAAGAGTCTAGAAAAAAATTGCATAGGAAAGTAATAAAAATAGGTGTCTCTAATAGGACTACAAGATAATATACATGACATATTTTCAATCAACATTTTATAGCTAATCTTTTGTGGTACAGATAGTCCTCATTTAGTGTCCAGAATTGTGACCTTGGTTGTTAAACCAAGCGGTTGCTAAGTGAAACTACAACTCTGCTTATGATCTTACTTCAGCTTTTCTTTGCTTTACAGACCTCATAAATGTGATAACTGGTTGCAAAGTTACTTGTTCATCCATATTGTTAATGCTAACAGTAGTATAGTAGATGGAGAAATATAAGAAAGTTTAATAGAATTGTTTAATCCTGTAATGAATCTGCCCTTGTTAGAAAATAATAGTGACTCCAGGAAAACTCAGCTACATAGGCTGCTTAGATAGTCCTGGAATGGTCTGAATGAGGAGTACCCTGACATTTTCTGTCCATGTCTAGAACACTGATGTACAATGCGGTGTGTGTGCGTATCAAGAACTGTAGTGCAAATGTGTATAACTTAATTTGAAAAAGGAAAAAGATATTTTTCCTCTTGAGTCTAGCTACTGAAACCCAAAGACTGATTAGTATAGGGAGATAGTATGAGACTGAAGTAAAGTGTTATAAAACTATTGTAGCATGTAATTGTAGCAATAATTTTAATCAGGGGTGGGATCTGACCGGTGTAACTACCGTTTCAGTGATTTACATGCTGCGCGCGCGTGTAAATCATCAACCTGCTGCCTAGACAGCTGAGCAGCGCTGCGCGCAGGTGCGCAGCACTCGAAAAATGCCTTTTTTTACTGCTTTTTCAACTGCAGCTGTGCCGCGCAAAGCAGCTAAGGTTGAAAAAGCAGGAAGTAAAGGCCAGTTAAGAGGCTGGGTGGGCGGGTGGACCAAAACAGCAGCAGACATAGAATCCGTTCTATGTCTGCTGCTCTTCAGAGCTGCTGGTTCTACAGAGCCAGACAGAGCCGGTAGAATCCCACCTCTGATTGTAATCCATGTGATCATAGTTTATCATTTTCTGGCTGCATTTATTTTTAAACAGACAAAAGAAATAAGAATAAATTGGTTGTCTCCTAGCATCTACTGTTTAATTTAAATTGCATCACTGTTAAAGCATTTGCTTTTCTGAATTGACCCCTTTTTTCTCCCTTCCCCAGCACTTCCATAAAATTCACAGCCTAATATCATTCTTTGTCACTTTTTTTTTCAGTACAACTAAAAGCAGATTACAACAAAGGGTACGTCAAGGTTAAACAGGTATGCTTTTTCCTTCCATACAGCATTATGGAATAAATTATTAAAACAAGAAGTAAACATACATACATACATTTTGTGTGTGTGTGTGTGTGTACACACACATATACATATACACACACACACATACATACACCCCCCCAAGTGCTGGAAAAATAAGTGAAAAAATACATCAGAAAAAAGTATGCTATTACAACACTAAATAGTGACAATTCTATATATATAATCTGATGCAAACATTATACAAGTGTGTGTGTGTATACACACCCATACCCACATATATTTCTAATACACTTATAAAACTACCAAACTATTTTTAACCAACTGTATATTGTATAAATGAATCCCATATTACATTGTACTTATCTGTACAAAGACTATGTCTTTATATCATCTGCTCATAAGTAGCAAGTATAATCAGGTCTTCAATCCATTGAGTAAATTGGGCCATTTATCATTCCAATGCTGCAACATCAGATTTTTAGCTATAGTAAAGGCATGGAGAATCTTATTTACATGTCTAGTTGCCAAATTCTATATACTAGGTAAGTAATAAGAGAATATTATCATCTGAAAATTTTAACTTTTGTTGTGTGGTCACATTTATATGGTCCACTACTTTCTCCCCAAACACAATATGTATAGGACATTGTTAAAAACATGTTTCCAAGAAAAATTGTCTTTATATCTTCAACAAAATGCTGTCCTCAGTCTCCCACTGTTTAGGCAATATAGGAACCTCTGATTCTTTATTACGATCATCCCTGAGCATCTGCATATCAAATTGATTTATTAATTACAAATATCTAGAAAAATTAATAGCAAGTTTTTTTTTACTTTTAAAGGATTAACCAGCTGTTCTAGCAGTCTCAGAAGCTGAAAATCCTGTTAGTCCAAACAATGAGGTTAACAACTGTTATCCATAAATATTGCCACTGAGTTACATCTAATAGATAATATTAATCTGTTAGCACAGCGTGTGTGAAAAATTCATCTTCATCATCTATTCCAAAAGTTAATATCCCTGCTTTCATCCCATTTTTCTTTATCACTAGCTTTTTCCTGATTTTTAATGTTGAGTTTCACCATGAGGTCAATTTAGCGTGAGAAAAAGAACTGAATCTATTTCATTCCTTTCCATAGTTTTCTAACCGATATAATTGTTGCCAGAGATAATAGTGTTCTATTGTATTTAAATCTTAATACTGCCCCACCAAAAGTAATTACAAAATTCTTTACAGGTAGTCCTCAACTTATAGCCATTTGTTCAAGTGGCTGCAAAGCTATGGCAGGATTGAACAAAGGGATTTAACAATGGAAGTTACAGCCATTGCGCCCCACCGTCATGTGATCAAAATTTGGGCCCATCAAATACTTATGACTGTAAGGGTACCTCAACTTCGTCCACCCACCTGTCTCCTCCCATTTATAGCCTTTTGGCCTCTGCCACCATGCACTCTGCCACCCCAGCTGACCTTTTCCTGCTCCCACTGCTAACCAGGCATATCCAGAAGCTCTTTGGAAAGGGCTGCCACCCCTCAGAAGAAGCTCAACACGGCCCAGCTCAGAATCCAGGGTAGACATGCTTAGTTAGCAGTGGGAGGAAGAAGGCATCAAAGGTCAACTGGACTGGCAGCAGAGTGCAGGGTGGCAAGGCAACTGGGACTGGACTGCGATGGTTGGGACTGGGCTGAGGTGGCTGCGACTCCTAGAGCCTTGCAGTCCTGGGGCTGCATGCTGCCCCACAAAGTTGGGTGCAGGAAAGCAAAAAAGCAGGGGAAGGGAGGGTAGATAGGTGAGTGTGGGGGACACAGTTGGAGACAGTCCCTTATCTTACTGAGACTTGGGACTGGGAGCGACCAACCTGGGGTGATTTGGCCTGGGCTGGGTACTTGTTTAATGACTTGCGGTTCTTAGTTAACAATGACAACCAGGACTGATGGGATTGCGGTGACATCTTGCTTTATGATCACATTGTTTAGCAGGAAATTTCAGTCCTAACTATAGTCATAAGTTGAGTCCTACCTTATAAGAACTAACCTTTGCTATGGATCATTACATCTTATGCTAAGCTATGATTTAAGAAAGGCTTATTGACTCAGTAAATTCACTGAGTTTATAAAATATGATACACTATAAAATGCACTTTACAAACCATTAGTGGTTAGGTTTACATGTTAAATCCAAGGAATTAAAATGATTGGGTGTTTTATAAATGTAATAAATAAATGCTTTTAATAATAATTCCCAATGTGCAAACCATAGTGACTGGGTTTATAAACCATGCTAAGCTGAAACAAAACAATCCTCAATTTATCTTACTGCAAAGCAGCTTTATTAGGAAGAGGATTCTATGTACTCTACACCTCTTCAAAATGTAATTGCTTTTGGACTTCAGTATCAACATCAGATTCAGACAAAATTCTGAAATCCTTCCAGTTGTTAAAAAGTGGCTTTCTGTGCTAAGTTTTGAGGAAATTGTACATTCCTCATTTAAGTCAGATCCTAACGAGTTTGCTTGTCAAAATTCTTGACCAAATGACTCTGGATTGTGCATAGGGTCATGGGTTGATGTTTTGTAATAAAAGGCTCAGGAAATACTTAATAAAACAACAGCTCCCAGAATTTTCCAAAGGGAAACCAGGAGAATATTCAGGTTAATCTGAACCCACACTATAACTGAACCAACAGACACAAAAGAATGAAAGGTTGGCTTCTTTTTCTTTTAAAAAACTAGGAACTCTCTGGCATGATTTCGCTTTTGCTCAGTTTGCTTCCACCGAGATTAATAAAGCAAGAGAGTTAGCTGCCTTCTCTAACTAAGGTTTGATTTTTGTGGTGGTGCAGGCTGTTAAATGCCTAGCACTTAGTTCCAGCTGTCTGCAATTAGTACAGGCTCAAATCCCACCAGGCTGAAGGTTGACTCAGCCTTCCATCCTCTTGGGGTAGGTAAATTGAGGACCCAAGTTTGTTGGGGGCAATAAGCTGACTTAGTAAAAATGCCGCTTGCGGGGGCCAAAAAGCCCTAGTAATAAGCAGGCATATACAATGGAATGAAGGCTATTGCTGAGCGCATTGGGTTGTGCTCCAAAAAATTGTAAGCCTCCCTGAGTCTCCGGAGAAGGGCGGCATATAAATGCGAATTAAAAAAAAATTATCATGCAACATGGTGCATCACAAGAAACTTCCTTTGTTTACTTTTATTAAGTTTGAACTTCATTAACTTCGTTCTTTTGGTACACCTGTTAAGATCCATTCCATTTGGTGGAAATCTTATTACCGTGCATTCCTCTATCTTCTTTAATATATAATATTCATTCACAATTATTTGCTCCAATCCAAAAAGTAAAGCTGAATTTCTGTAATTTCCTTGTTCTTTATAGGAGGATTAGAATGCTGTTCTATATGTATCTTCACAGCAGTAAGCCCCATCAATTCTGTGGGATTTACTCCCAGGTTAATCAGTATGGGATAGCAATCAGTCTGAAATAAACTGCATGTGTTCCTGTGTATTTGCAATGGATTGGCAAATATTTCTTAATTCTTAAGTATTTTAGTGCATAAATCCAGATTAAAGCATCTTTAACCTAGAGTTATCTAGCCGGTCTTGGGAGGAACATTACATAAAACATAACATTTTGCAAAAACAAAAGTATAGTTTATGGCGGGGTAGTCAACCTTTTTTATATCTACCGCCCACTTTTGTATCTCTGTTAGTAGTAAAATTTTCTCTAACCGCCCACCAGTTCCACAGTAATGGTGATTTATAAAGTAGGGGACAAAACCCCTACCGCCCACCATGAAAGCTGGAATGCCCACTAGTGGGCGGTAGGGACCAGGTTGACTACCACTGCTTTATGGTATAGCACTTTTGAGTTTCTCACTTTTGTTTCCTTAGTTAAGAATTAAGAATTAAAATATGAATAATTATAGGAATCAACCTTTTTTTAACGTCCACTTGTTAGTTCTCATGACACACTCCTATATCTCAAGATTTTCACTATTTGATTATATATACATAATTTGAGGATTGTTTTCCTATGTTTTCACAAGTATTTATATGTATGGTATTCAGCTTTGTTCAGGTATTTTCCCACGTCTTTATAGTTGTGCTTTTAAAGTTGTAGCGACGTTTCGGCAGAATCTCATCTGCCATCATCAGGCTTGTGTATTGGGTTCATCTGTGTGTCAGGCTTTCACAGCCGTTTCTGTTTTAAATTTGGTCCTCGTGCTTTTTGAGAATGGTTTTTTTCTTCATCCTGGTTGGTTGGGAGTCTTGGTCTGTGTTTATTGGTCTTGGAGTTTGCTGTGTTCTGCTGGATTGATGTTTCTAATATCTTCTGTCTGTTTTGTAGCGTTTTTTTTGTCTTGATTGGCTGGCAACATTGTGTTTTGTGTATTGGGGGCTTTTAGTGCGGCTTGGCTTCAGGTGAATGGGCAGCTATCATTTATTAGGAAGCTAGGTTTCATTTGGGTGGCTGGTTGGGGGTGTTTGGGATGGAGGTATCGGGGTCTGTTTGTGCCCAGGTGTTGCTTGGCTTGTGGTGTGGAGATTTTTTTGTGTGTGAGTGCAGGCTTCCAGATAATTGACAGTCTGATGGAGTCATTTCTTCTATTCATGCTTTCAGGTCTTTTTTCAATCTCTATGGCTTCTCTGATAATTCTGTAGCTGGGGTTTTCTATAGTGGCTAGGGTTTTGGTGCCATTGAAGTCGATGCTATGACCTGTGGCATTCATGTGTTGGACTAGTGAGGAAGTGTGTTCCAGCTTTTTTACTGCATTTTTGTGTTCATCCAGGTGGGTACTTATTCTTCTATTGGTCTGTCCAATGTATGCGGCAGGGCATGATGCACAAGGGACTTCATATATGCCTTGGTTTTCCAGGTCAATTTTATCTTTGGGGTTTCTTAGGATGGCTGCTATTTTTCTGTCTGTTTTGAAGGCAGTCTTGATGTGATGCCTGTGTAGTATCTTACTGATTTTGTCTGTAGTACCTCTTATGTAGGGCAGGACAGCTGTTCCATAGGTCTGTTCATTTTCTAGGTCTCTATTATGTCTCAGTGTGTTTTTGTGGATCAGGCCTGTGATTTTGCTTTTGTGGAAGCCGTTGGCTGTCAGTACTTTAGTCAGGGTGCTTAGTTCAGTCTTTATGTGGGTCTTGTCTGCCAGGCGTTTGGTTCTGGCAATTAGTGTTTTGGCCACGGAGTTTATCTGTGCTGGGTGGTGGTGGGATTGGGCGTTGAGGTAGCGGTTGGTGTGTATTTTCTTCTGGTATATGGTGTGTCCTAGTGTGCCATCTGGTTTTTTTTGTAGATTAGTAAGATAATTAGATAATTTGAGGATTATATATACATAATTTGATAACTTGGGGTGGTAGATACTTTAAAGCCAAAAAAAGCCACTGTCATTTTAATACATCCTAGCTTTTATTGCACTATTTAACTTCATATTAGAATTGTATAAAATTCACTTTTCTATGGAGCTGTCCCCAGTCTGCCAATTTTCCCCTGGAAATGAGATGGTCTATTATAATTATTTAATACAGTGGTCGCCAACCTTTCTGGCATCAGGGACATTTTGGAAGAAAAATTGTCCTCCGTGGACAGGAAGGGCATGGTTTCATGCGCAACCTGGATTCCACGCATGTGGAGATAAAACTTTGCTCATTCGCCCATCATTTGTGTGGCCCGGTCCCTAATAGGCCATGGATCGGTACTGGTTCATAGTCCTGGGGTCAGGGACCCCTGATTTAATAAGATATCACAATATATTTCAGGGATTCCGATTTTCAGGGAGAGCAAATACTAACATTTTGCCTTTTTTTTTCAAGATAGGAGTCAATCCAACCAGTATTGATCTAGTGGATGTTGGCAAAGATCAAGAAACCAAACTGAAGCCAGGGCAGGTTCTCCATATTGTCAATAAATTGTATCCATACACTGTACAATTCTTGGAGGAAATGGGCACATGTGTTGGTCGGGAAAGCAACAAACTCCAAAGTGAAAAAAGGCCACACGGTGAACCTGAGAACAAAAATGTGGAAAGCTTATTTGGAAAACAAATAAAAACAGACCAGGTGGCGCTGCAAAACTACAATTTGTACAACGAGGTGACAGATGGCAGTTCTGTTTCTTCACATGAAAGCTCTTCTACCAAAATGGTGAGCCAAGAAAGGAGAGCAATTGGTGTTGCAAAAGTGAATGCAAGAAGGTAGGCCAGGAGACCCTTTGGTCTATAGGACCTCAACCAAGGCCTCTTCCCCCCCCCAAACCTCAGCTTTTCTTCACTCCCACCAACACTGATAGGGCAAGCTACTGTATATAAACAGAGAATGAACCCTTGGTCATGCAAGGAAATGTGCAAGCAATCTTCCTCCCGCTTTTCCAAGTTATTCCTTCTGCCTGTTACATGAGGACTGGAATTCTTAAGAGAATTCCCAATACCCCTGCTAATAATTCCCCAATATTTTTTTTGAGGGGAGCCATAACATTTGAATGAGAAATAGCCCCATTTTGACCCACACACAATCCCTGATACTGCCCCGCCTCCAATTCTAGGCCCCTTTAGAGAAAATTACAGAAACATACTAGGGCTGCAGGCAGAAGGAAATCTTTCCTTCTTGTTCTGCTGATAAAAGCCATTCCATCATTAAGAGAGGTTAATCCAAAACTCATAATTATCTAGGGAGCAGGAAAAAGTACCGAGAATGCTTTTGGAGCTTAGAGTATGCGAGTGACTGGCATTTTGAACTAGGTCACCACCTGGGGGCAGGCACTATTTGGATTGCTCTTAGATTTGAGTAGGGTACATTCTGTCTATTGAGTTATATTTGTTTCTCTTGGGAGCAGTCAAAGTGGTAAGTGTTTTAGTATTATGTATACTCTGAAAAGTATTTAAGTTATTTTAGCTATTCAGAAGCACAATTAAATTGAATTTAAGATTGCAATCTGAAGCTTAATTAGTAGTAGGAAGCCTTTCATACTGGACTCTTCAAGATACATTTTGTAGTTTTAATATATCTATCTATCTACATCTATCTATCTATCTATCTATCTATCTATCTATCTATCTATCTATCATCTATGTATTTAGATTCTTCTGTTTGTCCTTTAGGAATGTATGCCATACTGGGCTCAAGGTCTGAAGGTTTCTATGCAAAATCCAGACGTGCAGGTAAGGTTTTCATGTTGCTTTGCTTCAAGACTGATAAGCGTGAGAATATTAACATCATTGTAACTCTGATGCATTTTCTTCCCTATCTGTTAGGTTTACAAGGATGAGCAAGTTGTAGTTATAAAGGATAAATATCCCAAAGCTCGCTATCACTGGTTAGTGCTGCCCTGGAAATCCATTTCCACTTTATTTGCTGTAACTCATGAGCATCTTGAACTGTTGGAACATATGCACAAGATTGGAGAAATGATAATCCAGCAGTGCCCGGAGAAAGACAGCCTGCGCTTCAGGCTAGGCTATCATGCCATTCCCAGCATGAGGTAAGGCAGAACTAAGGTGTGCTAACCTTCGATCAAACATGCATTAGAATAAATGCTGCCTTCTGGCCTATATCTTTTGTTAGTAAAAATGCTGTTTTAGCACATTGTTTTTGCTGTAGTGATGTCAATCCTAGTTATTATTTTTGCTTTTTGCTTTTCTTAGCCAGCTACATCTTCATATCATTAGCCAAGACTTTGATTCTAAGTGGTTTAAAACCAAGAAGCATTGGAATTCTTTCACGACCAACTACTTCTTGAACTCTACAGGTAATAACATAGGCTCTTTTAATTTCTATGCCTATTCAGACTTAGGTTTCTTCCTATAACTTTAGATCAAATAAGCTAATAGTTACTGCCCTGTTGGTTTAATAAAGTTCCTGCACCAGTCCCATAGAAAGCAAGTGGACAGGTAAAGCACATTTAGTTTTGGCACTAAAAGAATTGAGGCAAGGCAGGTGTTCCCCTGCAAAAGGTTCTCCCAGTATGAGAGAAAAGGGCCATGGAAAGTAAAAACATGGGAGAATTCAGCTTCCCTCCCTTCCAATAAGGACAAATATCTTCCCTATATATATTTGAAAAGCTTAGACACAGTTAAACAAGTGTGGCCGCTACCCAGTTTGACTGGCTTATAAGATTCTTTCAGAACAAATTTTTGGACAACCTATTCATACCAAATATCTTTTGGATATCTGCTGTTGTAGGAATTGCTACAGAAACACAGCCATTCTCTGGGTACTAATTTTGGCATTAATATGAAGAACCTTGGGATTATGCGTTGCCAGTATTGCTGAAAATTATATCAAATGTCATGCATTCTGTCCTCCCAGTTTCTAAGGTTTGCTCAAAGTGAGAAAAGTATTGGTAGCTAAAACCTTTCATGTGGGGTTTGGGATGGATATGACTGGAGCTATAATCCTAGATCTATTATGCCAGCGGCCCTGAACCTTTTGGGCACCAGGGACCAGTTCCGTGGAGAGAGGTTTTTCCGTGGACTGGAGGGGGCGTGATTTCGTGTGCTGCCTGTATTCCGTGGATGGGGTTTTGCTTGTTTGTGCTGCCTGGTTTTTGGCATGCTGCGGACCGGTGCCAGTCCACGGTCCGTGGGTTGGAGACTCCTGTATTATGCCTCTCTTCTTTTTCTCTTCAGATGTGATAGCAATGATAAAAAAGAAAGGAAAAGTAACTGTGGATAAGAATGCTGTCCAACTTCTAACACTGCCTCTGAAGTGCCACATGTGCAAAAAGCAACTGCCGACCATCCCTCAGTTGAAAGAACACCTTAAAGAACATTGGCCAGAATGACCCGTGGACTGGTTTTATTTATGCACAGCAGCTTCCTGAGTATTGGGTAAATTCAGTTCCAATGTTCATATGCAAATATTAATGCTATTGCCTTATGAAGTGTACCAAAACATTGTCTACTTTAATATGACCAGTGGTATTTATGGAGGGAAGTGGCTGTTATGGATAGAAGGGATGTGGAAATGTAAAAGGTTTGTACAATGTTGTTGTACTTGTGCTTTTGCAGTGGAACCCTCACCTATGACATCTCTTTGCCTTTCATGCTAAAGAATTTGTTATAACCAGTTGGCCAACTAAAGTGAGCCCTGCTGTTGAATGAATCTTTTTGTTATGTGGTAATTACGTGTTTTAACTTCGACGTGACGGAAGGTAACTCTGTGCTCACATTCAGGGTACTATTCTACACTTCAAGCTGAACCTGGGCATTCATTTTCAAAACTGGCATGGGTAAAGGGTGAAAAATCTAAAATGTACTGTAGTAAGATTTGACTTGTAGCTTGACATATCAGGATCATGTTCCATCCTGTTGGAGGCATTTCTCTGTTTTCCCAATTTGACTTTCAGCTTTATCACTATACTGTTTCTAAGTGGACTGCTGTGGATGTAGCAGGCATTACAATGTGAAATCTGAGATCTTATTAAAAAAAAAAGACTATCACTTGAACTCCTGTGTTTATTTCGTTAAGTGTATGTATCTACAATACAAAGCAATGCCTTTTAAATTCTACTCCTACCTACATCCTGCATTTTTTCAAATGATCTCAAGGTAGTGGAGATACTATTTTTCTTCCACATGCACCTCCCATTATAGCTTCACAAGTACCATTAAGAAGCTCAGGCTGAAAGGATCTAAGAGACCACTTCATCCAGCTAAATAAAAGGTTTTTTTAAAAAAGACCAGTGTCTACTTTAATTATCTCTGTTGATTGCAATCCTGTGTGAAGCAATCTCCCTTAACTCAATTTTTATTTCTGAGCAGGCATAAATGAGATTATACACTTAGGTATAATTCTGACATTCATGCTTCTAATAAATTCTGGAATACCAGGCCAGGAAAATGTTTGAATTCATGAGCAAAAAAAAAATTATTGAGATATTTCCATGGGGGTAAACAAAACATATTTAAATAGCATTAACAATAAACAGAATATTGAAACCTATCCAACAATTCACCCTTTGAACAACATTAACAAACTAGTCAGAATAGCTCTTAACCTTAGCAGATAGATCTCCCAGCAATTGCACAACCTCATTGCTATTGTAGAAGCCTTTGTGAAACCCAGTTAAAAGTAAATTGAAACTACATATTGTGTAAGGCAGGGTGTCAGCCCTTCAAGGTGGGACTCCACAAGCAGGTGAGCTAGAGATGAAGACTGCAGAACCCCTCCCCCAACTTGCCATTTTTGTGCCTCATTTCGTCCAAATGGCCATCTATTAACACATAATTTTGGGACAGCTCTTCCAGATTCCTTGGTGTGCCTTGTTTCACCAATTCATCTCAGCGCATCAACAAGTCCATCTCAAAATTGATTAATCAGAGCAAAAACATTCCACCCACTATCTCTGGTAAATTGAAAATTTGATGTGAATGCAGAAAATAAGTTGATCTGTTTTTAGCTTTAAACTCTCTTGATTACCTGTTGCTTTCTTAGCAGAACCATCAAAAGAAGCTCTCAATCTTTGTGCAAAATCCTGGTAATTGTCCATTACTAGACCACTGCTTTCGATATTGGGCATATTTCATTTCAGCAAACTCAGAATAAAAGTCATCTCGATGAGAACTGTAGTATGTTCTGTCACTCAACTTCAGTATAAACCATCTCAGTGTGAAGCCATAAAAGTTAGAATTGATCCTGAGCATTTCCAAAACTTTTCTGGCAAGCTCCCATGTCACTGCTGGTTGAGGTAAGCCATGTTGCAAATGCGAGTGCCAGGTGCATCATGGAATTTTGCTTTATAAATCCACTTGTTGGTGTTATAATAATGCTGCAGCAAGATGCTTAGATGATTGAGTGCTCTGAAGATCAGATGACATCTCTTTGATCAAAGATAAGAGTCTGCTTCTCCTAATAGGAGGTGTCAGTGCTTCAGCGTAGGCCAGGGCAGGAAAAAGATTTTGCAAGATATACAGTACTGGATTTGTAATTAGATTATAGTAGAATTTTGGAAATCTAACAGCATTTTCTCTTCCTCATACTTAAGTGAGCCTGTTTAAATTTCTTTCTAGAGTTGTCTTCTTTCCTGGACTTAAATTGTATTTGGCTAAGTGCTACGTTCCTTCACCAAGATCATATATGTGCTTTGTTATGCTTGACTTGTATGATTACTGAACCAACAAATTTGAAATCATCTTTAGAATATTGTGAATGTATGTATGGCTCGGTATATTGTACAAAAGTAACCTAAAATGACCCCCTTTTTGGATCTTAAGTGTAGATGAAATTAAATGTAGACAGCTTGCCCTTGAGGACAATCTTCTCCAAACTAATGTGTTGGAAGTACTGCTCAAAGAATTCCCATTATGATGTCACAATGCTTACTGTTGGTATCATCAGGACTTTACTACATCATGTCCATTCCTGCCACTTGAAATGGTGGTCAGTACATGGAGAGTAAGCATATATGAGCATCAGAAAATAAAATGTCAAGCAGAGGAAGTGCAAGTTCTGGCTCTCTGCCGTCAAAGAAAGGACCAGCAGTCAAGCCGAGTACCAAATTTAGAGAAGAAGGAGAGGCAACTCCAAGGAGGATAGTAAAGGAGACAAGAGCTGTTGTCATAGACATTGGTACTGGCTCCTGCAAATGTGGTTTTGCTGGAGAACAAAAGCCAAGCCATGTGATTTCATCTACTGTAGGCAAGCATATCCAGGAGACAGCAAAGACTGGAGATAACCGGAAGGAAACTTTCGTTGGAAGAGAACTTCAGGAAGCTACAGTACCCTTAAAACTTGTCAATCCTTTAAGACATGGAATAATAGTGGACTGGGATTCTGTTCAAGATATGTGGGAGTATCTTTTCCTTAAGGAGATGAGGATTAGACCTGAAGAGCATGCTGTCCTGGTATCAGATCCTCCTCTAAGCCCTACCACCAACAGAGAAAAATATGCAGAAATGCTCTTTGAAACATTTTGTACCCCTGCTATGCACATTGCTTACCAGTCAAGATTGTCAATGTATTCCTATGGAAAGACCTCAGGTCTTGTGGTGGAGAGCGGTCATGGTGTCTCCTATGTAGTTCCCATTTACGAAGGATACACCATGCCAAGCATTACCGAAAGAGTAGACTATGCTGGATCTGATGTCACTCAGTACCTAATGAAGTTAATAAATGAGAATATAAAACTGTTCACGGAGAAAGACTGGAATATCGTAGAGGATATCAAAGAGAACCATTGTTTCACTTCACTGGATTATCAACATGATGCAGCCACAGCTCCCAGGAAGCATGAGGTTGAATATCAGCTTCCTGATGGGCAAGTTATCATTATTGGCAAAGAGAGATTCTTATGTGCTGAAATGCTCTTTAAGCCATCCTTGATAAACTCACAGCAATTGGGACTTCCTCTTCTGACCATGACTTCCCTCAACAAGTGTGATGTTGCCCTCAAAAAGAACCTGATGGGCAACATCTTGTTATGTGGGGGCTGCACCACACTAAAGGGCTTTGCTGACCGCTTCCAGAGAGAGCTGATTAGAATGTGCCCAAATGATAATCCCATTTCATCAGCTTCTCCGGAAAGGAAAACATCTGTCTGGACTGGAGGCTCCATACTTGCATCTCTCAAGGCTTTCCAGCAGCTTTGGGTTCATAGAAGAGAATATGAAGAAAAGGGTCCTTTTTACATCTACCGGAAATGTTTCTAAATCCCAAACGTGAATCCCTTTGCCTAGGAGAACGGAATGAAGTTTGGTTGACAAAAAGGACACACTTTCCCTGCTACCCCTATAATACCAATCTGAATGTTATATGATCTGGATGACATTCTGTTCTCTGTGTATTAAAAGCTCATTGTTGTAACAGCAAAAGATAGCGTTCCTTTTTTTGATGCGAGTAACAGCAAAATTCAGAAAATAATCATCAAGGAAAACCTTTCAATTAGATGATCTATGCTGTGAGCCAGCAACTGCACGTCTTCATTCATTCATTCATAGTAAGCTTTGTTGAACCGAATGGGACTGTCTTTTGAATAAATTAGGGAGGATTGTACACTTACTATATTCCTGAAAACAGTGTCTATCTTAACAAAGAAAAATAAAAAGCAGAGTAGAACACCTTAAAGTACCAAAATATCTCATGAATTCCAGTTGTGTGTTTGCAGAATTCTTAAACCTTACCTATTATATAGCCAGTGCTAACCTTGCACCATCCACATGCTTTCAAAGTATATCCCAGCAACTTTAGCAGCTCTGAGATTTCTTTTAAGAATAAAGTCAGGTTTTCATTAGCAAACTTGTGCATGTTGGCTATGCATCCATCTTCTTTAGAGGTTGCACAGAGTTATGAAATTGCAATCCACAGTATTTGTAATATGCACCCTTTATTAAAAATATAAACAGGCATTGGTCAACATTCATACACAAACATATCTGTTTGTGTATCTGATTCAGTCACTGGAAACTATTTCCAGAAAAGGACTGTGTACTCGGTGCTTCATCATGTAGAAAATCAAAGATGAGAGATTCAAAGAAAAAGTTACAATAAAACTGTATTAACCTCTCCCCCTCTTCTTTCTCCTTTGTTCTCAGAAAAAGAATGTTCCACCAATATTCAACCTGTCAAAACAGGGCTTAATAATAAAATTCTTGCTCAGTGGTACTGAGTTGTGTATCTTTTAAAAAAAATCCCTAAAAAAATAAAGTGCTACTGGTAGTCCTGCTTTAAAATCTCCAAAGAACATTTCAGATATCAAACTGCAAAAAAAGAGTTTGGAGAGTTCAAAGCAACATATTAAAAATAATATACAATAGTAGAAGTTGACTGATTGCTATCGGGTTATAAAGGCAATGATGGGAGAAAAATGTGGAAGGAAGCCCATGATCAGACATATATAGGGGCAAGGTGGCTCACAAAGCAGTGTAAATTCACCTTGCCCTTATATATGTCTGTTTAAACAGTCTGTTTAAACAGTACATTTAAGTACTGTTTCTCATCATAAATTAAATGAAGAATGAATGCAGGTAGCCGTCACTCAATAACCACTCGTTCAGTGGTGTTAAACAAGGACTTATGACTGATCCTCATGGTGATGGCCATCATAGCATCCCTGTGGTCACATGATAACAATTTAGGGCTTAGCAACCAACTTGCAGTTATAACATTCCAGGGTGCTCATCATTTGCAACATTTGCCGCCAGCTTCTGATTAGCAAAGTCAATGAGGAAACAATGGTTACAAATGCTGATCACATGACCATAGGCTGTTGTGACAATGCAGGATTTGCCTAATGATGGTGACTGGGACTGCTGGAACTGCTGTCATTAAGTTGGTATGATCACATGACATCATGCCCTGTGATCTCATTGCTTAGTGATGGAGTTCCTGGTCCCAATTGTTGGTAAGCGAGGACTATCTGTAGAGAGAACTTCATCCCGACAATAGTTGTGGAACTGAGTTTATTGGAGCAGAGTAAGCTTCCACTGAGTGTTTTTGTTGAGTTTGGGAGCAATAAAGATCTCTGGATCTGAGAGAAAGAAAAAGCAAGAGAAAATCCTACAAATAAGATAAGCAAGCAAGCAAGCAAAAGTAACAGATATTACAGTATACTTTATATAAACATTCTGACAAAAAAATTAACAAAACCTCACAAATGAGAAGAAATGTATCACTGTGACAATAGTCCTATGATTTGTTTGCTACGTGAAATTAATGAAGAATAAACTGAAACTTTATTCCTTTGCTACCTAAAACAGCAAGCTCAATTCTGAGCTTTCCTAAATTGCATCCTTCATGGTAACTATGCACATCTAGGGAGTGGATTCAAAATTTGAATGCTAGGCCTGGGCAAAGAGCATAGCTAAGCAAGGAAGGGGTTTTGGTCAATTACTAAAGTTCACAATCTCCTTCCATGTTGAATAAAGTGAGCGTTCTTGCAACTGGGGCCAAGTTTTATTTTTTGATCAGTTTTTGGCAGCTGAGAATTAACACAAGGCCAGAATTATCAGCCCACAGGTGAGCAGTATTTGAAGAGCTGATGATAAAATTGCATTTGTATGCTGTTCAGAGTCACTGTTGTGAGATAGAAAGCTCAATAAATCATTTAAATAAATAACTTTGGTTTGCTATTCCATTTCACATTGTAAGTGGGCAAAATCAACTTTTTTTCCATGCTATGTTAATATACTATTAGGATTGTAACAGGTTCCTTTGCAACCCATAAATTGCTGACAGATGCATTTAAAGACAAGCTTAAGTTCCAACATGCCCATATTTATTTATTTATATATATATATATATATATATATATATATATATATATATATATATATATATGTTTTCAGAGATTTTCACGGGTAAAGGTATTAGGTCTTGGTGTATTTGGGTCTTGTCCGTGTAAGGTTGAGAATACCTTGGCAAGCTTTCGACGAAATCTCATCCGTCATCTTCAGGCTGGTGTCTTCAGCTCAAGCGGATGACGGATGAGATTTCAGTCAAACGCTATAAGGTATTTATCAACCTTACACGACAAGCCAATACACCAAGACCTACATATATATATATATATATATATATATATATATATATACATATACTGATATATACATACACACACACACAAATTGTAATTAATTTGTACACTGCAGGATCTGTCTTACCTTGTGCTATAGGAGCCATCACTTTCTGTTGAGTATAGGCAGCACTTATGCTATTAGCAGTTGAATTGGGACCCAGGATCTAAAATTGCAAGGAATCATTTATTTATTATTTATTTATTTATTTGGACTTGTATGCTGCCCCATCTCTGAAGACTCGGGGCGGCTCACAACTAAAACCAGACAATCAACAATAAATTACTTAAAAGAAAATTAAATAATCTCAAGCCCAATATATTATAACATTAAATAAATTAAATTTAAAAATTTAAAAATCCCCCCACAGGAGGTCAGCACAGCCCGGCCCGTTCAAATAGCCAGGTCTTCAAGTCGTGATGGAAGGTGCGAAGGTCAGGGGCCAGACGGAGCCCCAGGGGTAGTTGGTTCCACAGGGCGGGAACCGCCACAGAGGAGGCCCGTCCCCGGGGCACCGCCAGCCGGCATTGACTTGCCGATGGCACCCCGAGAAGCCCCTGTCTGTGTGTTCGTACAGAGTGGTTGGAATTAGTAAAAGATGTTGATTTGTTTAGAATAACAGTACAATAAAACCATTATTTTCCGTATGGAATGAACAGGAGAATTAACTTGATTTTGTTTGCCAACTCGCTCTTGCACCTGCTTTGAATTTACAAGTAGTCCTTGATTCATGACAGCAATTTGGATTATGCTTAAGTGGTAGTCATGTAGTGACTGCATTGTTAGTAATAAAAATCCCTGCATTTCAGTTGCTGTCATTAATTAAATCCCATTGTTGTTAGGTGAGGCAACTTCCTGCTGACTTTCCACAGCCAGTCAGTGGGGAAGGAAGCGAGGGGGTGTAGGGGAGGATCAGTGAGGTTACACAAGAGTTCAAGGGAAGCGCAAGAGGGATGAAGGGGTGTGCGAGGCGCAGGTCAGTGAGGAAGGGTCGAGGAGGGTGCAACAGAATTCTTGACACAAACCAGTGAAATGGGATTCTTTTAAGAGAAATCAGGTAAATAAAATGGCTATATAACCTCCACAGCAACCCTTTACCAGATACAGCTATGATTTATTTATTTTTAATAAAATGCAATGAGTTAAAAACCCAGTCTGGTACTATATCTAGCTTCTTCCCCAGGCCAAAGAAGTGGCATGCAATTGCACCGTACGCTCTTCCCA
Source organism: Naja naja (assembly GCA_009733165.1). Taxonomy (NCBI): domain Eukaryota; kingdom Metazoa; phylum Chordata; class Lepidosauria; order Squamata; family Elapidae; genus Naja; species Naja naja. The sequence continues at coordinate 200,730,309 of CM019149.1, forward strand.
CTTTGTACATGCATGGAATATCACAGTGCACATCAAGAGTAAAACAGGTGACTTGATGCTGCTTTTGTCATTTGCCTCCTCTTGACCTTCCCTCCCCCCTCATGGATGCATGCACCCCTTGTGGATCTCTCTGTTGCAACGGATTTTTCTTCAAATAAAGTGACCTCCTTAAGAATGCTTTTTCAAAATGAAACAGAAGTGATATAATGTGCCAGTGAGAATGCCAAGCGGGCAAAGCTGGAATTAATGTCTTACTGGATTGGCTGCAGTTTGCTGCAAGTCTGGACTCCAGATTTCAAGCAGGGAGCTCTCCACCAAGTGAAGGGTATCCTCAAAAGCCTGTTGCAATTCCTGGGCTTGTTCATCATAGCTATACAGGACGAGGTGTCTTAAAATGCTGTGTATCTCACCTTGAGTGGAAAAAACAGATCCCATTCTAGTGAAATGCATTTAAAAAAAGGGGGGGTACACAAAGGATCAGGCCAGCTTTAGGATTTATTACTTGGAACCCTGACCCAGAGAAGATAACCCTCCCCCTTGCATGCCCTCTGATCCTAGATTAAAAATAATGAAATCTCCCACTCCTATTTTTCAGGGATATAGGCATAAACTGTATCTATCAGCTCAAACTCCCTGATTTCAGAACAACAGCCCTGGAGGTTGCTGTAGGGCTTGGTTTCTCCAGGGACATCCTGGAAAGGTATTTAGAAATGTCCTACATTCTAAAAATAACATTATTGGCTGACAGGGCTAATAAGTTAGAAAGTTCCAGCATTCTATCCAGTGATTCTAGGGTTCTTAAGATGAATGGAAACACACACACACACACACACACACATACAGAGTGTTTCCCCAAAAATATGACCTACCACGAAAATAAGCCCTAGCCTGATTTTTGGGGTTGGGCATAATATAAGCCTCACCCTAAAAATAAGCCCTAGTGAAGGGGAGGCATGGCCAACACAGGAGGCAGCCCTTCCTCGGTCACCTCATGGAGGCTTGGCCTCTTAATCATGGCTCGCGGATCAGCTGAGCTAGCAAGGGCTGGGAGATGCCTCTCATTCTCTCTCTGTGGAGGCCTCCCAGTGCAATGCTCTGGCGCAGCTTCGGAGCAAACCTCCGCCTTCTCTGAGCAAGATTGCAAGGCTGAAGGCTTGGGGGGGAGCAATTTTGGGATGTGTGTCTGCGCAGGGCTCCCCAAGGATAGAACGATCAGCAGGGAAATGGGGGAGGGGTTTTTCCTGCTGATCGGAGCAAGGCAAAGCCTCCACCAGCCTTGCAATCCCGCGCAGGGAAGGAGGCAACCCCCTCATCACGGTTTGATTTGCTTTCTGTGAAGTTTTGTGCTTTGTGCTGAGAAAGGTCTGTGCTTTTTGTTGCCTTCTCCCCCTCACCCCTGGCTGTCCATCTTAGCTTTCGCAGACAACCGGCCGCCAAGGTGGAGGCTCCCTTGTGGGGTGCAATCAAACTTCCAACTCCAACGAACCGGTGGGTGCGAGCTATCTTGACCCAGAAAGGGGAAGGAGCTGATGGTGGGGGCTGTGGGTAGTTCTGGGAGTTGAAATCTACAAGTCTTAAAATGGCCAAGCGGCTGCCCATGCTGCTGCTGGCCCCTTTGCCCTCCTGGTGCGGGATTGCTCCTGCTTGGCCAGGTTGAATCATCCCAGATCGATTCAACAGGCTTGATTGTATTTAGGAATGTGTGCAAGTAAGTGAGAACTATCATGTCTCATCTCCTCAGTACTGCTTTTTTTAAATAGCTCATTTGCAGCCAGTTTTTTTTAATTAATCTGATTCCTTAAGACTACTTTTAAAAGTACTTAAGAGTACTTTTAACACCGTACTCCGGTGAGTACGGTGTTAAAAGTTAACATTTCAGAAATGCTACCTGTGGAGGTCTCCCAGTGCAAAACTAGTAATTAGGCTCATCTGGTAAGGAAGTAGAGTAATGGGGAAGAATTTACAGGAGACTGTAAATTCTAGTCCCACCTTAAGCATCAAAGCCATCTGGGTGGTTTTGGGCCACTCACGCTCTTTCAGCTCAACCCACCTCACAGGGTTGTTGTTGTGGGAAAAATAGGAGGAGGAAGGAATAGTAGGAATGTTCACTGGCCTTGAATTGCTTATAAACTAATAAAGATGGGATAAAAATCTAATAAGCAAACAAGTAAATTAGCACTAACAATTAAGTATTCACAAATCGTTATGCCATCTACAAAACTTGGTTTTGGACATATGGATTTGGTAATTAGGCTCATCTGGTAAGGAAGTAGCCTTTTGTGCAACTTCCTGTTACCCCACGATCACTGAAGATCACCATTTGGAATCTCTACAGACAGGGTCATTAAGCCCTGCTTTTGGATATCTCCCTCAGATCTTTTCCTGACTTCCTTTAGGGCCATTCTTCTGTGCCACACCCAAAATTTGAAGGAACAACCCCTGCAACTAACCTTTCAAGTTGTCAACACTTCGAACGATTTCCCCTAAGGCCTCCAGAAGTGCAACATCTTCTAAGGGACTTCCTTCCTTCAGGCTGTGTTTCTTGCGTTCTGCCTTGCGACGGTTCTTTGAGGAGCGTCTGCAACAGGTCAAAGAGCATCTGCAAAATGAGCTGGCTGACCAGGTGGTAGTGGAGAAGTGAAAAGAGAGACTAAAGGGATGGGAGAGGAGGGCAGCTTATAACCATTTCGTCTGATCAGTATTTCTGCACTTGCGCGTGGCTTGAATTGGATGAGGGAAGCCTGAGAGAGCAAGGCTGATACGGATTGCTTTATTTCAAGACTGCAGATGAAATTTATAGGACAAGATGACTGCTGTAGGCTAGTTAATAATAAATAATAATAATAATTTATTCAACTTGTATGCGCCCTTCTTCCTAAGGACTCTGGGCGGCTAACAATAAAAACAGCAAATATTTACAGAAAATTTAACTAAAAACAGATTAAATCCAAACAAGCGAAATATACAATAAAACCGATAAAACCTTAAAATTAGAACAATTAAAACTCCCCACCCGGGTCATTCCAGGCCAGCCTGTTGGAACAACCAAGTCTTCAGGTCCCGGCGGAAGGAGCGGAGATCAGGGGCCAAACGGAGGAGGGAACGGGTAACCCTGAACAGGGCTGCAGGGCGATCATCGGCGGACGCAATCAGTGCAGAGAAGTAAACCCGCCTCGCCGCCCTGATCGCTTCCAGGTAGGTCCTAATGTAGGCTCTTAACTGGGCACGGTCGAATTTGGAACGGCTCGCCCTCCACCTGCTCTCTAGGCATCTTCTCCGCCGTTTCATCCCCCGGAGCTCCTCCGAGAACCAGGGAGCTGACCGGGGTCTGCGGCGGGGAAGAGGCCGCAAGGGGACAACCTGGTCAAGTGCCCTTGAAGCTGCCTGTTGCCAGGCAGCCGCCAGCACCTCGGCCGGGTTGTGATCGAGGGAGGTGGGCAAGAACCCCAGAGCCATCTGAAACCTCTCAGGGTCCATCAGGCGTCTGGGGCGGAAGCATCGAGTTGGCTCCTCATCCCATCTGCTCCCCTCAAACACAACCCCTTTCCTTTCCTGAAAATGGAAAAGCTGCACACGAGAAGAAGGCACTTTTCTCCTATCATGCTTGTTTTCTATGTGCAGCAAGTTTTGATTCTGGATTTTTAATAGAGGGGAAATAAAGGAGATTCAAACTGAATACATCTGTCATCACACAGAAAACAGATTTACAGTGTGCAGATAAGCAGAGCATCATTTGAAGTGGGTGTATTCACATTCAAAAAAAATAACTGCTTTAATGAACTGAAGAAATGCCTGCTCACATTCTCATATATATATGAACCACCTCAGAGCCTTGTTTACAATGTCAAGGACAATGACAGTAAAGTGTAAAGTTTGGAGGGCAATTTATCAATTTTCCTTCTTGTTTCACGATTAACTGTGATTATTGCCAGAGACTGAAGCATTTTATGTCCTTCTCTTTTTGGGAAATGTAATGTCTGGTTGCAATGAATGGCAACAGAATCAGCAAAGAATTATTTTTATCTCTATCTCTTTGTTATCTCTCTGTACACCCATGATCTGGGAACTGGAAGCATGTCATTAGCCATACACTCCCACCCCTCTCTTCATATATGGCCAGGCTTTATAATGTTTCAGCAAAAAGGTTTCATGCTTATGGATGGCATATTCTCTTAAGACAGTACACTGAATTCCTAAAGGATATTATTTTTAAAATGTGAAATTTTCTCCCTCTAACTCCTACAAACGTAAAATTCTAAAATTATTTTTCTTAGAGGTGAAAATGGGAAAACATTTTAATTAATGTTTAATAATTAATTAACAATGAATGACTAAATGTTGCAGGCCTCTAAGGAACCAAGAGAAGTTGCTTTGTAGCCTGTTTGATTATCAAGCTCCCCGTGGAGTTCAGGGAGAGCTAAGAAAAGCAGTCTTTATCTGGAGACCAAAATTTTCCACTCGGGACATGAAGGGCAGTCAAACTATTGTACACCAAAGCTATGATAAGGCAAAGTAACATACGCAGATATTCTTGAATTACTGTGAGTATATTTGGAACTTGTGTCACTGGCTGTCACCAAACTGCTGGTATCAGAAAAGAGATCCGATTCAGGACAATTTGATGCTTCGTGATCTGCAAAAATTAGTTACTTTGATCAATAAAAGGGGAAAACCAAGGAAAAAGGTATGATCCCTGATGTGAAATATTAAGAATAGCAACCTGAACTTTAGTTAATGGGTTAAATTAATGAATGAATCAATTCTATCCTAGTCCAACATCTTATTCCTCTTGGGGTCTGGCAGATATTCCTGGAAACTTTAGTTCAAATACTTTGTTCCCAGCATCTGGCATACAGAAAGGCACTGCCATTGAATATAGGGTAGCATTATTTCAAACAAGGTCAAAGTAACAACTACACAGATGGCAATAATGTACCTTTAATGCTAATCTGGTACAAAATTTACAGAATCTTGGGAAGGTGTAAGAGGAACTTCCTACCCTCATTTACAATGAATTAATGAATATACTTTGGGGGATTCAAAATGCTTTTTCCTTGATTTGTTTCCATATAGGCTAAACTGCCGTTTATGAGATCAGTTGCCAACTGATTCACTGCAATCTCCTGATTGTTTAAATCAGTGGTCTTCCCACTGTTTTCTCAGCCTCCCCACAATCTCACTTGTGTAGCACTTCATAAGTAGCAGAAACCAAAAATGTAAAGTTCTACTATTTTGTTGAAATAGTAACGGAGGTCCCTACTCTAATCTTAAGGCACTAACAAGGAGCTTTCTATGAATTAGTAGAAATACATTACCTAGTAGTTCATTTTGGGCTTGCTGCTTAAGCTCTCGAACTACAGAAAGGCGCTTACGATGGCGGGAAAATTCTGCTTTCTGTGTTTCCAAGAACACTAAATGGTTTTTTGAGCTAGAGAGGTGATCACAGTAAAAGGAAAATTATACACATGAAGCTGAAACAGGCACATTAAAAACTTGGATTTGGCAATGTATCATAAAACAAAATCAAGATCAAGCTTAGATGTTCTTTGTGCCCAGAGACAAAATTTTGCAATATCCCGTTGTATGTCCTTATCTCAATCCAACACTCTTTCCCTCTTCACCTAATTTGAATCTCACTAAGCTCATACCTCCAAGCACATATCCACCCTCAAGAAGCCTTACCTTCCAACAAAGATGGCCTGAAGTTTGTCTCTAGAATGTCGGTCCTATTGTATTTGTAAATCTAAAATGGAAAATAAAACAATGAACCTCTTTGACAAAACAAAGCAAAACACAACACTTTCCCACAGACAATGGAAAGGATTCGAGGGTTTCAGGAATCTTACTATTCTCAAGGCTTCATCCCAGGCAGTTCCTTCTAAAAGAAGCAGGATGGCCTCTTCGTAGTCCTGGAAAAGGGTAAATCAAACATTTCTTATCATTTTGTTAACTGATCAGTTATTTCCCTCTCCTGAAGCTCTTTAGCAGAAAAGAAATATATGGATGAAATCCCAAATCCTGTAATATTTTTTTTTTAATTTTTAATTACATTTATATGCATTCTCCGGAGACTCAGGTGCACAATTTTGGGATACAACCCAGTGTGCTCAGCAATAGCCTTCATTCCATTGTATATGCCTGCTTATTACTAAGCGGCATTTTTACAAAGTCAGCTTATTGCCCCCAACAATCCTGGGCCCTCAATTTACCTACCCCGAGAGGATGGAAGGCTGAGTCAACCTTGAGCCTGGTGGGATTCGAGCCTACACTAATTGCAGGCAGCTGGAACTTAAGTGCAGGCAATTAACAGCCTGAGCCACCAAGGCTCAGGCTGTTAATTCATAATATACAGTGAGTACTCTGCTTGACCTGCTTCTAATATATATTTGTAAGTGTGTGTATGCACCCAAAGTGACTATTATTTTGCTTTCTTTTGCCACAATTGCTCTATTTCTATCTGTGGTTCTTCATATTTTGTGATTTTCTCCTCTAGCCTTATCACTACATTGCAAGTAATATTCTGCATCAGTGAACAAGGAGAACTGATATAACCTAATGTTCCAAATGCTTCTATCTTATCACATCAACTCAGCCACAATGCCCTCCAAGAGCATCAGATGATATATGCCTCTAATTAAAAGCTATTTCTAGCCATACATGCTTGAACCAGCTCTTGTTTTTTCCTTAGCTGGCATCCTTCCCAGGACTTTGAGATATCAAGCTAATTTTATTAGGCAGGTTTTAAATCTTTAGGATAGCAACTAGCAATACTTTAGCAATACTTATATTGTCAGTCATTCTACTTGCAGAGAATGGATAAAAGACTGATAGATTTGCCACGTAAACAGATGTGGCATGGATGAAGAGGTTTTCATAATAAATTTGGTGCCATTAAACAACAGGATTCAACACTCTGAAGTGTATACATTTGGCTGTAGCTAGCATACAAAATCCAAATGAAGCAACGTAACCATGGGACTTACAAATAAACTGCTCTCTGCAATACCATCAAAAATAGTTTATACTATCTTTCCTCTCTTATCAAATATCCCTTGATAGGAAAGATGAAATAACAACATGGAAAAAACTGGAGGCTTATAAATGGAAGATGAGGACATGGGAGTCCTACGCAAAAGGAAACTTGTCCAGAAACATGGGGAACAAGTCATGGTGTTACATATAGAAGACAGACCTGCAGGAATTTTGATTTACATCTAATCATCTGGGGGAGGAAGCAACCTACTACTGCTCAGTGTCCATTTTCTATTTTCAAATACAGGCTAAAGATACAAGGAAAGATGAAACTCTGGAAATAATGCCACAGATCATCATGCAAATACTATGATTTATGTAGCTATGTCAGATATACAGAATGATAGCACTTGGATGGTGATGTCATCATTCTGGCATCATTGTAGTTTGCTACAGACCGTGTTGTGAAGAGAGACGCATGGGTAGAAAACAGCAGCAGATAAAAATGTGGATCAGAAACAGAACAAATGGAAGGAAGTAAAATAGGAACTGCACCTTGGCATATTGTTCCAGAAGAACTGCTGCATCGACATATTTTCTTTTTTCAGTAAGTCTTCCTGAAAGAAGGAAAGTGTTCAGGAGAGAAAATGGGAGATTTTAAAAGGCTATTTTTTCTAGAGTTTTCCAGCCTGTAACAGTTTCACAAGCCTCCAAACCAAATGTAGCTTCTCAATCACTCATCCCTATTCTTAAACTTTGGCAACAGGTACATGAAAGGGTACCATTCCATCCCAGCCATGCAGTTCCAGGGAGAGAACTAGTCCAAAGAGTTGCTAAGGCTTAGTGGTGGTGGCTTATATCAGCTGAAGAGAGTGTGCATATTTTTCCCAACGCCTGAGTCCCATATCATACTTGATTGGTGCTAAAAAAAATGTCTTCAGAAGTCTGGCAAGGTTGCTGTTTGAGAAGGACCGAACAAAAGTAGATTTCTGCTATAATAATTTCCAAAGCTTTCAATTATGGTGGAGATTAATGCTCCTCTGAATCCACTGGGAGACCCTAGCCAGGGTCACTCATATTTCAGTGATCTCTAGATTGGACTGCTGCCACAAACTCCACACAGGGCTGCCACTGAAATACATTCAAAAATTTCAGCAGGTGCAGAATAGTGACATAGGCAGTTAAGTGTTTTTCAGCATGTGACACCATTGTTAGGTGGGTTGCATGGCCGCTGGTATGATTCCAGGTGTAATTCAAGGTCCTGGTAGTCACCTTTAAAGCCCTTCATGGTTTGAAACCAGGTTACTTATGGGGCCATCTCTTTCTGACTGTTTCTACCTGCCCTATTTGGTCAGGCAGCAGAGGGCAAGGGATGTTAATTATCAGGCCCCAGGAAGAGATGTTTTTCAGTCATGGCATCCACTCATTGGAATATCATCCCTTTGGAGATCAGACTGGCCCCAGGCCTGTAGACCTTGCCCAAAAATTCTTGGCTCTGTGGTCAAGCCTGTGGCCCCTAGGTGTGTAATGAATCCTGTCTCCTGGTTGTTTTGACTGCGATTGTTATTTTATAACTCCTTGGCTGCTATGGGTTTTATATTTTTATTTTTGCATCTGCTTTTATCATTTGAAATACTGTTTGTAGCCCTGAGTCATATATTTGTGATGGGCAGCCATATAAACCTATGGGCAGCCATATAAATCTATGAATAAATAACATAAGACATGACAGATAAGGTGCCTTTGGCCATGTCACAGTTTGAATCAGTTTCTATATGTCAACATACAAGCAAAATTAACTTCATGAACTAACTGCAAGCTTAACAGTGGGGTTCATCTGCTTGCACTATTTATCTTTGTTTTCCATGCCTCTCCAATTCCCCACCTGGTCTATCTCTCAGCTGAAATGCAGACTGCATGTTCCTCAGAGTACATGCCTGTCTTTTTCCTGCTCTAGTTCTTAAATGATTCTGCCAAGTGCCATGCATGTCACCTGTACTATCTAATGAGAATGAACAGTATTTTTAACCACCACCTGTACATTTTTGGAAGGGAAAAGAAATTGTAAAAAGATAATACAAATAAAAACACTGGGATGGCCAAATTTGGAAAGGAGAGACAGGTTTAGGGTTAACGTGGATGCTCACCTGCTATGCTCCTTGCCAGGCTGGCCAGCTTGTCTTCAGTGTAACAAAGTTCAGCAGCTGCACAGAGAGCCTGCTGCCAGTTGCCACTGATCAGAAAAGCATCCAGAGCTTTCTCAAAGGCACCGCATCGGAAGAAGATCAGCCCAGCTTGTCCAGCAAGATGCTTCTGGATTAAATATTCTCCGTAGGCATAGCTGATGGTCTGCAAAAGAGAGTTGCAAGGAAATGGACCCGGGCTTTCTCACCAATCAAAGAGTTGATTGTTCTTGACGGTTTTTGGAGACGACCAACAGAGGTTTAAGTGAAATTGTAAAGTGCGCATTCCGTTAGTCATCTGCCAAAGGAGCACAGACTGTCTACCCCCTGAGATTGTGAAGCATCTGAAGGTGTGCCAGGCTTATATTTTTGCCTTTTTTTACAGGCTGTCCTCAACTTACAACAGTTCATTTAGTAACTGTTCAAAATTACATAGGCACTGAAAAAGTGACATGACCGTTTTTCACACTTATGATCTTTGCAGCCTCCCCATGGTCACATGATTTACCTCTGGATGCTTGACAAACATGGTTCATATTTATGATGGTTGCAGTGTCCTGAGGTCATGTTATCCCCTTTTGCAACCTCCTGAGAAGCAAAGTCAATGGGGGAGCCGGATTCACTTAACAACCATGAATTCATTTAACAAACGTGGCAAGAAAAGTCATAAAATCGGACAAATTCACTTAACAAATTTCTCACTTAGCAACATAAATTCTGGACTCAATTGTACCTGGAGCAACCACCTTTAGTTGCTCCTTCTATTGCACATTTAAAAGCTTACATGAACCAGAAGTCACAAATCAAACTTTATGCAAGAGGAACTTCTGGCTAAAGTACTCAGAGTTTGATAAACAAAGGAAATATTCAGAGAAAGATATCTGCCACTGTGTAGCATGTATTTTATGACTCGAGTACAGCTGCCTGCTCTCACCAGCAAATAAAAAGGGATGGAAAACTATTTGTGTACCTTGTATTCTTGTGTGCCTGGCAAACAGAGTTTGAGGGCTTCATTATATAAATTCTGATCAACCACCAAATTTAGGAACTCTGGAAAATGTTCTGAGCCTGAAAAAAACAATAGATATTTTCTTCTGACACTCAAAAGACAAAGCTCTGCCTTTGGGAACCAGTTTGAATTCACTAGGACATTTTATTTTAAATTGCAACATGTAATATGCCCAAATCCAGGAAACAGTTTCAACAGTCTGTACCCCAAATCATTCTTACTTCAAATCCTTTATTTTTATTTTTCAAAGCTGGATGGTTGCATAATATAAATATATCAGATCTGTGGTTTGGAGGCTCAATATACTGCATCTCTCTTGGAAGCTACTTATCAATTAAAACCCCCCAGATCTTTTAAACAAAGAAGATAGAAGCAACTGGGGAGGAGCCTCATATGTTTATCTTCTAATTCATCTTCATTTTTAAATACACAATCCCCCACAGGAATCCATCCTCAACATTCCAAGCATGTCCATTGGCCTGAAAAGATCTCCTCCCTCTTTACTACTCCTCTCCTAATAGTTTCCACTGAGCTGATTCAAAACCTTTTCTAAAAGCATGATGGGCTGCATGCATGCTCTTCCATGGGTTCAGAGACTCTCTTCAGTGTTTCTGTATCATGCTTACAAAAAAGGTTGGCCATCAGCAATTCCAGTCATTTTTAGGCAGTACAATGATGCTAAAACAAAAAGTATTGCTTATTCATGACTTTCCATCTAGGGGTCACATTACCAATGTACATACCACATTTACTAAGGTGGTAGAGAGCCTTTGGATATCTCTTCAAATATTTGTCTATTGAATATCGCTGATAATTGATTTCCATTTTCTTAAGTTTGTTTAAAAATGGGAGATATTCCTTAGGATCCTGCAAATAAATAAATGAATAAAAATAACTGACCTTAGGACTATATTGCCACAGTAATTAAAAAATGCTGCAATACCATGCTTATCTTTACATGAAGAGGGGCCACAAAACTAATTTCTGATACTTGTTACAAACATATTAGTACTTTCTGATATTTTTTTCTGCACTGTTTCTCTTGTTCTTCATTTTGTTCATGGATAATTTATTCTATTCACTATGAAATCATACATGGCTTTGTTGATGACACCACATTGTTACTTCTGATATTATGGAAACCATAAATGTGCGCTCCCCCTCGCTCTCCGTCCCTCCGTCCCTCTCTCTCTCTTTCATACACACACACAGAAGAATGAGCCATTGTTGACAATCTCATTAAATAGACAAATGGCTAATGAAATGTAATAATGTTGTTGAGCAACAGAACAAACCACACTGAAAAACAAGTAATTTTTAAGACTTGCACTGAACGTACAATTTATTGTAATTTACAAATGTTGAAAAGTTTGAGTAGTGATGGTGATGGTGGCAATTTTGGAATGCATTTGATAGTTTTTCTCATAACATAGCTAGAACAAGATTTAGGGAATCAGAATAAGATCCAATCCTACCTTTTGGGACTTCTCAGCAACCATGATGACTAAATCGAAGTCATATGTCCCCAGTGAATAATCATACAATTCACTGACATCCACCAGATACAGCAGGTATTTCAATGCTTCTTCCACACTGATAATTCCAACTGTTTCAGAAGTCTGTCCTGTTAAGATTAATTTTAATTAAAAGCCAGACACTATATAATATGGATTCAGTCTTTATGATTTCAATACTGAAATAGCAAAACCTTATCCAGAAAAAAACAGGTAATAATGTACTGAGCAAACCCTAGCTTTGGGCAAAAGAGTGATATTTTTGCTAATAGACAATACTGAGGTAGTTCTCTGAAAAATATAGTGAAATGCTTTCTCCTTTTGTAGTGATTACATTCTTGAATCAGAATTGCCGGCTACCAATTGCTGCTATTTTCTCTTATCCTAAGGAATGCCTTTCGCCTGATAGATATCTTGTGGGGAAGGAAGTGAAAATCACATTTCAATTTCTACTCTATAGTAAAAACAGTATCCTAGGAGATACTTTGGACCTCATCGTTACCTTGCTTTGAGTGACTGGGCAGTGAATGAACCAAAGAATAAGGTCATTTCCACTTTAGCATCTTCCAGAATTATGAACACTTTTTGTGTCAAAGTCACAGCAAAGATATTACATCATTCAATGATGGCTTGGTGATGCTATGAAAACATTCTAACTCAGTAATGGGAAACTGGCCTAAGCTCTGTTGCTTTATCTTGATGATGTTGCCTTGTGTCAAAAATCTGAATGGCCGCACTAGCCTTTGAAATGATGCTCATTTTTTCACCTTTTCAGTGAGCATCAGGAGATCCACAAGAGCAATCTGTGTAGGGAGGTGCATAAGAGGGCAATTTGCTCTCTACTTGACTGACAGGCAATCTTACCTCAAGATCAGAGTCAATAATATCATTACTTGGAGAACCCCAATCTCTTACCATTGGAATCCTGAAGAAATCTTCTCCCTCTCTACTCTATTCCCACTCCACCACCCTTGCCAGTCAATCTGGAGTACTGACTTTTGGCAACACTTTAGAATTACAGTAAATATGAAGGTGTGTGTTATCTGTCCATCTATTTATTTTTTAGCAGATTTTTTAAAAAATATACATCTTTATTCTCTATGCAATATGGATTTATGTCATTCAGTAATTTAATGTTTGTAAATTGCAGTTCAGAGAGTAAAACAGAAAAGTCATAAAGCCACACACAGTATATTGTGTGTGTGTGTTATCTTATTAATCTGCTTTGCTTGAATAGAATAAATCACAATATTAATTTGGCTGTCATTTGAAACTCTACCATTTCTGATGTTTACTTACTCACATACAACAAAGCAGAAATTGGGGAGAAAGTGTGCTCTACACTGGTTATTTGAATTATGATTTGGGTAGCCATAAGAGTGCTGTGCAACTGAACAATCTAATGCAATACTTCACCTTGAAGCTGACGAATTCTCTGCAGGGCTGTTTCCAGTTCTGGAGGATTCTTTTTGACATGAGAAGTCAGTATGGCTAAGCAGTACCTGAAGAGTCCAGAAAAAAAAGGAAGAATTAAAAATTGGGAACTTTGAGGGTTTGGATTAAAAAAAAAATCTCTCATGACAATTCTGACTGATGTAGGATTGCTACTGAATTCTACTGCAAGTAAACCCAGAATTTTTAAAAAATGGCTATTTGATTAGAGCCCAATAAAACAAACAGAGTTTTGCAGGAACATCACTGAGGTATTAAGAGTTAGTTTTCTTTTTCCAAACCTATTCTCCATTCTGAGCAGGCATTGGCCTGTATCAATGTGTGTGACCTTAGACAGACAGTAACAAGGCCCCACAAGATTGTAAACTTTTAAAGGAAGTTTGTTGTTTATATTCATTAACTGTATTATATATTTTGTATGCGATCACAATTTCCCAGTTGAAAATGTGATTGAATTATCTACGTGTTGAAAGATTGGGGAACTTTTAAAAAAGTCTGGCACAATAGCATGTATGAATGCAGCTTGTCTTAATAGATAGAAAAGAGACATGATATGTTTCCACTTCCTTAGAAGTACCATTTTCTCTTTTTCAATTGGTGAAAGTCCATCACCTGCAAAAAGTGAGGAAAGAGAGATACGTCTTCCCACTTCATAACTCTTGTATTTGAGCTGCCTTCTGAAGAAAGACCATCATTAAGACTTTTCCTAAGTATGGGGCTGCATCCTGGGCTTTGTTACCACTTGTTAAGAGTCTGATAGTGTACTGAAACTGCCTTTGTATATGTAGATGTTTTGTAATGTTATGTCCCATACTTAGTAGCACAGATATTCTCCATTGCTTGTCTCATGGCATCACAGATGATATTAATCTTTTTATTATTGGAAGAGTGGAATTCATTGACACCGGTGGGATCCAGAGGGGGGTACATTGTTTTTGTGAAATCTTCTTCTCTAGGAAAGGAAAAAAAAATGACCGTACTACATTTAAAAAGTAAATGTACATATACACAGTGTAATGGTGTCAGGCAATAATGTTTACTAAAAGTATTCGGTAGAGCCAAATTATATGCTATGGTTTCTCAAAAATAAGAAATAAAGTGTTTGGGCACAAAACTCAGCTTTTATCAATACAATTCCTATCCCTTAGAACCAGTGGTGGGACTCAAATTTTTTTTTTACTACCGGTTCTGTGGGCGTGGCAGGGGAAGGAGCCTGTAAAATCTCCTGTCAGAGGTGGTATTTGCCAGTTCTCCGAACTACTCAAAATTTCCACTACCGGTTCTCCAGAACTGGTCAGAACCTGCTGAATACCACCTCTGCTTAGAACATCCATAGTATTCTTGAAAACATGCAACCAAACCTACAAAACTCGTAGAAGCTAAGCCAATAGACACCGACAAATTTCAGCCTCATTTTTATCATCAGATATATTCTTTCAATTCCTTCCTATAAGTTTTATTTCTATTCAAGTAAGAAAATCACAGAAGAAATCACAAAAGTATGAGAAAAGTCCCATATTTTTCAGAGTATAAGACATACTTTTTCCACCCCAAAAGTGGATGGAAATTTCCGTGCGTCTTATACAGCGAATGTTGCCGAAACCCCACCCACGCACCGGCCCCCACCCTCCAGCCTCTGCCTCCCAGCAATTTGCCTCCTTGCAGCAAACAGCTGGTCAGTTTTAGCACAGTCTGATTAGCACAAGCATCTGATTGTCAGTAGGATTGGCTTCCCGACGATCAGCTGTTTCAGGCTACAGGGATTGCCATCACCTATTGCCGCTGCCGCACGCCCCATTTTGGCCTCCACATCCCATTTTCAGCCTCCGCATGCCCCGTTTTTGGGCTCCGTGTGCCCCATTTTCCACCTGTTCTGATCCCCGCTGCCCTATATGCGATGACAGTCCCTGCAGCCTGAAACAGCTGATCATCAGGAGGTCGATCCTACGACAATCAGCTGCTTGTGCTAATCAGGCTGTGCTGAAGCTGAAACAGGCTATTTGCTGTTTGCTGCAAGGAGGCAAATTGCTGGGAGGCAGAGGCAGAGGCAGATTCCCCCCCCCTTGTTTTCTTCCCCAAAAGCTAGGTGCATCTTATACTTCGGAGCATCTTATACTCCGAAAAATACGGTAAGTGAATTTGCAGAGTTTGGGCAGATTGCAAAATCTTGGTTCAGAAATTAAATATATTTAAATGTTATAGAAACAGAACCCTCTCTTGAGTTATTTTGATAACTTCTCCGCTATTCCCAATCAATATGTGAGCTTATGAAGTTTCAACTAAAATGTTCCATTTCTTCTCTTCACTAATCTAGCCTTGCATTCCTTAACCTTAGTCCCTCTCAATACACTGGATCATAACTCTTAACATGACTATGGGCTGGGGAGACAGTAATGGTACAGTTTTAGTCCAAAATATATCAATTGCATTTCAATTGGGGAACTTTGCCTTAATTCTTATGGATAGTCCAGATTATTATATTCTTTTTTAATACATATACTTCTAAGGATCCTCATGCCGATCTCAGCATATTAAATATTTGCTGGAGTTGGATGGAATCTAATTGCATATTCATGCATTTTAAAAGCCAAGATGTCTCGTTTTAAAAACACAGAGTAGCTTTGATGGTGATGGAAAAATCATTTATAGTACCATTTGTTTTTTCTGGTACCAAAGGGAGAAAATTTCAAAATAGAAAGATTACTAATTGGAAGGAAGTATTCCTAACCCCTTTCACTATTTCAAAATCCCTTTCAAAGTGTAAGAAACAGTTAATGCTCTGTCTTAAAAGCCAATCATAAAAGCCAAATACTCACTTCAGTTCTGTGAGGAACAGGTTGATATAATTTACAGAATCAATTTGTTTTATAAATGTTTCCACATGATTTAAGAAAACCTGAAAAGAAAGCAAATATTATTAAATGTTCATTAAACTGCCTTATACTGTACAAGCATCTATTTAAAATGGAAAAAAATACTCCAAATTACCATGATGAAGTGGCTCTCATTGCTCACTAAGTTATGATGGACATACCTGAATCATTCCCATGCAACCACTCTACACATTGGAAAATAATTATATTGTGTTGTGATACAGCAAGATTTCCCAAACCACTAAATCTCTACCTTTGATTAAAAAATAAAAATGTGCCAGCATCTAATCAAGTTTATATCTTGCTTCAGAGCTATCCCTTTTTCCTAGATGATATATCAACCTCCCTCCGTGCCATCAATCCATTATGAGTTTGGTGAATGTATTGATGACTCTTAAAGACCAAGTGGTGGCAAAAAAGAGGTGTCCTCATCCTGAAAGACTATCATTTGAGTTCCCGGGAATCTCTCCAGACTATCTGTCATCCCTTCAGAAGATGCCAACTGAGCCAAGAGCTTCCACTCGCCTTTGGATTATGGTCATAGAGCAGGTTGAGATTGACTCGCAGTTTCCTCATACATTCAAATGCTTCTTTAAACTGGAGGCTAGCAGGAGAGGCAGAACAGGGTTTGTCAGTTCCAACATGACTGCAGAAACATCAAGTTCCACAGTCTCTCCGAGGCCAACGCAAAGTTAGTCAGCTCAACTCACCTATCCAGCCATTTGCGAACTTGAGCTAGAACAAGGGCTCGATGATGAATAGCTTCCAAGTTTCCTCTTGGCACCTGTAGAGGGCACAAATTCATTATGAAGCAGAAGAGGACCCACAGATGGCTCTCACTGATCTGTAGCCACTTGACATCCAACACCTTTAGTTCAAGAAGCATTCAGTTCAATAGTGGTTTGGAGTGGAACTCATGAAATCTATTAGTCTTGTTGAGCATGCTAATGAAAATTATAATCATATGCTAAATAAATCAATAAAATACTTCTGGCTGAGCCTTTACTGAACTCCAGGCCATTCAGCATGTCTTGCATGTGTGTTTGCTGATACACCAACTCTGAAATCTCCATATGGAATGACACAACCGTCTCTTTTTGCTCCTGATTTAGGCACACATGTATTTTATAAAATATACCTTCCCTAATAGGAGATGAAATAGACCTCTATCTATCTAGGGCAGTTGGTATGAGCAGGAAAATCACACAGTATAGTTTCTGATAGATTGCACTACTTTAGAATCTAAATAGGGTGCTACCCTATGTTTGAATTAACACTCTTTATTCCATCCAATATGCTATTTTTTTCCAATTGGGTAGATATTTGATAGTATATATGAGACTGCTGCCTGAAAGGTATACTGCAACAACAGCCAGAGGGATGATAGGAGGTTTCAATTTATTTTTAATTGAAAAATAAAGGACTCTATACAATCATTTGGGGAGCTATGCATAAAGAAAAAGCACCAACCTGCAATATCAACTTTGTGTGTTGTGGCACAACTGTGACTATCCGGGCTCCTCTTTCAATCTTGCGTAGAGTCTCGCTATTAGGGAGAGAAGTGCTGCCCAGACCTGTTTGCAAAGCTGAAGGTGCCACAATCAATAGCATAAAAACCCAACCTCTATCAGCTTTTATGAATGGGACAAACCTACACTCAAAACTAAAACATGCAATCATGAAATGCAGTGGTAAAAATCCTACATAGTAATTTGGAATATGGTTTGAAAATCCCAGTGTCCTATTTGAGAAATAATGTCTCATCATGGAACTCTTAACTAGCAAGGTATATTTAAGTATTATTCAGGTTAATGCTACCCTATCTCATTGTAGCGGTACTCAGTGATGTAAATATTAGTATTTCCTTGTTTCCCAGAGAAATAGAATTTATAATATCACAAAGATGCTATTTTCTATTGAATAGGCATGGTCTCAACTCAAACATTATGTCCTCCCTATGGTGAAGCTGGATACAAATATGCCCAAAACCTTAATTGGACTGAAATTTCTCCTTAAGAACTTAACCATGCCCATTGTCTAATAAGTAGAATGTCCTGATTAAAGGGTGACATTGTTGAATAATAAAAGGATTCCTTCCTCTGTTTTACTTGATCTATTCATACGTAAATGTGCATATATCCATCCATCAATGTGTGCAAAGAAATAGAAGGCCATATTTGGGCACCTTGGTATATGCACCTGGCCAATAACATGCAATCTGTATTCCTTCAAGCCCTCATTCTTTTGGCCGAAGATAAGCTAAAATGTGTGCATACATAGGAAATGCAGCAAAGGAAAACAAGGTCAGGATGAAACACCATAACCTACCTTCCTCATCATGACAGTATTTTGCAACATACATACAGCATTTCAAAATGGCATTTCAACTGGCATTTTGAAAATGGGATTGTAAAGTTTGGAGTGGCTCATCCTCTTTGTGCTACTCTCCCATGGAAAAGTGAATGACTATAAAAATGCAGGAGTCCAAGAGGATCTTGGGCAACTCACAAAAAATAGCTCTTCATAAATGAACAAATGTATTTGGAGAAGGGTGCACATGGTTAAGAGATAAGAAATTGTAATTTTTACCTTTCAGGGATGTGTTCCTTATAGGCAGGCACTGACAAGTATGGGAATGTGTGGTCAATAAGAGAAATTCATCACTGATTGAAAAGGACGTAACATTTGAAGAAACCTATGAAAAGCAGAGAATCAAACTTCCCGTTGATTGGGGGAGAGATTAAAGGATTATGGAGACAGCAAAAGATATAAAGCCATGAAAACAATCAGTACCTCAGTATCATTAATAAAAAAACGGCATCTGTCAGTCAAGCCAAATATGGTTTCCTAAGAAAGAAAAGCAGAATGGAAAGCGGAGTTAGAAACAGGAACAAGGAAACCAAAACCCAATGCTCTTAATTCTGATGAGAATCAGTTTGGTGTCATAGTTAAGGTGCTGCTCTAAAAACCAGATTACTGTGAATTATAGTTTCACACCTTAGGCATGAAAGCCAACTGGGTGTCTTTGGGCTACTCTCCTTCAGCTTAACTTACTTCACAGAATTGTTGTTGTGAGGATAAATAAGAGGAGGAAGGAGTGTTATGTATGTTAGGGTCAACTTTATCAAGCCATTTATTGAGGTTTAAGAACATTGCATTCACCTTGTAATCTACTCACTAAATCAAAAACATGATATTATTACACAGGCACAACTTATTTGTAACAAACTTATGGTGGCTTCAAGTAACCACTTTACTACTTTCTAAATGCCTGCATTCTCTGCTCAATTATCTTTTCTAGGATTTTCAAGCTCTCTCCTAGCTGGTGTACCTTCTGACAGGCTGGACCACTTTTTCCTCTAACAAAAACACAGTAAAATAGAAATAAATTAGTTCAGCCTTCTTCCTATTGCCTGTTACATTTTGTCATGTTCTCCAACCAGAAAACCAACTGCTTCCTTGACTTTCCCTCGTTTCTCACATAACTTTTTTTTTTGTTATTTCAAAAACGACGGCTGATTCACATGGAAACTTAGGGAGTTGAAACATCTATGTGGAGTTTTCAAAATAGAGGTAGCCCCGGTTTGCTACATAAACTTAGTAGATCTCCTGAAGCTCAGAGAACTTGTACACGAAGTGTGCAAGTTTCTCTGTCAAGCTCCCGAGGAGCCAGGCAGGAACTATACAGATTTCCATAGGATAGTCTGAAGTAAATCCAGAACATAGGGGAAACATAAGAGGAATTTCCCACCCTTATTTGTAGTAAGCTAATTAAGCAGGCATATATTTAAATGATTTGAAATATTTCTTCCCAAGTTTCTTGCGCTCCAATAATGTTGCCATTTATAAGGGAAGCTGCCAATTGACTTGCCTGCCACCTCTGTCCCTTTTCCATTCTTTTCCTGGACTTTCCATAATCAATCATAGTTAAAGACTTCAGGAAAAAAGATCTACGTACGACGGCACCACAGTGGCTTTGCAAGCCAATTTATCACAACTGATAATTCCTACATGGCTGAAGTATATTAACTTTAAGATGTTATGTGCCACAAGCAATTCTGTGCTTTTCTACTCACAATGTATAAATGAGATTAGGAAGAGTAGCAACAAATAAAGTTTATTTAAGCAAGAAACACCCAGGAGAGGTGCATGGTGGACTACTGGCACAGCCCAAGATTACCATACTTGTTTACTTACTTCCCCATCAATTACAGCTAGTTCTGTCTGCATACACGGGGATGGAAACCGAACACTGGAACCGTTATTATTCATCCAGGGGATGGCAACTGGTTTTTCAGCTCCTGGAGCATAAGGGAGAGAGGATTGACTATCAATCTTTAGGAAACCCAGGGATATATATTAATAGGTGCAATTTGATTCATTTAGCTTCATATCCTGGAAACTGTGTTGTTTCGGTCAACATGGCATCTTATAAAGCAACAGAGGCTGCCCCCAAATCTTTGCACATAGATTATGAATGGCCATAACGTACATGTTTGAGAAGCTGAAAAGAGAATTGGTAGGATAAAGTAGGATAGTTGGGCCTTAGGAATCTCCTTCACTTCAAATCTGCCCAACATGTTTTCAGGCTCTGAAATCTCCAGATAAATTATTAGATACCTCAAAATGCAAGTTTATTGTGTTTCATATACACAATGCATCATAGTAGAACACATAAAGCAGAGACTGGCAAATTTTGGGGCCCTAAAGATGCATTTCAAGTCAAATCAGGGCTCCTGTATACAAGAACTATCATGCAATTTCTTTTCTTTCTGAGAGAAGAAGATAACGAAAGGCAGTTCTCTCTAATCCAGCAGACTAAGGCATTGGGAATTGGATGGGGAGAAGATTTGGCAAATTTGAACATGAACGCTGAAATCAGCCCATAAATTTTCAGGTTATTTGAGCATGTAAAATTGCCTTAAACTGAAATAACGTTTCCACCCTAATACTGCTTCATGACGTGGCTATATGAGCTAGCATATGGTTTTGAAATTACGAAAGGACATTAATTTGTTTATATTTTCAAAGTATCTTAATTCTGTTTTCACTGCTAGGGAGAAGAGGCAGCTGGAGTATTTTCTGTCTTGGTTAACTTTGGCTACTGGGCCATTTGACCCATGACTTAGTAGTTCCTCCCTAGGTGGAATAAGGACTTGTATGTTTTTTTAAAATTATTATTTATTATACAATTTCCTTTGTTATATATAAAATTTCTATATCCACAATGGCAGTGTACTGTCTGATCTCTTTTAAGTACAATTAATGATTCTGTTCCAAGCCTAATCCGATAATACATCACACATACCCCACAGATACTTCAGGATTTGCCCATCAGAAAGCTGCAGAGCCACTGTTTTGGTCTTTGGGTTGCAACACAGGCTGATCACATCACCATCCACACTCACAGGGGACCTATTAAGAAGGGGCAGAAAAGGGAGAAATTTGGGTCAACTTATGCCTTCTTGAATGCCATCTTGCAATCACAAGAATGTTGGCAATGACCACAGGGAAAAAAAGTGGAAATATGACGCACGAACCTCAATATGGAGCATTTGTAAACTGAGCTTTACAAAACCTTAATTTAACATTCCTGTTCAAATAATTTTTGCTGACAATGCACTTTTCTGAAATATTAATAATTACTTTTATTTCTCAATGATTATATATATCAGATGTATAAACATTCCTGGATATTTAGGTCTGGAGTAACTAGGCTTCACGTAGTACAGAATATTGAACCATAAGGCTTCTGATTTCTGGTCCTTCAGTGTAGCTGTAAATTTCACATTGGGCAAGTTACTAGTTATCATCTAATTTATTTTCCAGGATGAGCTGCCCTGAGTTTTGGGAGAGAAGGGTAATGTACTAATGTGGGCAATAAAAACTCTCTCTAACAAAATCATAACGGCTACCTCAAAAATATTAATACAAATTTGGATTATACAAACTTAAAATCCAAAGGGAGAAATATGATTCCTGGTATACATGGGCCAAATCAATATCTACTTGAAACTCATTCAAGGAGCTGCATCTTTTCCTGGGCTTCCACAGCTGCCCTTTCAGTTGCCACACAATCCTGGCAAAGAAAGTTTAAGTTCAAGGTGTTTTTGATGAGTATTACATGCAAACCCCCTGCTCTAAATTAGCATTTTGTCCTTTGACTCTAAAGTGATGCACAATCACAACAGCAATGACAGGAAGGCAAAATTGAAGAACATTTGAAATAGGTATTTAACTGTTCTTGTGGTTCCTTCAGAGACTCAAAATCAGCACAGCACACCAGTAGCTTTTATTACATTGGAGCAACTTCTGCCAACTGGAAACAGTTTATAAGGGTTTTCAAAGTGTACCGAACTTTTTATTTGACAGAAGCGAAAGTTGACTACCAGTTTACAGATACAGGATAGCACTGATACTTACTTTCACGTGTGCTCCATTGAGCCCCACAGGTCTTACTGACATAATTTATAGTATGACTGCACATCAACAAAAATGTATTACGAAGTTACCCATAAAAATGCCGATTTACATAGTCCTCAACTTACAACATTCATTTAGCGACTGTTTGAAGTTACAACAGGACTGGAAAAAGGGACTTTCAACTTTACTTGTACTTATAACCATCACAGGATCTGTACAGTTACAGTCCCATGATCAAATTTTGAGTGTTCGGCAACTGGCATGTATTTATGATAGCTGCAGTATCCTGGGTTCATATAATCACCATTTACAATCTTTTCAAGCAGTTTCTGACAAGAAAAGTTAATGGAGAAACCAGATTTGCTTATTAACCTAACTGCAAGTGATTTCCTTGACAACCATGGCAAAAAAGATTGGGTATAACTCACTTAATTAAGCCTTGCTTAACAATGAACATTCTAGTCTCAATTCTGGTTGTAAATCAAGGACTACCTGTAACACAAGCTATCTCACACTGTGAGCATTTCCTAACACAACAATTATGCACCTTAAAGGACCGTTCCACTACAACACTGTTTAATGCTTTAGAAATGCATCAGCAAGCAATAAGAGAAAAAAATAAATATTGAAGAATGACCTTGTCTCCATCACCAGCACTCATGCTGTCAAAGTTTCTACGTTAGTTCAACTAACCAGTTAAAAAATAGCATTCAGGAGGAAAGTGGCCTTTTATTCCAGAACCACATGAAATAGTTTGATTTTCATTAATGTGATAAACATAAAACCTTGTCCAGTACCAGATATCGGTATATCCTTCTTGTCCTGAGGAGCACAACTTCAGATGATGAATAACTGTGCGCATTGGGAGACAGCCCTGGCTGGCAGCTAAGAGTAAGTCATCTTGCAGCCAAGTAAGAAAGCGAAGCCACAGTGGATTTCTTCCTCTTTTGTCATCACACAGGCCAATTCTGTGATAATTGCCCCCCAAAGACAAAGACATTTAGATGAGTGATTAATACTAAATTACACAATTTTCTAAAATATATCTAGGCAAATCGACAGAAAATGTGGACTCCCCCAAATATCAATGACTGTACAATAGTTTTCATGATATATGTATTCCATAGTAGTAAATACAATTTAGTCAATGATACATTTACATGTGTATATTCACTGTCACCATCAATGAATGACTTCATAGGAAATTCATGCCATCTGTTCTCATGTCAATTCAATTGCAGAGCTATTAAATCAGTTCATTTATTTTTTATGTTGACTAGTAGGAAGTACAGGTAATCCCTGGGTTATGAGCATTCTCTTAGCGAATGTTTGAAGTTATGTGATAAGCGCCCCCTAGCATTTACGAACAAGTCCCAAAATTATGAATATTGCACGGCAGTTGTTCGCTCTTAGGAATGATCGCAGAGGCTCTGAAACATTCCTCCTGCCTATTCCCCCCACCCCAGCTGGGTCTTCACATGCACTTCACCTGTGGAGACTCACTTATCTGGCGAAGATCTCCTCTCTGTCGTGGTTTCTTTGCCTGAATCATTGCTTCAGGCTTTTGGTGCATTCACAGAGAACACAGGTCTAACGTACCATGAGATACACACGAGATCAGTAGTGCAAGATCTCGTGCTACTGATCTCATATAATCTTGCATTTTAGGCCTCTATTCTTTGCCAATTGAGGCCTGGACATTTGCAAACTGAGGGAAGGATTCGGTCCTTCAAACCTTCCCTCCATTTGCTGTTTCCTTGCTAAAGCCTGCAGGGAGAGAGAGTTCCTGTAGCTTCAGCAGCCCTTTGCAAAAAGCCTTTGTTGGCACCAGCGGAGCTTGGGAGAAGCGGGTGCATTCCTTTGAAGCCCTGTTCCTACTGGCAAAGGCCTTTTGAAAAGGGCTGCCAAGGCCTACAGGGACACAATCCTCAAGTGCTTTGCCATGAAAACAGGCCCATAAGGCTGTGTGCGGCCGTCCGTGGCTTTCTTGCCGGATATCAGCTTCATAAAGCCTCTGGAAGCAAGAAAACAGCCGCACTGACTTTGTCATCACCGGAGACCTCATTAAGCTGATCTCTGGTGAAAGGTAAGTCACCCAGTGCAGCAGGATGGGGGGCAGCAATTGTGGGGACCCCAGAAGAGGGAGAATGAGGTATCTGTGGGTTGGGGGAGGCCTTGGGTGGCCTGAAGTAGGTGACCTGTTCCCTCACTAGCCCCCCATGGCCTTCCCAACTCCAAGATACCTCATTGCATTTAATGAGCTGCACATTCACTTATGCATTTAATTACCAAATGTGTGGGCAAAAGCAAGGAGTGATCTTGTTCAAGGTACGAGATTCATTCCCATGAATTCTCGAGTTACGGATGGAATGGGCAGGCTCCATTACATTCATACCTCGAGGACTACCTATATAACACAAGTCTTCTCCAAACTTGGCATTCTCCAGGTGTGTGATCTAATTCTTGGCAATTCTGTGAAGTGAAGCCACACATTTGGAGAGTGAAGCAATAGGAGAAAGCTGTGTTACAAAAATCTAAGAACTGACTATAAGAAACAGACCTGAAAGCTACTTCATACATCTTATGGCATTCTTCCCAACTAGACGGCTTCAAGATGTGATGGATAAGACCCTTGACAACTGCAGCCAATATGGATCAGTTAGCCAGAAGCTATGGGAGTCATACCTGAATGGTATCTAGTTAAGACCACAGCATTAACTGTTTCTATGCAACACAAACTCTTATTCAACTACACTCTACCTTTGTTGACAAGAGACAGAAAGAGTGAACTCTACTAATTATATCTTACTATGGATTATGTGTTAATTTCTATGAACACCTCCCAAACAGCAACTGGGAGAATCCAATTTAGAAAATGAAAGGAACAACTATCGTGGAAACTGGGGGTCCTATAGATGTAGAACCATTCCTTATCTCTAACCAATGACTCCAATCAGTGCCTTCCAGAGTCAAGTGTAACATCTAGTACCTGTATGATGTTTCCAGCTGAGGAACTGCAGCTGTAAATCTTTTTCCATTAACTGCACCCATCTTAACTGTAGAGTCCATTTCTGGATGCTTATCTATCAAAAAGGCAATAAGGTATATCATTGAGCTAAATCACACACACCTTATCTTTACAGCCACAAATTTATTCTTTAAAGTTATGGCTTAGCGAATAAAACATCAGGTGGCCATTCTGCATGGACACCTCCAAAAATAAGTTAAATCTATTTTCTGGCAGAAGTGTTCTATAATTTCAAGACAAATATGACCTATGACTCTTCCAAATCGAACATTTCCTGAACAATGGAGGCTGTGATGGGAAGAGAGACAAGCTACTATAGGTCTTTTCTCTTCCAGGCATCTTTGAGTCCCTTCCTCCTTCCATGATTACTCTAAGAGAACTGGCTGCACCTCAGCTATGACTTTGAAAGACTAATAAAAGAGGGAAATTCATACAACAGGGAACCATCTCTGCTGTATGAATTTCCCTCTTTCATTAGTCTTTCAAAGTCACAGCTGAGGTGCAGCCAGTTCTCTCAGAGCAATCTCTAGTCACTGTTATGTAAGACGGAAGAAATATGTACCACTCTTTCCTTCTACATTATTTTGTATAAAATGATGACACTGAGATTGTCTGTTCTTCATATGAAAGTAATCAGCAATCAGATCAGTTCACCATCATCGTTTGTTTGCAAGAAGCAGCTGCTGAAGAGCGGTGGGACTGCCTATAGAAGTGAGGGAATCAAGAAGGCCCTACATGGCTGACCTGCTTTTTCTGCGAGAATGGACATTACATGACTTCCACCCCTGTAACCTTGGAGAGAATTTCTGTATTTTTACACAGAATATCCTGTGTTGAATTTTTCACTTACATTAACCAAAGAGGTCTTAATGAAACTATCCCACACTTTTATAAGTTAAATGTACCACTAAGCCTCATTTGAAAAAAAGTTGCGTTAGAAAAACTTGGGTTCCCTCCAAGAATTTCCCCTAAATACAGACATATAGCAATTACAAAAGGTAGTGGGATCTGAGGCAATACATTGTTCCAGCCAACATACAGAACTGAAGCCATATTCCCATGAAAAAAAATCAAAGACAAAGACACCTACAAATTAACTGGTGGGCATGTGAATACTTCCATGCCTTGTTCTGGGAAATAATATTGAAGAAGCATCCAGTTGCCTTTTCCTGACATTTCTCTCATTTCCCAGTCTAGCTTACAAGCTTGGAATTCTCTGATGGTCTCCCATCCAAACATTACACAGTGGTGACCCTACTTAGCTTCCAAGCCCAGACAAGGTTGGTCAAAGATTCAGATTACCTACCCAGTCTATAAATGGATAATTTGTTCTCAGCATCCAGAACAGCAAGATCCCCACTCTGAGACTTCATAAAGAAAGCAACTTGATTGACAGCAGAGAAGAGCTGGAGTTGATATGTACAAAGAGGTGGGGGAACCACAGCATGAAGAAAGGCTGTCCATAGAACCTTATCTTTCAAAAATGAAAAGGGAAAAAAGTTCATTTAAGTATCAGAGGTGTGTATATGTGTGTGCAGTATATTATGTGTACATATGTATGTATGTATATATGTGTGTACTTATATTTAGATGATATAATTCAAATACGATTAGGCAATATCTGCACTTGTTGGCTTGCATTAAATCAAACAGTTAAGACACAACGAAGTCTTAATAGCAGCATACATGGTTTTGGGCAGTCCTTGAAGGATAGAAAACAAAGTGTTTAGCAAATTATTGCCCTCTTGTCTCATGAGACCTGCCATAACACATCTGGGTTGAAACAACATAACTAAAGTTGCCTAAATAACACAACCCAAATATTTTCCTTGTGTCTTTTGAAAGCTATGTAAAATCCATCATGATTTATAAATTTGCCATTGAAAAGGTACAATCACAGCCTAAGAAGGAAACAAATGTAGACTGGGACACAACCGCCTCAGAAATCAACATCCACGTCAGCAGGAATCAGCATCAGGGAAAAAAAATAATGCCCCAATAAAGAAGCCATTAAGGAGGGAACCCTCCCATTCCCCCAAGATTGGCAGGGCTCAAGTTAACATATCTTGACTCTTCTCCCCACTGATAATGTAATCAAGCCTAGTAATTAAACATATGCAAGAAAACAACCAAGCTCAGAGGGTACCAAGGACTTAACAGCTCAACCCTGAGCTACTTACATTTTCTCCTATGAGTTATTTGTGAGTATCACATTATCCCCACAAGTATATCTAGTTTACCCGCCTTTATAATCCGTCCAGCAAGATGCCTCCAAGCCTTCCCTAAAGTCATATACATATTATACTTGTGAAATTCTTGTAGTTGCAGTAAAGGGAAATTTGAAATGTACCTCCATCAATGACTGCTACACTAGCTGAGTCATTGGCCCCTCCACTGATGCTGTGATCAGTACTCCACTGCCAATCATAGCGAAGATAAAGCCATTGTTCACAGAGGACATGAAGTCGATAGGGAATCTCCTGATCCCACACCAGGGATACAAGAAGTGGGCTGCCTGCTAGGCTGCCAAAATGTAGGCTTTGTTTCAGGTACCAGTGATGGTTTCCCATTGTCCACAACTGGACTGTAATTAAAAGACAAAATGGTTATAGAACACAAGATTAGTAATAGTACATTATACTTTAATTACGTAAGTTCTGAATCTTATTGATGATGCAGTACCAAAACTGATTATAATATGGACTCTTCCCAACTGATGGTTTCCTCAAAAACTTGTGCTACTTAGTTACTCAACACAGTATGTTTGCTTGCCTCTTCCTCTCTATCCATAATGTCCAAAGTTCCAGGTAAGAGGCATTTTAGGGGCTGCCAGTTGCTGATTGCTGGATGGATTCAGTTATAGCACTGTTAGAAAACCTGAAGGACCAGGTTGGTGTCAGATTCTCCTAGAGAAAACTATTAATCTATCTATCACCAAGATTCAATATCAACTTGACAGCATATATTCATCATCAATCAGTTACTGATTCCCTTTAATTCTTATATCTCCTTTATCTTGTTAAGAATTAAAAATACATGCTCTCCACTGCAATACTTAAACACATGATATATTTGCAATTTTGATATTGTACCCTCCAGATAAAAAAAATGGCTAAGAATAGTCTTGCAGAAAACCAAAATAAAGTAGCAAAGACCACAGGACTGTGACAAATCCAATAAGTTCTATAAAATTAAGAAACGAATTCTGAATGTTCTTACCATACATCTTTCTTTGAGAACTACTGTTGCTTTCCAGTTCTTCCACCCAGGCAGCCAATATTGTAGAATCAGAATTCCACAGCAGCTCATTTACCTATAGAAATGCAAATAGGATCATCATCTGTCAAGCATTTTTAACAAAAAAAAATCATGCCATACATAACTACTTAATTAAAATCTTCTCTGAATAAAGTTCTACCTTGGTAATCTCCAAACATATTCATGTAGAACAACTTGTAGGTTTAAAAAATGTCCTCCCACTGATGGAAATAGTATCAGATACACCATTGAGGAAAAAAGTCTGCAGATTCAATGATTGTTGATGCCTCAAGAAAAAAAAACATCCTACCTTTACTTGGCCTTTTTGAAAAGGAAGAGTAAATTCACCATGAAGGAGCCCATTTTGTTCTACGAACACAACATCATTTTTGTTCACTTTATCCTGTGTAGAAGCAATCAAGCTTCCTGAGGGCCTGAAATATAGCCAGAAGAGAAAGGAATGGAGGAATAATTTAGAACAGGTTTTCAAGCAACAATTCCCCAAATATTCATAGATTTTTCTAAAAAAATATCTGTTACTATGTAACAGATATTCGTTTGAGCTGGGTGGCCATGTAAATTGAATAAATTTATTAAAAATGGATTAGGAGTGATAGAGGGGAATCATCATCCTACACTCTAGGTCCAAAATTAATTCCAGTAAAATCTTGATAAATACTAACAGGAAATTATAAACAGAAAGCCAATAATATACACACCATGAACCACCCCATATTTCCTTACTCACTTCCAGGCCAATGCTTGTCCTAGCCCTGGGATAGGCTCACTGGTACTTTGTAGAATAAGCTCCCGACTCCACACTCTAACTTTTCGAGCACCTGAATGTTTGCAGAATTCCCATAATTCCCAAAGTAGAGGATGAAATCGAGGAACCCATGAACAAATGAAAGAGAAGGCAAGAGGAAAAAAAAGAGAATAATTGCAATTCATAGAATTCCCATAATTCCTTATCTCTGTGGTGAGGTATCATGGAAGCAGTAAACCCAGCACATCAACCATATCAAGTTGGGGAAAACTGCATCAAAATGTGAATATAACCATGGAGCTTTGGAAGATTTTTTTTAAAACTAAGACTCTACTTCCTTCACCTGCTCAGCCAAAAGCTGACAGGAATTAACATGCTATTATTTTAAAATGGTGCCAACCTGTTCCTGGGCAAATGTCACTCACTGCTACATATTGTCCATCTCCTTTCCAACTGATCCGAGGTTTATGGTCATCCCATGGTAAAGCAGGCAATATTTCCTGAAAAAAATAATATGAAATGATGCAAAATTTGGAAATAGATATTTTTAAACACATTGACCGAAATCTTATAAACATCCCAAGATTTCATTAGATTTTAGATGTTTTAAAATTTAAAATTATTAAAACTTGCAACAGTGCCCATCACCTGTAAAGGGTGTTCCTTGATATATGTAACTTGCTCCTAAAGAACCATTAGCACCTAATTATTCTCCTTTAATATAATTGTATATAATTGTATTTCTATTAAGTGGTGTCATGCAGGCTCAGCTAATACAGAGTCCAAGCCAAATATTGCCTCAAGGCATATCAGTCTTCCCTCAATTCTCATTACATTCATTAAGCCCCCTAAAATAATAGTGATCATGGAATTGAAATCTAGCAAAATTTCACCCTAGGGGGAAGTTGCAGGGCAGCCCTACCGTTTGTGATGTCCTCTATATCTAGGCACATAAATTACTCACAGGGATCTTAGATGCTCTTGAAGGGAACCATATTAATTAAATGTTAATTCATAAAACTCTTTTTATTCCCACGAAGTGAAGTAGCAGTGCAAGATCAAACATGTGGACCCATTCACATATATTCTTACATATCATATTAGCACATATTAACCATATGAATACTTAGCACCACATACACAATCATTAAAGTGTCACTTTAGGAATCTATGTTTTTTTATTGTCCTACAAGTTGGGAGAACTCTTATTGCCTTTCATGTTACTTTCTTGAATTCTTGGCTTGACATTAGGTGTGAACCAGGAATCACAATTTAAGCACTCATTAAAATGATTTCCTGATGTCTTATTTGGCAACTGTTATATTCCTGATCTGAACAAAAGAGGCAGGCATCAAGGAAAATGAAATTAAATCATAGTTGATATTTCCATCTGCTTGTATTCAAATACATGGGATAAAAGACAGGCACATGAACTTAGGACTTGCACAAGATCATGTATTAACATTAAATCCTGGCCCATCATTAAATGAACATTCAGCTGTGCCACTGAGTCAAGATTAGGCAGTGAACTTTATGATTACTAAAAAATTGGATGCTTTCTATCCAGGTTCCAAACGCTAATCACTATTTCAGTTCTATAATTTACTGCATGTATTTTAATATTCTTGTCTGCAGTAAAGGTACATACTTGTGCATCGTTGTAATTAATTGAATATTTACATATAGAATCAGTATTTGCATTATTAAAAACATAGTACCTTTGGCTTGGTATGAGCAGCTTGCTTGCCCTCTGATCCATGAAACTGTGTTTCTTTTTTACCCCATCCAACAGTAATAAATTTACCTAAGAATCAACCAAATAAAGAGTATTTGAAGATTAACTTTTCATATATTTGTCAAAAGCTTACATCCAACTTTTTTAGTTTCCTTCTAACTCTCCAGAGACCACTGCATAACAAATAAAAAAAACAAAAATTCTGTAGATAACTTCCAAGTTTAAAAAGTCCACTCCATCCATATTCACTATTTGAAAGTTAATGTTTTTATACTTGGTAAATTGCCAGCCAGACTGATGGCAATGTCACATGTATGTAACAAGTGACTATAAAACATTCCTCTCTTTAAACTTACTGCCCTGATACAATGAACACATGGTCTTGGACTTCAACCCACAATAACTGCAGCTGGAGCTAGTTTCAGTCAATTCAATTACTCTGTGTAGCCCAGTCCTTCACAGAACTGCAGTAATGTCTTTTGTAAGATTCTAGTATCTGCACTACCACCTCACCTTCTCCAAAATCATCCTGGTGGATCTGCCTTTCTGCAATTGGTTCAAAGTCTCTTGTCATCAAAATCAGAGTCTGCTCACCTGTTACAACAAGAACATATGAAGAACTTTGAAATGAAATTGTTTAAGTGCAGTTGAATCATCTTGTAGAATCATAGAAGGAAGCATCTTCTAATTCTCAAGTTCTCAAGCCCAATCCCGGTTTAGTTCAGATTAATTCTTCTTTGAAAAATTATTTCTTTCCTTGATTGTTATCTAGAAAAAAAGAAGCCCTCCGGTGCTGTTCACAACAAAGAGGAGGGAAAAAGTGGGTGCCACTATGGTTTCAAGCCCTACCCCTTTCTATCTGTGTCAATGTCATACAAAGGGAAAGAGCTTTGAATTGTAGATTGTACCCACCATGTGGCCCCTGCCTATTGCTTTGTTGCCTGTTGTGGTTAAAAGTGATATTAATGCACAGCATATGAACCACCATGCTTTTGGCGAACAAGGAATAATTAAAGGAGATCAATGGCTGGTTAAAGATAAAGGTTCCCCTCACACATACATACTCGTCGTTTCTGGCTCTAGGGGGCAGTGCTTATCTCCATTACAAAGCCGAAAAGCCAGCGCTGTCCAAAGTTGTCTCCGTGGTCATGTGGCCAGCATGACTAAATGCATGGAAGGCGAAGGCGCACAGAATGCTGTTACCTTCTCACCAAAGTGGTCCCTATTTTTCTACTTGCATTTTTACCTGCTTTCGAACTGCAGGGTTGGCAGAAGCTGGGACAAGTAACAGGAGCTCACTCTGTTATGCGGTGCTAGGGATTCAAACCGCTGAACTGTCGACCTTCTGATCGACAAGATCAGCGTCTTAGCCACTGAGCCACCACGTCAGATGCAACGAGCCATTCTTTGCCAGAATCTGTGGTGGCCACTGAGTTTCCCTGGATGACACTAGTAGCTGGCAGCACACTGCAGCCTGGTGGAGGGGGCCTCTTTTGCTATCCCATGAGCTCATCTTCTATTCATTCTCTTATCTGTTGGGATGGGGATGGGATGTCTCTGAGTTTCCAGGTGTACAGGTGATATCATTTACTAACATCACCACTAGTCTTATGGATTGGTTGGGAGGTTGCACCAATGTGGTTGAGGGGTTTCACCCATGTGGATCTATTCTCCAATCCCAATGCTGTATCTATGCTGTTCTTTTCTGCTTGTAAAAATGGTATAAAAGTAATAAACACCACGTATGTGGTCAGACATCTTTGGACACTGAAATGACTGGTTATTGAATCCCTACAAGAATCCAAAAGACAGAGAATAAAGTTGAGAATGTTTTGCAATTTCGATTTGTACCTGTAGCAAGAAGAACAAGCTCTTGGTCAGGACTCCAGCTCATTGCGGTCAGGCCACTGTCCACACTCCCAACACATTCCAACTGCAAAAGAATAAGATTTTAATACTGTTTATCTCTTTAATAGCAGCCAACACCAATAAATCAAGCCTATTGCATGTTTTACTTCAATCATCAAATAAAGATTGATAGTGGTCATGCTCTAGTTGTGCAATACTACTATTTCTGTAGTCTTGTATAAGAACTTCTCTCCATAATATTTAACTAGAAATGAGGTTGGAGCATAATGTCAACACAGGTGACCCATAATTGAGCCCAAAATTTGTGTTGCTAAGCAAGACATTTGTTAAGTGAGTTTTGCCCCATTTTACAACCTTTCTGGCCACCGTCTAAGTGAATCACTGCAGTTATTAAGCTAGTAACACAGCTGTTAAGTGAATCTGGCTTCCCCATTGACTTTGCTTGTCAGAAGGTTGCAAAAGGTGGTCTCATGACTCTCGGATACTGCAACCATCATAAATATGAGTCAGTTGCCAGAAATCTGGATTTTGATCATGTGACCATGGGGATGCTGCCATGGTCATAAGTGAGAAAAAAAATTCAGTGCAACTTCGAACAGTCATTAAATGAACTGTTAAATTGAGGTCTATCTGTATATCTTTATTACTATGGTTGCAGTGGTACTGTACAGAAAATCTTAACTCTTTGCTCCCATATGACCACCAGCCCATGTGTTGCAATGGAGCATACCTTTAAAAAAAAGTGCTAACTGCTTAAAACAATTTCACTGGAAATTCAGTGAAAATTAGACTCAACATTTTGAAGTTAAATTTCTTCCGTACTACCATCAAGCATATTAACTATTTACAAGGATCATAAAATTCACCATTAATTAATACACTCCTTTTAAGGATTTTCATATAAAGTATTAACAAGAGGTGTCAGTGGAGGTATTAGCATTTCCCAAATGCTGCAAGTTATGACACATAATTTTGTCACAATATGGGTAAGTTCAATATCTTAATGTGATGTTTTTATGTACTAGCCCTGTGAAGCAGCATAGACTAGATGCACAACCAGGAGTAGTAGCTGTCTTTACAGATAGTCCTTACCTAATGACTGCCCTGTTTAGCAGCTGAATCAAGCCAAATCTTTATTATGATCAAAAGCCAGCAAAAGGAGGATAGGGTACGAAAAATTAAAAGGCATAAAAGAGACATCACAGTAAAAAATTACATCAAATTCTAAAAATATTATCAAAATCTAAAATATATATATTTTTAAATCTAGAAAGAATCTAAAAAGAATGGCACGGGTCATCTTCTGATGGATTTTAAGTGCTGCTGCACAGCATCTGGTAAAATTATGATACAGAATCAAAGAAATTTACATCCATAAGCAACATAACAGACAACATATTGCCAAGGTCAAGTAAACATACATTTGATTCCCCAGAACATGAGCTCATCTAATGCCCTGGCCCAACTGATGGGGAAAACCAGGTTTTGCTAGCTTTCCATAACGGTTAGAATGTTGGGGGTCATTGAATTTCAGGTGCTAAAGGCTAAACAGTGCCACAGAAAATATATACATATAATGATTAGTATTTTTATGCTAATTATTTTTTTTCTTATTTCAAGAAGCTAGTTATTTTTATTCTTATGTTCAAGAAGCCAATAGATTTACTTAAAGGGGCAACAACTATATTGAGACCAGCAATGTTAAAGCAAGTACTTTTGTATTAGGCATTGTGTTCTTGCATTCTATTTCATATTTTATTTGGGCACTGCTATATTTGCCATTCTGCCATACCTGGTGAGTGTTTAGATTGCATAGTATAACATCACCAATTGCTGTAGCCACGCAGACTGATTCTACATCTGGCAAATCTTCCAGGCCCACAATACACCCTTTTCCATCTTCTGGCAGAAAACCCTCAGTTGTCAAAGTAACTTCGTTGATGACCTTTAAAACAAAGACCAAAACAAAAAAAAGGTTCATGAGAAATCTTTCATCCTTGTTCTAGATATTGTTTGGATCAGTATTGCTATCTTTTTGAAAGAATGACAAACAAATCCAAACATCTTCAATTTTTATCTGTGTCTTGGTGCTGCTCCAAATTAGGGTGCAGCCGGCAGAAACATTTATTATATCATGAAGTATCCCACCAAGAAACTAATTAGTCTGCAGCACTTAGACTGAATGCAACATTCAGCTTCTTCTTGCACAAATTGACAATAAAATGTAGTGATTAGATTTAGAAAAGGAATATTCATTTAAAAAAACTTATTGGAAAGGTACAGATTGTAACCTCTAAGGACAGAACATGTTTACAGTTTAGAAAAAAAATTAGAATGGAATTTTCTTTGTATTTTTGGATACTCGCAAGTTCTTTCAAAGTTTGATACGGCTCTCTGTATAGCAAATTTTTTCAAAAATTAAAACCTTAATTTAACGAACCATTTGAAGAAAGAAATTTCCATTAAATCTGTTTCAAGGCAGCAATATCATCTAGTTTTCCTTCCACAGCCCCTGCTAGTGAGACAATTCTTCAAACCCAAGAACCATATCTGGGATAACATGTGAACCCTCACCTCCTGTGCGACGGGATCCAGTTCCACAATTCCATACTCGGTGCTGATCAACACTGTTTCTCTGTCTGGGCGGACAGTGAAACCTTGAGGAGTTCCAAGAGCTCGGACTGGCTGGCATTCTTGTGCTCTCAATAATTTTAGGTTTCTCATCTTTTTCTCCACACACTCCACTGGTTAAAAAAGAGAGATGGTTTCCACATCGAATGATGACCTATAGACCCAGGGGTGGGATTCTACCAATTCAGACCGGTTGTTACAATTCTGCACAAATTGTGCCACTGGCTGGCCCCACCTATTCCCACCCGCCCTGCCCATCCTTATCTTGCCCACGTGCCATCAATGCCTGCCGTCTGCCTTCGCCCGCCCGCCATCACTGCCTGCCTTCCACCGCGGCCCTGCCTGATCTGAACTCCATGGGTGAGACTCTGCAAGCCCCGATCGCCTACCAGCCCCAGTTGAGTCCCGACTCCTGGGCCAGCCTAAGCCGCCACCCTTACCGCCACAAGCCCTGGTTGAGTCTTGACTTCCAGGCTGCCACCATTGCCACAAGCCCCGGTTAAGTCCCCAACTCCTCGGCCATCACCGCTGGGCCGCTGCTGCCCTCAGTGCTTGTGGCCTAGCTAGCTGCCCCCCCACCAGCCATTCCCGGCCTCCAGCTTGCCTGGCTCGCTGGTGGCAGAGAGAAAGGTGAGCCAGGGCTGACCTGTCACCGCTCAGGTCTCCACCAGCCTGCATCTCACCCCCCGCCTGAAGTCTCTGCAGCTGCTGGGCCTTGCCTGCTGAGGGTGGAGGCGGGGGGGGGGACCAGGGAGCACAACGCTATGCTGCCTGCATCGCCCCTTTGCCTGCTGCCTCTTTCTTCTCCCGCCTGATGGCCCGCGCACTTTGGCCAAGTTCGGGCCACCGCTGTGAGAATGGTGGGAGTCAAGCCTCGCCAGAGCGGATCTTCCTTCCCTGCCATCAGCCATACCTTCCAGCCCTGCTCTCACAGCGGCGGTCTGCACTCAGTCAAAATGCTCAGCCCGGTGAGGGAGGGGCGGCTGGCAGAGGGGCAATGCGGGCCGCATAGCCTCGTGCTCCCTGGTGCTCCTGCCCCCGCCCCCAGCAGGCAAGGCCCAGCAGCTGCAGAGAACCCAGGTGGGGGGCAAGATACAGGCAGGTGGGAGCTTGAACGGTGATGGGTCAGCCCTGGCTCACCCCCCCCACCCTGAAAGAAAGAAAAAGGGAGACAGAAAGAGAAAGGAGGAAAAGGGATAGACAAAGAAAGAGGGGGGGGATGGAAGGAAGGGAAAGAAAAAAAGAAAGAAAGAAAGAGGAAGGAAGGAAGGAAGGAAGGAAGGAAGGAAGGAAGGAAGGAGAACGTGAATAAGATATATGGATGGATGGATGAATGGATGGATGGATACATTGTGATAAAAATCAGTAAAATCAAACTGACAAAAGAGAGAGGGAGGGAGAAAAAAAAGGAGAGGAAGGAAGGACACAAACCCTGGCTTCAGAAGACTCTTTGAAACAGTACAGCAATCTAGGGCTGGAAGAGATCTGGAAGTCATCTTTTAGTTCAGGGCTCTCCAGCCTTGGCAACTTTAAGACTTGTGGACTTCGACTCCCAGAGCTCCTCAGACAGCAAAGCTGGCTGAAGAACTCTGGGACTTGGAGACCCGTGTTCCAGTCCAAAGCGGTATGTAAGTCTAAGTGCTATTGCTACAATGACAGTGCTGGCTGGTTTTGTTTAATTTGCTTCAAAACATGAAGCATGTGGTTCTGGAGTAAGGACTTCCCTGTACAGCAGCAGTCTATCTGCAAACAATAGATCTTGGAAACCAACAGCTGAAAAAGGCTATTGCCCTGCTTGGGGGCTTCCTGGAAAAATCACTCTCACCAGAATACATAACTAAAAGCATAACAGGTTACAGGTAAAGAACTAAAGAATCCTTTATGGACAAGAGGATTCTTACACTTTGCTCATCCCACTCTGCCTGTCTTAAAAGAAGCGGAATCTTTCATTCAGTTTACTTAGTGTAGACTAAGTAGCTTCTTGGTGGGATACTTCATGACTAAATAGTATAAGGATCTAATCCAGTGTTTCTCAGCCAGTTTGGTTTAGTGGGTTAAGGCACCACATTAGAAATTGGGAGACTGAATTCTAGTCCTGCCTCAGGCATGTAAGGCAGCTGGGTGACTTTGGACCAGTCACTCTCTCTCTCAGCCTAATTCAGCCCATAGGGTTGTTCTTGTGGGGAAAAGAGGAGGAGAAAGCTGTAATATATTCATCACCTTGAGTTGTTTATAAAAATAAACTAAAAATACAATGGTTTGGTTCTGCAACGCAACAGGACAGACACAGACTTCAGAGGATAATTAGGACTGCAGAAAAAAAATGACTACCAACCTGCCTTCCATTGAGGACCTGTATACTGCATAAATCAAAACGAGGACTGTGAAAATATTTACAGACCCCTCACATCCTCGACATAAACTGTTTCAACTCCTTCCCTCAAAATGACGCTATAGAGCACTGCACACCAGAACAATTAGACACAAGGACAGTTTTTTCCCAAATGCCATCACTCTGCTAAACAAATAATTTCCTCAACACTGTCCAACTATTTACGAAGTCTGCACTACTATTACTATTAACCTTCTCATCACTCCTTATCACCCATCCCCTCCCACTTGTGACTGTATGACTGTAATTTTGTTACTTGTATCCTTACGATTTATATTGACTGTTCCCTAGTATGATTTGATTGCTTATTGTACCCTATGACTATTACAAATTCCTTGTGTGTCCAATCACACTTGGCCAATAAAGAATTCTACTCTATTCTATTCTATTCTATTCTTAAAGATAGGATATAAATTAAATACGTAAATAAAAAATAAATGAGCCATGGCAACTTTTAAGATGCTGCCTAGCGAATTCTGGGAGTTGAAGTCCACACATCTTAATGCTGCCAAGGTTGGGAATCACTGATCTTAAGCAGCAGCTGAAACCCTCCATGACTACTCTGAAATTTGACCATGCTAGTTAAAAAAAAGCAGGAATCTTTAGATAAAGCTCCTAACGTTTTATCTCCCCTTTCTGCTTGATAATAGTGGATTACCTCAAAATCCGCAAATGTGAAGAGGAAAACGCGTCCAGACTCCTTAAGAGCACCGCTCGCTTTCCTTGCAACAGCACAGCCCTAACTTACGTACGCACCGCGCCTGCCATCTTTAAACCCACTGTCTGGGCAGAGGCCTTCCGGAGCATGCTCTGTCAGCCGGTGAAGCTAAAAAGAATGAGGGCAGCTCGGCTGCTGAGTCGCACGTGCTCAGTGACGTTCTGAACACCAACTGCGTGAGACCAGAGCCGTTAAGCAACTGCGCGCGCGGGCAAAGACTTGAGGTGCTTTTAATACTGGTTTTGTGTGTTTTCCCCTTTGTTAAAACATGCAAAATGTCATTATCGAAGTACTCAATAGTTAAAAAAATAAATTTTCAGAACTAACTTTGTTTAAATGTTAGTTGGGTGCATGAAAGGGAATAACAGATTTGAAATGGACTCTAATATTCAAAGAGCATGAAATACTACGGGTTGGTTCTCTTTTAAATATAGTTTCATCTCTAGGCAACTAGTGATTTCTAGATTATGTGTAGGGTACATTCTTGTGCCAAGTGTGTGCCAATTTGTGCAGCATAGATCCACATTCCTTCTGAGATTGTAGGACAAGTGTATTAGTTTGTGGTAGCTCCAAATCCGAAGAAGTTTGATTAAAGGGCAGAAGCACAACTTTTTAAATTATCTGCTTTCTAATGAAATGTGCTAGTCTGAAAAGTTACTACAAACTTCTAATAATAAAGGGTCGTCCTTCCAAGAAGAATTAGGCATTCA
The DNA here is from genome assembly GCA_009733165.1 of Naja naja. Classification (NCBI taxonomy): domain Eukaryota; kingdom Metazoa; phylum Chordata; class Lepidosauria; order Squamata; family Elapidae; genus Naja; species Naja naja. Next base: position 200,769,842 of record CM019149.1, read on the forward strand.
TCTGATTAAGTCTTTCCAGCAAAACAGCAATCCCAGATCCTTCTCAGAATGTAAAAAAGAGAAAAGACTGAATTGGCCCGTTGCACTAAACCACCATGTGAGTTATTTTAGTTAAATATGTGTGAAGCCATACATTGTAATTTGCAATGTTTGATATTGTATAAAACTACTAACTGTTTTTATGGAATAAATTATTAAACAAATGATAATAGTGTGACATGTGAGCAAAGTGGCCTGAGATGAAATGATTTCAGAGCTGACTAGCACTTTACCTATTGAGAGCTGGATTCCCACTCTTATTTCTGAGGGCTTTTAAAATGCTTTAATGAAAATGTGCTAGTAATGTAAAACAAATAATTTAAAAATTGTGATAATTGCTCCTGATAACTGTTTGTATTGCTTTCAAGGTTAACTTTGTTTTATCTTTTTTGATTATTAGGATTTTGCATGCTGCTTTGGAGTAAAGTGTCTTAGAACTTTGAAAAGTCAAATTGTAAGTATCACAGAATTAGAATTGAGAGTGTGGTAGAGTGGGGGGAGATCCTACCTCACAGGATTGTTGTTGGGATAAAAGGATAGGAAGTTTCAGTGAAAGCTATCTTGAACATTTGGAAGAAAGGCAATATAATGTATAAATCTCTTCTGTCCCAGAAGAACAATGAAGAAGAAAGTAGGGAAGTCAACACTAAGGACAAACAATAATAAAACAAGACAAATTCCAGGTGCTTATCTTTCTGTTTCTGAGGCAGCTCCTCCAGATAAAAGGGCTAGGGCAGTTTCTTGAGAGCTGCAGCTCAGGTGAAACCCCCATACCCTGTAGGGTTGGGTTGGCAAAGGCCAAGGTGGCAGCTGGCTATTGGTGTGACTTGGCCTTCTCTCAAATTGCAGAGCAATGAATCAGGAGGATACTTGCAGGTCAGGAAGTACACCATGGGGCCTTCATTACCATTATATCCTGAGGTAAGTGCCCACCATACTTGAGTTTACATAGTACATTAGTCTAAACTGGTCTTGCCTAGCATAGATGAAGCAAGTTATCCAGGTTCCTGGTAGTGTTTTGGGTACCTTATTTCATCAAACCAATTGCAAACACGAGTGTGTTTTTTTGAGCAAACATGGAGAGGTGAACAGTAGCCACCAGGTTCCATTTCAGCAGCCTATAGAACTTGCCCATCTAACAAGGCATCAGGGAAAGTAAAAAAAAGCCAAGAAAACAGCTGTTCCTGCATAATTGAAGCCCCAACTCTTACGTGCAACAGGCATAAAAAGAGGTAGAATTTCACTCAACATTTACACTTTTTGGACCCCCTGCACACAATTCTGCTCCTCTGTTTTAGCACAACCATGCTAAAATTGTGCAATGAAACCTTTGGATACACTCTCTGGAGGAGAGGATCTATTTTTTCAGCCTCAGACAGCTTTGACTTTACAATTGAGTCCAATATTTCTATTTGTAAGCAATACAATTGTTAATTGAGTTTTGCCCCATTTTATGAGCTTTCTTGCCACAGTTGTTAATTGTATCAGTGATAAGACATTGAACTTGTCAGCTGGAAAGCTGACAGCCTGGGTTCGAAACACGAGCACTGTGCAACAGGGTGAGCTCCAGTTACTTGCCACAGTTCCTGTACACCTAAAACTTCAAAAACATGCAAATGCGAGTAGATAAATAGGTGTCACTTCGGCGGGAAAGTAACCACATTCTGGGCATCTTAGTGCATCGTCTTTCTGGCCACATGACCTCAGAAATATCTTCAGATAAAGCTGGCTCCCTCCACTAAAAACTGGAGATGAACACCACCCATAGAGTTAGACATGATTGGACAGGGGAAACCCTTACCTTAACTTTTACCTTTTACCTGTAGTTAAGGTAGTAACACAAACGTTGTGACCTTTTTGCCACAGTTAAGTGAATCACTGTAGTTGTTCAAGTTAGTAACAGTTATTAAGTGACATTGGCTTCCCCATTGGCTGTGCATTTTACAAGGTTGCAAAAGGTGATCACATGACCCTAGGACAATGCAACCATCATAAATATATGCCAGTTGCCAAGTGTCTCTCTTTTGATCACATGACCATGGGGATGCTGCAAAGGTTGTAAGTGCGAAAAACGGTCATAGGTCAATGACCACGGGATCATGTTTGTGACCTGACAATTTATGCCAATGGCAAAGCCCAATTCACTTAACAGAAATGTTACTAACTTAACAATTGCAGTGATTCACTTAACAACTGTGGCAAGAAAGGGTGTAAAATGGGACAAAACATATTTAATAACTGTCTTGCTTAACAGTGGAAATTTTTGGCTCAATTGTGGTTGTGAGTCAAGGACTACCTGTATGTATGCAATGCATAAACTTACCAGTGCCAATTATATCTAAAGACCCCTTCTGCAAGAGACCACTCAGCAGATGTTGGTTTGTTAAGTCCCCACTTCATTTCATGCTAGCAGAAGATGATGGACTCCAAAACATTAGGAAAGAGCTAGATTGGAGAAGACAGGTTAGCAAAATTATCCCTGAACTGAGCAGAAGATATGATTATGTCAGAGTGTTCGCAGCGTGACCACCACTATGAGACAACCCAGGAACAAAACAGCACACAGAGACTTAGACATTTAACAGTGGTTTATATATAAGACATATACAGATATACATGGTAGGCAAATGCCTTACAAGTAACTTAACTCTACACGGAGAAATCTGCAATGGATACAGGGCACAAGGAGAGAGGATACACGCCCACTAATGGCTGCTTTATATAAACACCTCTTAAAGTGGTAAAACTTCTGTGGCCCTCTTCTTAGTCTTAAATAGGCAAAACCAATGCTGATTCATCTTCATTGCATCAGCCTTACATTGCATCAGCCACATCTGGTCAGCTCTTAAATCTCAACATCTTAACAGATTATGCCTCTCATTTCAAACAGGACCACATCTTGGAAGAAAATGTAAAGCAGAAGATGTCCCTGGATAATCTCCAAGTGAGTCTCTACCACAAGGTTGAATAACTGAGAGAAACTTCCGCCTGCTTTGACTTTGAGGACCAGCATTACTCAAAGGGCTGCCAAAATTCTGATTAAGTTGCTGTTTGGCTGCTATTTCTTTGACCTGTTCTTTGCATACATTCATTTTTATAATCCAGAATTCATTTCTGAAACTTTTGGGCATTCCGAAGTGATCAGAGCATTGACTGCTTTGTGCACTGTTCCGCTCCCCACTCCCCCGGACATCTCTCTACTGGAGAAATTAGGGCCTTTTGTTCTTTTGAGAAAGGAAAGGAATTCTTTCTCTCCTTCACTTGACTTACTGCCTAGAAATTTCATTTTTAAGGGTCCTAAACCCTTAAAACTCAACAAAGGAGTAAGTACCTCCCACCAGGACTTGAGCTATGATTTCCACTGGCAACATTGCCAAACCTTTAACCTCTAAGCAAGCAGATGTGTCTTCATCAGCATGTCTCTCCTGCTTCTCAATCAATTTCTGCTCTTCTGGAGGAAGAAGTTGAGATGTGGAAGAACATCCAGCAACCTCAGTCTTCCCTTTCCAAGATCAGCCAGTCAGCCTGTCAAACCTTTTGCATTACAAAACCATATGGACAGGAAAGTTTGGGGGAGAGGCTTTTGCAGCCCACAATACTTCCAAGCCATCCCCAAAAGATATTGGTAGTTCCAGGCATCCTGTTCCAGGCTGTTGAGATCTAGCATATCATCCCATTCTTTGGGAGAGTCCAGTGAATGATAGTGATTTCCCTTTAGTCCTGAGGTGGATTATGACCTGTCTGTCTTAGGTGGCTCTGCATGGCATAACTCATAGCTTCCTTCAGTTTTGCAAGCTTTTTCACTATGACAAGGCAGGGATCCATGAAAAGGCTCAAATAGGTACTTCTTTGAATTACAGATTGGGGTCCCAGGAGCCCTCCTCCAGGCTGCTGATATCATCTAGGGTGTCTTTCCTATGAAACAGAATGATTTCTCTAGCCATCAGGGGGTTTCTGAAAGAGGGCCTTACTGAATGGGGATGCTTGACCTGTACAGTGTTTCTGTTGCTGGATGCATCTCTGGATTGGAGATTCCACCCCACCAGTCCCCCCAGGAGAGTAGGCTATCTACATGTTAAAGTCCTGCAGGGAAGCAGCAATGTTTAGAGCCAGTTTAGAGTTAATGGGATTTGAGATAAGTAGTTAGGAATTGAGGGCTGTCCCCTTAAGGGAATGCCTCATGGTAAATGTGGTTAAGGTATCTAGGAAATGTAGTCCATGTCATGTTACATCTGTAATCCTGATTGGTCACTAAATTGACCCTTGTTGGGTTAGGGGAGGCTCCCTCACTCTAGCCTGAATCCCATATCATGCGGTCACTACAATCATCATCATGCTTATCATCATAGGGATAAGAGTTTAATATCTTTCTACACCACAATTCAGATATGCAAAGGATTGGACATTAAGAAGAACCTCGTCATAAATGTGAATTGACAGGATGCCTGATGAACCAATAAAAAAGACTTATAGATGCTTTGTGGAGTTGCTCTGTCTGCTTTATACCCATCCAGAGCGTAATAAGCAGAACAAGCAAGGTGCTGGAGAGGTGAAGCAGAAAAAAGAAAGGGATTGGCAGAAGGGCCGGGTATCACACACACTTAAGTCACTGACTACTGTAGTGGGCCTTTCCCTGTTGCTTTGCAGTAAATGAGCCAATGGCAGCAAAACTTGGGTGCATATATTTAGCCTATGTAAATTGTCCCAACAGCCAGGCATCATCAAGCTTTAGCACCCAGAGCACCCCAGCACAGTTCACCCAGATTAGGAGAAGTGAATGGAGAGCCTCCATCCCTCCCCAAGAGAAAACACTTTGTCTTACCTATGGACTGGAAGACTCGCTGGCATCGGAAGCCACTCCCAGCTTCCCTCTGACACCTCATCCAGAAGGTCGTCCAGGGAGTCCATGTCCTCCAGGCTGCTCCTGCTGTTGGTTCCCACTAGGACTTTCATCAAATCCTGCAATGACTGCATCAAGGCTAAATCCAAAGCTGTCTACATCTAAGCAAGATGGCTAAAGCCTAGGGTGCATTCAGCGCCTCACTCCAGCACCCAGAGCATTCCAGCACAGTTCACTCAGGAGAAGTAAATGGAGAGCCTCCATCCCTCCCCAAGAGAAAGCACTTTGTCTTTCTTACCCATGGACTGGAAGACTCGCTGGCATTGGAAACCACTCCCAGCTTCTCTCTGACACGTCATCGAGAGGATAGTTCAGGTGGTGCATGTCCTCCAGGCTGCTCCTGCTGTTGGTTCCCACTAGGACTTTCATTGAATCCTGCAATGACTGCATCAAGGCTAAATACAAAGCTCTCTCCATCTCAAAAAGATGGCTAAAGCATAGAGTGCATTCAGCACCTCGCTCCAGCACCCAGAGCACTCCACAGTTCACTCAGGTTAGGAGAAGTGAATGGAGAGCTTCCATCCTTCCCCAAGAGAAAACATTTGCCTTTCTTACCCATGGACTGGAAGACTCCGTGGCATTGGAAGCCACTCCCAGCTTCCCTCTGACACCGCATCCAGAAGGTCGTCCAAGGAGTCCATGTCCTCCAGGCTGCTCCTGCTGTTGGTTCCCACTAGGATTTCATCGATTCCTGCAAATGGCTGCATCAAGGCTAAATCCAAAGCTCTGTGCATCTCAACAAGATGGCTAAAGCATAGGCTGCATTCAGCGCCTCACTCCAGCACCCAGAGCACTCCACAGTTCACTCAGGTTAGGAGAAGTGAATGGAGAGCCTCCATCCTTCCCCAAGAGAAAACATTTGCCTTTCTTACCCATGGACTGGAAGACTCTGTGGCATTGGAAGCCACTCCCAGCTTCCCTCTGACACCGCATCCAGAAGGTCGTCCAAGGAGTCCATGTCCTCCAGGCTGCTCCTGCTGTTGGTTCCCACTAGGATTTCATCGATTCCTGCAAATGGCTGCATCAAGGCTAAATCCAAAGCTCTGTGCATCTCAACAAGATGGCTAAAGCATAGGCTGCATTCAGCGCCTCACTCCAGCACCCAGAGCACCCCAGCACAGTTCACTCAGGTTAGGAGAACTGAATAGAGAGCCTCCATCCCTCCCCAAGAGAAAACATTTGCCTTTCTTACCCATGGACTGGAAGACTCTGTGGCATTGGAAGCCACTCCCAGCTTCCCTCTGACACCGCATCCAGAAGGTCGTCCAAGGAGTCCATGTCCTCCAGGCTGCTCCTGCTGTTGGTTCCCACTAGGATTTCATCGATTCCTGCAAATGGCTGCATCAAGGCTAAATCCAAAGCTCTGTGCATCTCAACAAGATGGCTAAAGCATAGGCTGCATTCAGCGCCTCACTCCAGCACCCAGAGCACTCCACAGTTCACTCAGGTTAGGAGAAGTGAATGGAGAGCCTCCATCCTTCCCCAAGAGAAAACATTTGCCTTTCTTACCCATGGACTGGAAGACTCTGTGGCATTGGAAGCCACTCCCAGCTTCTCTCTGACACCGTATCCAGAAGGTCATCCAAGGAGTCCATGTCCTCCAGGCTGCTCCTGCTGTTGGTTCCCACTAGGATTTCATCGATTCCTGCAAATGACTGCATCAAGGCTAAATCCAAAGCTCTCTGCATCTCAACAAGATGGCTAAAGCATAGGCTGCATTCAGTGCCTCACTCCAGCACCCAGAGCACCCCAGCACAGTTCACTCAGGTTAGGAGAACTGAATAGAGAGCCTCCATCCCTCCCCAAGAGAAAACACTTTGTCTTTCTTACCCATGGACTGGAAGAATCACTGGCATCGGAAGCCACTCCCAGCTGCCTCCCAACCTTTTTCTCACTCCTCATCCCAAATGTTAAAAATCATGAAATCCACATCTTGCGGGCTGCTGAGATCGCCTGATTGTGGCTTCTGCTTCTTCAGGAGAATCCTATGAATGACAATCATTCCTGTTTAGCCATCAAGGCGACAGAAACTCAGAATTCCTAAAAGAGGGCCTATTGAATGGGGATGCTTGACCAAAACTAGGTTTTGTTGCTTTCCAGAGGTGGAGGAATCCCCACTCCCACCCTATTCATCCCCCAGAAAAGTAGGCTCTCTACTCTTTCCCTGTTAAAACCCTGCCTGGAAGCAGCATGGTGCCGGAGATGGTGACACAGGAAAAGAAAAGGCATAAGCAGGTTGTGTGACATCCATTTAGCACAATAGTCCCCTACAGTGAGCCATTCTGTGCTGCTTTGCAGTAAATGAACCAATCACACAAGAACTTGGCTGCCTATATTTAGATGCCATTCAAAGAGCACTCCAGCACAGTTCACTCCGGTTAGGAAAACTGAATGGAGGGCCTCCATCCCTCCCTAAGAGAAAACACTTTGTCTTTCTTACCCACGGACTGGAAGGCTCGCTAGCATCGGAAGCCACTGCAGCCTCCTCCCAGCTTCCCTCTGACACCTCGTCCAGGAGCGCGTCCAGGGAGTCCACGTCCCCCAGGCTGCTCCTGCTATTCGATCCAATCAGGACTTCCATCGAAGCCTGCAAATGAGAGCATCAAGGCTAAATCCAAAGCTCTCTGCATCTCAACAAGATGGCTAATAGGCTGCATTCAGCCTCAACGTGCCAAGAGAAAGAGGGCCTTTGGAAGCCTTACGCCTAGGAGCATGTATCACACAATTTCCCCCTCCCCCATGAGGACTTGTGGCATAGCCTCCATCGGCCCCATTGCCAAAACCTTCTTACCTCTGAGGTAGGTGTTGAGTCTCCATTAGGAGAGTCCTTTTCCCTGGCCCTGTTCTCTGCTGTTCCAGCCCTATCGAGAGGAAGAAAGTGAAATGTTTAAGCTCAGCCTCCAGCTCAGCTTTCCAAGATGAGCCACTTAGCCTGTCCATCTTTTTCTACTTTGCAAACCCTTTGTGAAACAAGCAGGGGTCTTCACCTTCTGAGATGCTACCTACTTTGACAGACTGGGATTCCATTCTCGCTGCATGTCTCTCTGGCTATTAGTCTTGTCTAAAAGTAGCAATTCCTCCTATGAATCCTGAAATAGCAAAGGAAACAGTCTTTTGGCATATGGACAAATCCACAGAAAAACGGCTTCTGCTATTGCCATGGCGAGGAGTTGATAAGACTATAATGACTCATTGGAGGTCTCCAAAATTGTGGTGAGCTGCAGCCTCCACTTCACTCTCTTCTCATTTCTGGGAAGAATGAAGGGCCAAAGATCAAAACTAGCCATGGGCCCTTTTTCAAGAGTGGACACTTGGAGGCTTTAAGAGACCTACTAAGGGGCCTGCCAATAAGGTTGCCCCGAGTCATTCTTCCTTTAGCAAAAGCAAAAGTAGAGGCTAGAGATGCCTCCCCTCTGCAAACCTTTCTTCTAGCCTTTCTCTTTACAGTTTTTGTGCAGCCGCCGTCTTGGGGGCTTCAGAATCCCTCAGATGAGAATACATACCTCCACAAATTTTGGATAGGCGTCACATCTTCTAACCATGGGTTATGGCTGGTAGGACAAACACCCATCAAAACCTGAAAGTAATTGTTCGTTTGAAGGTAAAAATCAAAGTTCTCTGCATGTGGTATTGTCTGGATTCCCAGGAGGGAGGGGCTACATTCTAGAGGGCAAAGAGACAGCAGAACATGGAAAATTTGGCTGACAGATTCCCAATATTTCCCAGTATTTTCCCCACCAAGCCATCATGAATCCAAGGGGCTTTTCTTGAGTTTGTTAGGCTGGCCAGGTCCCCCTGAGAATTCCTTCCTTTCCCCACCGAGTTTTGAGGCCTGAACCCCCACAGGCCATGTTGTAAAACGATCCTTACCCCTGTGGATGAAGATGCATCGCCATGGTGCATACCATGTTTCTGTGCCTCAACAATCCTGACCAAAGGAAGAAGGTGGTATGTCAAAGAACATCCATCTAGTTCAGCCTCTCCTTTCTAAGATTGGCCAATCAGCCTGCCCATCTGCAAGCTCCTCGTGGACAGGAAGCTGTCTTGGGCAGATGTTCTTACAGGCCTTGCAGTCCCTCAGTAGTGCCCCACCATGCCCAGTGTTTAAGGCGAAGGTTGTAGTACCTGACAGGAAGCACAGGATGGTCTTTTACGTTGGTGTTCATACAACAGAAAAGGAATGAACACCTGAGAGATTTCTGAGAAGAGAAATAGACGTGAGCCAGTCAGAAGAGTTGGAAAGCATGACTTCCTCCCCTACTATCAGTTTCTTGGCATCTGAGATGGCCACACTTAATCTGAAAAGCCTTTGTGCTGCCTATAGCCACGCTAGTGTCATTTCATGATGCGAGAATGGGCAGCTGTGCACTGGCTGGTGGTTTTAAAGGCAAACTCACAACCTTATTCTCTTGGCAACCAGAGAAACAATGACCATATTTTGAACGTACACAAGGAGAGCAGATCATTTTGGGCTAGAAATGACAGGGCAACCCAGTGGCTGACTCTCTTGGTGGCCTTTGGCCTCTGCCTTTCATGTAGGAAGCTGTCTGTTCAAAAGAAGTGCAGTCATTGTGGCACAAAGCACAGAAGGAATCGGAGTCCTCAGGTTGAAGGGGCTCCTAGTCCAAGTCTGAAAGCAGGGTTCCTCCTCCTATCAAATGATTGCCACATCTTTTCTTTAAAATCTCCACAATGGAGCACACACAACTCAAGGAGGCCAACTGTTCCACTGCTTTATTTGACTTCACTGTAAGGAAATCCCTCCTTATTTCCAGGGTTTGCTTTCCGATGAACTTCTACCTGCTTCCACCACCTACTGTTCTTGTTTTATTTTGTGTCTTGATGAAGTTGTAAGTCACCCAGAGTCCCTTGATAGTGATATGGGAGGATATAAAGTTAAAAATAAAAAAAAATATGTATATTGCAAAATTGTAATTGGCATATTGGCAATTATTGGCATAATTGGCAATATGGTGGCATATTGGTCATTTTTATCAAGTTCTTGGTTAATTGTAATGTTTTCATTCTAAATGTTGGATCTTTTTGATATTTTTCCTCTACCTATGGTTTCATGTTTTTATTAATTGATGCAAAATATATATTACGATGTTGGAAGTCGTAGGCAGCTCCCATCCACATTTAATAAAAGCCAAAGTAAAACAAAAACCAGCCTGTTCCTGACTGCTTCAGAGTTCTTCATTTCAGTAGTCTGACTATTGGGTAGGAGAGGATTGCCTTTGGTTCATGGCTGGGATGGGAAATTTCTGCCAGATGCAAGAGCTCAACGTGAGCCTGGGCCCCTCTGGAAAGACCCCATGCCAAGAAAGGCCAGGAGAACCCCAAGAAGATGGAAGAGCCTTTGGCCTTCAGCAAAGTAGTTGGCGAGGGAAACTATTGAATTCCCTTTGCTACACTGGTTTCTAATGAGATTCAGTCAGTATTAGTACAATTCATGAGCAACCATCTCAGAAATTCACATCATGATTCAGGACAGAAAATAATGTCCAGAATAAATGCTGACCAGAAGATTTTTTTTACTTTTATTAATTGCTTTATTCAGTTTTATTTACAATTTAAGCAAGATAATATTTTGCATTTTCCAGCAGGAGTGCAACTAAAGGGTAATACTGAGTGCTCACTTCTTAATACCTTGCTAAAAGATCCTGCTGGCCTTTTGTGAAGTGTTGAATGGCCGGCAGTGCTACAGGAGGTCAGGAGATATGGGGTGATGCCACTGCTTGCTTGCCTGCCTGCATTTTTAACCAGCTGTAGCTTCTTGGTGATTTCAAAGGCAGCCTCTTGTAGAATCCATTGCAATAGAACAGAACAGAATAACAGTTGGAAGAGACCTTGGATGTCTTCTAGACCAACTCCCTGCTCAAAGAGAAGACCTTATATGATTTTCGACAATGGTTGTCCAGTCCCTTTTTAAAGACCTCCAGTGTTGGAGCACCCACAACTTCTGAAGGCAAGTTGTTCCACTGGTTGATTGTTCTTACTATCAGGAAGTTTCTTCTTAGTTCTAGGTTGCTTCTCTCTTTGTTCAGTTTCCATCCATTGCTTCTTGTCTTGCGTTCTGGTGCTTTGAAAAATAGATTGACCCCCTCTTCTTGTCGCAGCCCCTCAACTATTGGAACACTGCTAACATGTCACCCCTAGTTCTTTTCACTAGACTAGACATACTCGATTCCTACAAACGTTCTTCATATGTTTTAGCCTTCAGGGCAGTGGTGGAATTCAATTTTTTTTTTACTACCAGTTCTGTGGGTGTGGCTTGGTGAGCATGGCAGGGGAAGGATACTGTAAAATCTCCAGAGGTGGTATTTGCTGGTTCTCAGAACTACTCAAAATTTCCGCTACCGGTTCTCCAGAACTGGTCAGAACCTGCTGAATACCACCTCTGCTTCAGGGGCTCCCCAATCATCTTTATTGCTTTTTTTTTGCATTCTTTCCAGAGTCTCAACATCTTTTTTAATATTATGGTGACCAAAATGGACGCAGTATTCCAAGTATGGTCTTACCAAGGCATACGTAAAGCAGTAGTATCACTTCACATGATTTTGATTTTACTGTTTTTTTTCCAGAAAGACTCATTGATTTTGTAGATGTTTATTTTATTAAAGCTACATACCAACAGTTGGGAAGCAAACAGAAAATATCAGAAATGGGAACAATCCCATTATTTTTCTCACAAGTATTCAGTGACCTGCAGATCTCTTTCTTACTCTTTTTGCTTTTAAAACAACCAATTTTGGGATCAATTGTCATTAGCCAAGGATTACCTGTAATCTGCTCCTACATGTGACCTAAATCCATTTGGTTAAAGGGGTTGTGGAATTCTGATAATTAAAAATTGCTTCTGCATTTAAAAATACATCAGGTTAAAACAGTTTGGTGCTGGAAATAGGTTACTTTTTTTTTTAATCTTGCCATCAGCTGAGAGGCTGGAGGCCATTGGTGATACTATAAGGAAACAAAGCTGAAGCTGAAGTTAATATTCAGCAGGGTCAAAAGATGTATGGGATTTAATGGCATCTTTTTTTTTGTTCAGTTTCTGACCCCACTGCAGAAAAGTGTAATGGAATTGAGAAGCCAAAGAAAGACTAAATGGCTGGATGGATTCCATGTTGGGGATGATATTGATAGGCTGTCTGCTAAAATAAAGCAAGATCATACACATAATTCAAAATAAATCAGGAAGCCTGTAATTGTGAAGTCTGACAAGAACAAAGAATTCTTATCCACAGGAAATATGCATGTGTAAATCTTGTAGCAATCCTGGCTAATTAGAAAGCTGATAAAAGCAACCGGAGTTAGACAATTTGCAGACTTCAGCTAAAAGTTAGGCCTGCAGCAAAACAAATGTGTATTAGATAACTCCTAGGGCATTCATTAGCCAAGATTTGGGAATAGGGACAGCTAGAGACCAATAGAAGAAATTGTAGAATTATTACTAAAATATTTATTAGATATTTCTTATTGTCTCGCTTTGTCCCACCTTCTCCTTTAGTGAAAATGTATAAAACTTACTCAATCCTTTGTTCTTGGCTCTTCGCATTTTGACCAGGAGCCCTTTTCCTTGGAGTACTCCAATAAAAAGCAATCAGAAAACCTGCACCTCGTGTCTGGCGTCTTTCATTGGCTTTGGAACTAGGCTCAGACCTGAATTGGGGACAACAATATATAAAGCTTTGATTCACTGAAATGTTCATAGCTTTTTTTTTAATCCTGGGAGAAGTATTAAAGCAAACATGCAGACATCATAAACAACCTTGTTCTATTTGAGCTGTTAAACCAAGGGTCTTCAAACTTGGCAAGTTTAAGACTTGTGGACTTACAACTCCCAGAATTCCTGAGCTAACATGACTGGAGGAGGGATTCTGGGAGTTGAAGTCCACAAGTCTTAAAGCTGTCAAGTTTGAAGACCCCTGTGTTAATGTTTTAGAAAAAATTATAAATGGTAGCTGAAAACTCAAAGATCTTCCAGTAGTGCCACTGTGGCAGCAAAGGACTAAGGAAAAAACAGGTAATACAGCAAAAAAGATGCCAAATCTGGGAATCAGAATTAGAACCAGAACTCCAAAATAAATCGGATCCCTTCTTTGAATGTCCCACCCAGAGAAAACATTGCAGTAATTCCCGACGTTAGTCTAGCTGTTTTTTTGTTTTTTAGAGAATACTTCAAAATATTTTAATCGTTGCACCCGTGGTCAAATATTGCATGAACCTCCCTTTTTTACGACCCTTTCTGTAATTGCTGATTGCTCTCAGCCGCTCTTTTGCCTGATGAAACCGAAAGTTGCAATCCAAAAACCCTAAAAATTAGAAGAGGTCTTTAATGCCACCAGCCCAACCCCGTATTTTGCTCGGTGCCAAAATGTTCAGTTAAGCGTCCCTCCAGATAGCTGGCAAGAGGAAGATTTGCAAAGTGCTTCGTCGGGCAACGCCCCCTGGATTCAACTCGAAGAACCCGCAGCTCCTGCTTAAGAGGGCCCACTGCGCTCTCTTTCCCGCTTACGGGACTTGGAGCCTGTTGGGCCGGCACTGCCTGGCACCGCCCCGTCAGGAAGCAGCTGTTTGATCGCCTTGCGCCGGCCTGCTCCGCCGGGTGTCCAAAGGCGGCTGTGAGCGTTGCCATGGCGGTCCGGGGACAGGCTGAGCCGAGGTAAAAAGAGTGGGTCGGAGCAGTGACGTTCTCCGGGGAACGGCTAGCGTGGACTATCTGGATGCGCGCTAGGCAGAAGTTAACTTTTTGACTTCAAGAGGGCCTTGAAATGTGTTGTAAAAACAGGAGAAGCACAACGGTGGCTTCCCGGGCGTTGCTCACTTGAACCACTCGCGCTGTTTCTTAGGGCAGCTATGCCCTTCGGCTTGGCGCCCCTGATGCATAGCAGGTGATGCCGGAGCTGCCAAAAGGATATGCGGGCCAGTATTGTGGGACAAAACAAAAACAAAAAAAAGCAGGGTTGGAGTTGCTTTGCTTTGCTTTGCAGCCTGACTTTTTTTCCGGGAGCTTTGCCACCCCCCTCCCATAACAATGCTGTGAGGTAGGCTGAACTGAGAGGGTCAGTACAATGTACAGGATTTATCCAATGCAAATTTCGCTTGAAAAGAGGCAGGCAGATAGATTTCTCCACTTTCCATTGTTTTTTTTTAAATAGTGGGACCCCCGCGGAAGGATGGGAATTCAAGGCAGCCATCAGCCTTCCATCTTTTCATTTTAATGATAGAATACACCATTCTCCTGGTTTCTAGCCTGGCACCTGGTTTTGGAAATTTTGGGGGGGCCCCATTTGGGTTTGATCTTTGGCATAGGCCAGGGACTGGGATGTTTGTCTATAATACAAAATTATATGACAAAGATGATAGCAGATATCACATTGAAGACAAACAAGTGTGCAAATCTTGTTGCCTGACTAATGCTATTATTTCTTCTTGTATTATTTTCAGAGGAGATGGGGGAGAGGATTTTTCCACTTCTGTTTCTGTTAGGAACTCTTCCGATTTCTTGTAAGACAGGGCTGACCAGTCTTTTGGTGACCAGAGGTTAAATGTTGTATGTTGTAGCTTTGGAGATGGTAGAAAGCTGTAGTAGTTGGAAGATTGGTTATTCAGAGTCATTGTAGTCACAACTTATATTCTCTGAAACATGCCCCCATTGTATTATGTAATATTATGAATGTTCAAAGTTCAACTCTTATTTTGCCTAAACTTGTTGGCAAGAGAAGGAATTTAACATTACACCACACCCTCCTGTCTATGCATTTTAAAACTTCCTGTCCAAAGAAGAACTCTGGGGAATTCAAAATGTGCACATTTGAGCCATTTTCCTTGTTCCAAATAAAGATAATAACAGCCAACAATAGATTTAAAAAATAATAATTTTTCTATTTATTTATGGCTTTAGCAGAATGAATAACACCAATTTATGTAAATAAGGCAAATGGGAAAAAATCTTTTCTATATTTGGCATTAATATGTGTGTGTGTGTATTTATATATTCTATTTGGTATTTCAGATAATTTTGGGTGACTGGTCTTATTGCATGTACTTGGTTATTCTTTACTGTTCTTAACCAGTGTCTCTTTTCTCTTTTTTGCAATTAGTATTCTATCATCAAAAGAGCTGTTGTTCAAAGAAACATGAAATCAGATCATGAGGACAGAGAGGGTCTTGTACCTGGGACATCAAACATGTCAGCAGAGGAAAAAATAACAGACACTGGGAGTAGCAATCATGATATCAGAGTTGTATCTCCATGTCCTGAGGTTTGGGGAAATGCTGATATAAAACATAGCCAAGAAGCCTCCAGGAAAAAACTATGTGGCTATTTATATAAATGTTCTTCTAAAGCGCCAATCAAGACCTGGAAGTCACGCTGGTTTTGCTATGATGAAAATAAATGCTACTTGCTATATTACAGGACAGCACAAGATATTAATCCTTTGGGAAGCATAGAAATTTCCATTGCGAGTTTTGATCTGAAAGTGGGAGCAGATGAGGGTATTTTTGAAATCAGGACTCCCATCAAAGACTTTATTCTTAAGGTATGTAATTGCAGGAAGATGGGTGGGGGAGTGGATGTGTCCTGAATTGGGACCAAAGCCCCAATTATATTAATTATTTCAGCATCTTGAGAGATATTTTCAATAAAGTTGCTAAACAAAGGATTCAGAACTTTCTAAGTTAAAATTTGCTACACAAAACATGAAGTAAGAAACTGTGTTCTTGCCTATGATAGATAAACAAATTCCACTCATGTAGAAACATTTAAACAAATTTGGTATTGAAATATGGCTTGAAAAGTTCTGGCTAGCTGCTACACTTACAAATGTTTTCTTTAAAAAAAAATCTTGTGATTTTTTAAATTGACAATATGACATTGTTGGGTAAGCTATTAGCTTATCTCTAACATTCTCAATAGATAGTGTTGTTATGAAATATGACATTGTATGCAAATAAATGTAACTTTTTCTGGGTGGATAAATATATTCTGTCCAGGACAATCAGATTTTTAAATATCACAGTAGCATACAGGTGGTCCATGACTTATGACCACAATTGAGCCCAAAATTTCTGCTGTTAAGTGAGACATTTGTTAAGTGAGTTTTGCCTCATTTTTTGACCTTTCTTGCCACAGTTGTTAAGTGAATCACTGCAGTTGATAATTTAGTAACCCAGTTGTTAAATGAACCTGGCTTCCCTATTGACTTTGCTCATCAGAAGGTGACAAAAAGTGATCACATGATCTTGGGAGACAGCAACAGTCATAAACATGAACCAGTTGCCAAGCATCTGAATTTTGATCACATGTACGTGGGGATGCTATAAAGGTTGTAATTGTGAAAAATGGTCATAAAGTCACATTTTTCAGTGCTGTTATAAATCAGGGACTACCTGTAATTGTTTAGCATGCTATGGATGCATAAGATTCAAATTAAAAATCACTAGCAAAATTTAACTTTTAGTTAAGAGTGTTTTCATTCTGATAGATTAGTAAGAATTTGTTTTTTTATTAATGTCTTTATTCCTTTTTATAAGTTTTTTTAGAAGTACAGTGTATGTATTTATGCATGTACGTACATGTGTGTATGTATATGTGTATGTATGTATATATATATGTATATATGTGTGTATGTGTGTATATATCTATATCTATATATACATACATACATACATACACACACACATACACATACACTAAAGTTTTTTTTTAATGTAACCTTATATATTTTATATTTTTTAGCTTTTACAATTATTAAGTGTTTTTTATTTTTCTTATGCTGGTCTATGAGTGTAATAAAGATTTTGATTTTGATTAGTGCTAAACAAGAACATTAGGAGTGGCATTCCCAACCCATCTGAACAGCAACAATTTTGGAAAGGACTACTTTGGTTATAAAGACTATTTCTTTTCTCTTTGGTTTTGATTTTAAATTGAATTACAGGCTGTCAACAAACAAGCCATGATGTATTGGCTACAACAACTGCAGCTGAAACGCTGGGAATTTTGTAATAAACAGGCGAAGGGTTTTGTTGAAGCTATGCCATCTTTTCCTTCCATAAATGAGGCCCAGCAGAGCAACAGTAAGTAATAAAAGTACTTGAACTTGAACTGCAACAGGAGGAGCACTCTTGTTAGAGGTTATGTAAGTCAGGGTAGGCAGCTCTTCATCTCTTGGCTGCCTGTGATAGTACACTGTTTTTGATTCCCCCATCAGGCCACCAGATTGTGCTTTTGAATATCAGTATGGCTTTGGACTGTTTTAGAAGAGAGAGAGGGAGAGTGTTTTGCCTCCAAAGCTTCTTGCTCCTAAATTCACCTGAAAAAAATGGCTCCATCCCTTTTGGTGACATCATAGTCTCCCTCCTTCCCTCCCAATATTCCAATACGTTTCATACTGTAATCAGTTCAGCATAGCAACCTTATTAAACAAAGAATTAATATAACATTGCAGAATGTGTCCTGCAGCCTTTTAAATGCATGGAAGGCCAAGCAGTGGCTCCTGATTCATTAAACTTATGCTTGTCCTGGTGAAGATCAAGATGACCATTGGCTGCAGTTTGATTCCACATACTACAGGTCTCCATCATACAAGAATTCTTAATGCATGTATTTGCTGCAAAAAATATTATTGTTGCCCTGCATTTTTCTCTGCTTCCGCCTCTTCTGAATATTGGTCCCTCATTCATCATCCTAAACTTTGTCCTTCAATTTTGATCCATATATCAAGCAAAAGGCATTTTAAACATAATTCAATTTGTCCCCAGTTTATTGCTAGTAAACAGCTGGAGTCTTTCTCAGTCTCGTATCCCACAATAAACAAGCTGTTTGCTGCTGCCTTTGACAGGGATGCATTGTTCTAAAATAGGTGTTAATGCCACAGGAGATACATATATATGCTTAGGCCCAATCCATATACTCCCAATTTTCCAAACTGGGGGAAGAAGATATATAAAATGATGCATTGAGTTCATGCGATTTAAAGTTAGCTGAACTATTTGATTGATGATGTTTATAATTTGGATTTTGGATTCTGATTTATAGATTGCATATGTGTTGTAATAAACTTCGAATGAATGAAATTTTGATCACTGGTTTACAGCTTTCTGTTCTTTTCTATTTTAATGCTCTTTTGTTCTGGTGTTGTATTTTGTTAAATTTTAAATTATTACAGTTGTTAGCTCTTAGGCCCCTTTTTGTAGAAAGCGAGGATGTCTGTGTAATGAACAGAATGGAAGAGAATTTCTGTATTTCAGCTATTGGAGGCAAAGTAAGAGAAGAATGGGTGTGCCCCTGTTTTGTCATTAGGCACAAGCTGAGCATAGATTGCCCAACTGCAGTAAGCCAATTTGTCAACAGCTGAAAGAAAAGTGCAAGTTAATTTTAGATAACTGTTTCCATTGGACATAGGAAGTTAAGACAGTCTGAGAATTAGCCAACTTTGAATTCACCTTCTTAAAATACTGGGTTTTACCTAATCTGTTCCCTAGTAGAATGAAGATTGGTGGCAGGATTTCCCCTTCCCACAAAGCCTCTTTAGATACAGTCTACACAAAGTTGAAGGGAAGAAATTACAAGTCAAAGGGCCATGTTTGCTCAAGAGGCAGTTGAGAATACTGTGGTGTCTTGCAGGATGTAGCTGGCCATGTGATCTGTAGATTTAGCCGGCCTGATTGCTGGCTGTTAAGCTTTATCTCTTTCTTTGCAGCTGAGGCAGAACAGGATTTTTTACCCCTGGTGAAAACACCCACTGACGTAGTTGGCATAAAGGCAGCTTCCCTACCAGCACCACCGACTTCTATTGCTCTTCAGAATATCTCTCTCAAGCATCCTTGGATTGAAATTCAGTAACTATTTCATCTGTTTGCATTCCAGAAAAATAACCGTGCTAAATATATTGCATTGAAGTAGCCATCTTATTGAACTTGGTGCCATTTGGAAATTGTGAATAGAATTCCCAGCCCTTAGGCTATAGTCATGTATTCCATAGCAGAGAAATAATCTGTGAGCTGTCACTCAGTTTTCCTCCTTGTGCAATCTTGACTGGCTCCATGCACTATTATTTACCTCTCAACTGACTACAGTAGTCACTAGCTGAGTGGGGAGAGGGTGGACATACTGTGGTGCCTCTCTTAGCATGGCCTAGATAGAGATTGCATGGTATTCACAGTTTTTGACTTCTGGTGATTCCCTGGGCAGGTTTCTTGGCAATATTTTGGAAGTTATTTTCCCTTGCCAGCTTCCTAGGGCTGAGAGAGAAGGGACTAGCCCCAGGTCACCCAGCTGTCTTCATGCTTAAGGCAGGACTGGAACCCAGGCTCTTAAGTTGCAGCCTGATGTCTTAACCACTACTACACCAACAAGTTTTTAAACATTTTATTTCTTTTAAAACTGAATACTTGTCTTTATCTTGTTTTTTTAAAGAAAATAAATCAGCTTAGAAATTCCTTTAAATTGAACGCTTAAATAAAATGGTTGCTTTTGCATAGAATTAATGATGCCAGTACAGTTTTAGAAATCCTGATTTCCTCAGTTTTGTTCAGTTTTTACCCAGATTATTTTTAAATGCATGACCTAGCTCTAATGAGATCCATTAGGAGAATTTTTTTCTCTAATGTGAGGAAAAGGAAACAAGGTATGATTCAGCAGTCATCTAGTAGTGAAGAATTTATCCATAGTGTGCCACTTCTGCAGGTAGTCCTTGATTTATAACTCTGTCACTTATAACTGTTCAAAATTACAACAGAGCTATCTGGGGGTATTTATGACCAGGGTTTAAACTTCCGTTGGTCATTATCCTGGAGTCTCATGACTGCACTTTTGTGTCTGTCACTAGTTACAGTTATGATAGGCAAGCCTCCATTAGTCATAACTCAAGGACTACCTGTAAACTCATGTAACCTACAATTGAGTAAAAGGACTACTAAATCAAATATCTGTCAGTTGCCAAGAGATTTGACATTTATTTAATTAGTATACGGTATATTACTACATGGAGTAGAAATAAAAATTACCATTTAATTTGCCACTAAATTACATTGTCAGCAGATGTACTGTAATATGGTAAAATGATTACACAAAGCCTTTTTTTGCCTTCAGGTCCGTTTTTGACTCCTAACAACTGCCTGAACAAGTTTGTGCAGTTTTCGTGGCAAGATTTTAGAATTGGTTTGCTCTTGTCTGCTTCATAGGGCTGAGAAGGTGGGACTGGCCGAAGGTCATCTCGTTGGCTTCATGCCTAAGGCACGACTAGATGTCACAGTCTCCCACTTTCTAGCTTGGTGCCTTAACAATTACACCAAACTGTTAGTTTTACACAAAATTAGCCATGTAGATATGTAATCTCTAATATTTGATTCATTTGGACTTCGTCTATACCATAATTCAACAGCAGAGTGAGATGCTAATTGCAAAGTACATGTATAGGTTAATGAGCTATATTTATCAAGAACCAATAAATGAGAGCAGAAAGTGTATGTGCTGCATTTGAAAGTACATGATCACATTTCAATCTCAGGAATGAAAAATATTGCTGAAAAAGACTTAAAGTAGCTATTCTGAATCTGCTTCTCTTTTACCAGCCAAGGAATGAAGGATAAGTTATAAGAAATAATAAAAAAACCAGGTACACTTGCTTAATTCTTCAGTTCTTTATAGAGTTTTAGCCTAAACAACTAAACCTAACTACCAATTACTGTAACTATTGTTTCTCTGCTCTCGAATTAAAAGCCAATGAAATTGAGAAAACAGAAACACTTTGGACCTAGCAAATTCTGTAATACTTTGATCTTAGTAAAGCAAACCGCAGTTGCTACAAACCGGCATTTGCAACTAATTTTTTTTCCTGGCATTTTCCTGCAATTGTAGGGCTGCTTTTTTCAGATCAAATAAGTGTTGATACATTGGTTGCAACAAGAATTGACTGACCAGCATGTCAATAGAGCCTGATGTAATGGCCTGAGAGAGAGCGATTGGTCCAGATTCACCCAGCCAGCTTTCATGCCTGAAACAGGACTAGAACTCACATTCTACGTAATTTGTAATCTGATGTCTTCACCACTAGACCAGACTGGCTCTCATTTTGTGACCAT
The DNA here is from genome assembly GCA_009733165.1 of Naja naja. NCBI lineage: Eukaryota > Metazoa > Chordata > Lepidosauria > Squamata > Elapidae > Naja > Naja naja. The sequence continues at coordinate 200,790,876 of CM019149.1, forward strand.
TTTGATAGTTGAATATTTTAACTCTTCAGACCAGGTGGTTTCACTAGGCAAACATTTTTAGGCATTAGATTAGAATACCACATATTGGCTGCAAAAATCTGTCGATTCCAAATCGATTGTAAAGAGTTGGCATTTTCTGGCCAACTATGATGGCCTATATTTTGTTGCCATCTGGGGCTTGGTTGGATTTTGCAGCCCAGATATGTAGCCCTACTATGCAGAGAAACCCAGTGTAACAGAGAGGAGTGTGGTTTTTGTTTTTTGAATGCTGCTTTTCTGTCTGCAGAGAATTTGGGGGTTAGTTTGAAGGTACAGTTCTGTCACATGAGTTTCCACATACCCTCTGAAATACTGCAGCCAGACATGCTTTACCACTATAGTGAGATCTAGAATTAAGATCTAAGCATTAGCTTTTCTGTGCAATTTTCTTCTTTCAGAAACACAGTGCATAATCTGTGTGGCAGCCGTCAGAACCGAAGAGACAGTGGTAGCTTTGAGGATAATTTTGAAATTATTGCTGATGAACAGCACCTAAAAGGAGAAGCTGAGGAAACAGGTACTTACTTTGCATTTATGAGAATATATAAAAGACATTTCCTGTTACATTTTGTGATCCTGTTATGAAGTAAATCAACAAAGGCAAACTCTGGGAGATGAACAAAAACAAAAATAATTATACAATCTGAATGTTACTTAAAAACAAACCCCACTAAATTGAATGGGATTTATATCAGGGTTAGATCTAATACAAATTAAGTATTTCACTTTGTAGAAACAACAGAATGTTTATTATGGAGATTCTCAGTCATCCAGGTCATGGTTGTCCCAGAGGTGTTTTTTCAAGAGGCAGCTGGACTTTCTGGTTTTTCTTTGAAGACGTTTCGCTTCTCATCCAGAGCTAAAGAAGCTTGTTGGATGAGAATCGAAACGTCTTCAAAGAAAAAGAAGAAAGTCCAGTTCTTGAAAAAAAATGCCTTGGGAACACAACATTTACTTCTCTAGTGCCTATACCACACAGGTACTTGAACTAGCCGTTATTGCAAAAATATCTGGGGTGCACAAGATACCCCCTGCTGCTTTTAGATATCAATCCTGTTACAACATCCAATGTTGCCACATTCTGCACAGCAGTACTTAAAATCTTTAGAGAAGATGACCTGTATCACAAACTGATTTTAATGAGCATTTAGACCATGATTATTGCTTCTTTTGTAATTGATTCATTGAATTATTTGGATTACATATATTTAGTTTATCATGTTTTTATGTCCATTTATTGGTTTTCTTCTCTCCTTTTAGGCTCTTTTTAAAGATTTTTTTTGTTTTATATAATTATATATATTATGTATTTTTATTATGTAATTGTTCTTTTGGGTTGGTTTGTTTTTGCTTTTAAATTTCTTGTACCCTACCCTTCTTATGCTGGTCTTTGACCATAATAAAGATTTATTTGATTTATTAATGTACTTCCTGATAAATATGCAGAGGATTGCTCATCAATCTTGTGACTTATCTAGAGCAGATATTAATGTTTTGCTAAACTACCAATTGTTCAGAATATAATTCTGAGATCTTCCAGTGCAAGTAGGTTATTCATTATCATTTATATTCATTTCAGTCATGGCGGAGATGCAGAAGGACACAAAAATGAGACCAAAGCCATCAACAGTCCGAAAATACAAAAAAGCAAACAGCAGTTTTCATTATTTTGTTGAAGGAGCAGAACAGGGAAAAATAGCTTCTCTTCAGCAAGAAGTTCGGATTCTTACAGAGGAAGTAAAATCTCAGAAGGTAAGCCTTAAATCAAGTATCCAGCCATGTATAAGACAATGTTGGACTAGAAATTATTTCCTGATACATTTCTAGTGATAATGCAGGTTGTTGGCAAATGGAAGCAAAATTAAACTGGAAAAGTTTCTGGAAAAATGTCCCTGGACTGGCATGTTCTAGCCAGCAAATAAACCTGGCACCTTTGATTGATAAATATATTTAATCATCCAGGCTGCAAATTGGTTGACTTTTAATATAAAGAAATTAAGTAGCATATTTTGTAAGTATATCATTAAGAAGAAGTGTCATTTCTTCTTCATAATATGCATATTTTATGTACTGTATTAAGATATTTTAATTGTTTTAATTTTTAACTGTTCGCTAGACTTGTATTTGTTTAATCTATTTTTATTGTAATTGTATGGTTTTTTTAATGTTCACCACCCTGAGTCCTTAGGGAGAAGGGCGGCATACAAGTCTAATAAATTATTATTATTATTATATTTTTTCATATTTCATGACGTTGGAGTGCTGAGATAACATAAAAAGGGGTGGGCAGGAATGGCTGGCATTTAACAAAACCCAGAAAGAAGGAGGCATTCTATTTTACACAGTTTGTTATTAATGTGTGGAAGAAACTCCATAGTCATCCAGCTTCTCCTCTAGCCCCTTTTCCATTTCAAGATAAAGGCATTGGTTAGCATAAATGAAGCTAAAGCTGTGGGCAGAATAGCAACTTTGAACCAAAACTCGAAGATGTTATAGCAGGGCCTGCGGCCCACTAGTGAGCCATGAGGTATTTGCAACTGGGTGTGGAAACAGTGGGCAAGTGCGCATGCATACACTTCCCCACTTGTGCGAGCAGCAGGTGAGCACTTCCACGTGCGCTCCATTTGTGAGAGTGTCAAGTGCATGTGCAAGACTCATGGAAATGGAGCTGCGTGTGTGTGCTTGCCGACCATTCATGCGGAAATGTTTTTTTTTTATAAAAGTTTTATTATTTTCCAGAAAACAAACAAAACAGACAAACATACAAAACATAAACCAATAACAATTTCAAGTGTGTCAGTCGGTCACAAATCTCAGTGCCATCTCCTCATCATCAATACTCTCTACTACAAAAGAAAGAAAGCTATAATTGTTATTATTAATTCTCTACCATGTTATAGTCTCTATATTGTATTTCTTTTCAACAATTCTATTTATCTCCATTATATCCATATATTACCAAACTTTTTTATCTAACCATTGGTAAAACATATTCCATATCTTATAGAACTGCTTTTCTTCTTGATCCCTAATTTCAAATGTTAATCTGCTCATTTCGGCACAATCCAAAATTTTCTTAATCACTTCTTCTTGCGCAGGCATCTTATCATTTCTCCAATTTTTAGCAAATACAATTCTAGCAGCTGTCAGTACATTAACAATCAGATATTTCAATTCTTTGCTGAATGTCTCTGGTACAATTCCCAGTAAAAATATCTCAGGTTTCAAGTCTATATGTTGTTGTGTCATTTTTTCGAACCACGTGTGGATTTTAGTCCAATATCTTTTGGCATCAGCACAAGTCCACCACATATGGTAATAGGAGCCGGGTATCTGGTGACATTTCCAACACTTATCCGATTTGTCCTTAAACATTCTTGCAATCCTTCTCAGGGATAGGTGCCACCTGTAAAACATCTTATACAAATTTTCTTTATATGCAGTTGACATTGTCATTTTATAATTCTGATCCCATAGTGTTTGCCATCTCTCTAAATCTATCCCATAACCAAAATTTTCCCCCCAAGCAATCATTGTTTCCTTAACCTGCTCCTCTTCCATTCTAACTTCTAATAAATAACCATAAAGTTTTTTAATCACTTTTTCACCTTCAACCCTAACATCCTCATCATATCTAGATTGTATTTGCAAATATGAAAACCATATGCGGAAATGTTGTCCTGCCCCCCCGCCCCCCCCGCCGGTCCACAAAGCTGGAAAGGTTGTGCAATTCTGTGTTAAGCCGCATGTTGGGTGCAATTTAAGGGGCTTGTTTCCATAAAAACAGAACACTAGTAGAAACACTCTGAGGCAATTGAAGAATAGTATAGGTAGTCCTCAACTTATGGCCACAGTTGAACCCGGAATTTCCGTTGCTGAGACACTTGTTAAGTGAGTTTTGCCCCATTTTACGACCTTTCTTGCCACAGTTGCTAAGGGAATCAGTCCGGTTGTTAAGTTAGTAACATGGTTGTCAAATGAATCTGGCTTCTCTGTTGACTTTGCTTGTCAGAAGGTCACAAAAGGTTATCACATGACTCCCGGGACACTGAAACCATCATTAACTATGAGCCAGTTGCCAAGCTTCCAAATTCTGATCATGTCACCACGGGTTGTAAGTGTGGCAAGTCACTTTTTTCAGTCCTGTTGTAACTTTGAAAGGTCACTAAATGAATGGTTGTAAGTCAAGGACTACCTGTACTAACAGATGCTAAACAGGTGATAAGAGCCACGGTGGCAGAGTGGTTAGCGGTGGCTACTTCTGTTGACTGCCAGCTGCCTGCAATTTGGCAGATCGAATCTCAAGGTTGACTCAGCCTTCCCTCCGAGGTGGGTAAAATGAGGACCCAGATTGTTGCGGGGCCGATATGCTGGCTCTGTAAACCGCTTAGAGAGGGCTGTAAAAGCACTGTGAAGTGGTATGTAGCTCTAAATGCTATTGCTAAATGCTAAACAGATTCAACCTTTGAGAAGTTAGTGTAACTTTCAAACTGTGCTCCATAAAGCTCTCCCTTTGCTGAAAGGTTTTACTTCAGCAGGAACGTTCTGGATATGCCCCCTGGACAGACCTGGGTAGCTAATCCAGATTTAGATGTATTTTTGTGGTGTGTAATTTCTGTGAGTCATAGAAGATTACTCCAAGTTAGTCTAAATTACTTGTTTTATACTATGCTCATTAAACTATCAATTTTATGCCCATGCCTATATTGTGTTTTTTGTATTTTGTATGGGTTTATGTTTTATCTCTGTGTACGTAAGATATGCTTTGGGTTATGTGAATCACAGATGTGTCTATGAAGCTTTTTAGTGATAGTTGAACTTATAGCATTTTTTCCAAGTTTCCAGTCTGGCCAATAGTCCTGTGGTTTTCTGGTGACTTCCATTCAAATATTAACTTGATCACATCTTAGTTAGCTTGTTATTATTTATTTTTATTTATTTTAATTACATTTATATGCCGCCCTTCTCCGAAGACTTAGGGCGGCTTACAATTTCTGGGATACAACCCAGTGTGCTCAGCAATATGATAGCTAGGTGCTGCAAGTATAATTAGGTAGGAGAGGAAAGATCCAAATTAAAATCCCAACTTAGTCAGAAGGTTATTCCTAAATAATGTTGGGTCTGTCATTCTGAACCTAACCAACCTGACAGGGTTGTTGAGGAACATAACAGTAATGGGGTGAATTGTGTATACCCCTTGTAGGTAGGAAATGATGAAAATATTACTTTGATGGGCTGGACATGGTGAAAGAAACTTGATTTTACAATAATATTTTTCATGCTCCATAAAAGCATACCCACCCTAAAAATATTACATCCAAAGCATGTTCCATAGGGGGAAAAAACGTTTTCATTTTATTAAGGAAAGACTGCAAAGTTTAGACCAGAAATAAAGAAAATAAAACATAGTGAATAAATAAGAAAGAGAATTGAAAAAAGCAAAAGAAAAGGTTATAAAAAAACGGCTTCCAATCTTCTTAGCAGCAGTTAATACTTTACCATCTCTCTCTAAGATTACATCAACATTTTTTTCCATTCTAACCATCAAATCCATAAATCATTAGCTTACTTTTTTTTCCTTTCTTCAGCAAGAAGTCCAAAACGGGTTCCCAGTTATTAGTAAATGAGATTATTGCCCGTCCCCTAATCAGACTATTAAACTTCTGTGTTTGGATGGAACACTATAGAATCTTTTCACTCCCAGATAATTACAACTCCCAGATTAAGGCTATTTATTCATTTTAGTCATGTGTATATCACAAGCTCTACAAGGATTCCTGATGTTTGACAACAGCCCACTTAAATAAAAATAATATATGAATCAGAGGTGGTATTCAGCAGGTTCTGACCAGTTCTGGAGAACCAATAGTGGAAATTTTGAGTAGTTCAGAGAACCAGCAAATACCACCTCTGACTGGAGATTTTACAGTATCCTTCCCCTGCCACGCCCACCAAACCAGACCCACAGAACCAGTAGTAAACATTTTTGAATCCCACCACTGCTATGAATCCAGTACAACATAAAATCAGCCATCCTCCTTGATGTCCTTAATCCAGCAACAATCTCAGATATTAGAAGCCCTACAGAAAAACTGCTGGAATAACAGAGTGAGTTGATTTGTTCCTATAATAAATTGCTGGATGCTCAACATGCTAGCCTAATGTTAAAAGTGGACATAACTTTGCAAGATATTGCATTCGGTAGTTCCTCTGCCAAAAATCTCTGTTGTGACACACTTCCTGTAAAACTGCTGAAAACCACCCTTGTTCTTCATTATTTCATAAAGGAAAAAGGGAAGGAGCTTTTACAATATAAGTCCCAATTCAATCCTTTTGCTGCTGTTACTAAATACTATAATTATTTTGCTTTAAGAAAATGAATTCATTCACTAGACTCTGTGACTCACTCTATGTTATAATTTGCTTTGGTTCACACATTGTGATAAGTCACCTATACATACACACGTATAGTTTGCCAACACAATTAATGCTTCATTCCAAAATGAAGGCAGTTTTAAATTTATGCTAACCCCTCAAAAGAGAAAGATTAGAGATATAAAATAGCTATAAACATGTTAAAAACCCTATACACAGCTCAACTGTCCTGCTTTATCCACTAGATTTGCTAATTCCCTCATAATGTAATCTTGGAAGAGGCTGCAAATAGAAAAAAAGTGTGCATTGGCTAATTCTGCAATAAAATAAAATTACCATTATTACTTCTACTGATTTCTAATCACATATGCTTAGAACTTTAGAAGGTAGAAAGAACTTCAAAACTAGAAAGAGTGCAGAGAACAGCAACAAAGATGATTAGGGGATTGGAGGCTGAAACATGAAGGACGGTTGTAGAAATTGAGTATGTCTAGTTTAATGAAAAGAAGAACTAGGGATGATATGATAGCAGTGTTCCAATATCTAAAGGGTTGTCACAAAGAAGAGGGAGTCAAGCTATTCTTGAAAGCTCCTGAAGACAAAACAAGAAGCAATGGATGGAAACTTTAGATTAGATTAACAGAGTTGGAAGGGACCTTGTAGGTCATCTAGTCCAACCCCCCCGCCCAAGCAGGAGACTCTATACCATTTCCGACAAATGGCAGTCCAATCTCTTCTTGAAAGCCTCAAGTGATGAAGCTCCCACAACTTCCGAGGGCAAGCTGTTCCATTGGTTTATCGTTCTCACTGTCAGAAAATTTCTCCTTTTTTCCAGGTTAAATCTCTCCTTGACCAGTTTCCACCCATTATTCCTAATCAAGGAAAGAACTAAATTAGAAATAAGGAGAAAATTACTGACAGTTGGAACAATTGATCAATAGAACGACTTTCTTCCGGAAGTTGTGGGTGCTCCATCATTGCAGGTTTTAAGAAGGAATTGGACAACCTTTTTTCTTAAATGATGTAGGGTCTCTTGCTTGAGCAGGGAGTTGGACAATGAAAACATGTACAAATAAAGTAACTTGCGTCATTTGTGTGATTACACATTTGACTTAATTACATAGTGTGCATGAGATTACATATTTGTCTAATTATACAAGTGACATAAATTGATACAAATGATAGAAAACATATGATGTAATAATGTCAAGTAGGTAATTAGGCAAATGATATAAATTATCTCAGTCATCAGTTCTGTTTAGGAAAAAAACAGATTTTGCAGCTGAAATCTTAACCACATTTCATCCTGTTGCATTCCAAATCCATTGCATTGCATCCATAAAAATCAAGTTCTTACTGTTTGCAAACTATCTCTCCATTAACTGAAAGTAAGGATTTAGAACAGGGGTGTCAAACTCGCGGCCCTGGGCCGGATGCATCACATGCTGGTCCTGCCCCCGCCTGGTTTAGCGAAGGGGAGGAAAGTCCCAATATGTCATGTGATGATGCCGTGATCATGTGAGTTTGACACCCCTGATTTAGAAGAGCCCATGTTGAAAGTAAAACTGGAGTAACAAACCCAGTTTAATACAGTGTTAAACATTAAGGAGACAAAGGTGATGTCAAGCAGTGAGGTTAGTGACTTCACCATTTTATCTTGAAGCAATAAAGTGGTAAACAATTTATTTCAATAATTGCTGATAGCAATGAGGGCAGTGACAGTCAAGATCATGAAAACAAATCATATTGCAATGGCCAAATCCATCAGAATAATTAAAACATTTTTCCCAATAATGTATACCTATGACAGCTGGATACTTAATAGAATGGGAGGGGGGAAAACTCATTTAGTTACATACTTGGAGATGGCTAGTAGGTGTTCCATATATGAAAGAAGATTCAGTATCCTAATTCTGCTATAAATAAATCCCCAATCACCCCAACCAACAAGTAAAAAACCACACACAACAAGGCATCACATAAATACTACACATAGAATAGCCCAAAGCACATATTCTGCCAAAGAGAAATTCCCTGAGAAGGAACTCCAGCACAAGTTCAGAAGCTTGGAAGACTAAACCTCTGGTCCTGGATACCGACCCAGATTGGGCCCTGTAACATTATCCTGGGATATGTATATTCGTGATATAAATAAAGCCTAACGTGAAGAAATTATCAGCAAGCAGGAATTGATATACTCTAGTCTAGGCCATATTGGGGAATTGTAAGAGTTGAAGTCCATACACCTTCAAGTTTCCAAGATTGAGAAACTCTGCTCTGGGCATTATATGTGGATAAATGATGGGCAGGAAAAAGATGACAATGCTTGGCAATGGCTAAGGGGCTGAGAATGGATGTCATATAGGTGGGATCAATGAAATCACTGGAATGTCCTTGGATAATCTGTGGGTTGCCACAGAATAGAATATAGAATAACAGAGCTGGAAGGGAGCTTGTAGGTCATCTAGTCCAGCTCCTTGCTCAAGCGGGAGACCCTATACCACTTCTGAGAAGTGGCTGTCCAGTCTCTTCTTAAAAGCCTCAGTGATGGAGCACCCACAACTTCTGAAGGCAAGTGCTTCCATTGGTTGATTCTTCTCACTGTCCGAAAACTTCTCCTTATTTCTAGGTTGACTCTTTCCTTGATCTGTTTCCATCCATTGTTCCTTGTCTGGCTTGTAAGTGCTTTGGAAAATAGGTTGTCCCCCTTCTCTCTCTGACAGCACCTCAAGTATTGAAATACTGCTATCATGTCAACCCTGGCCCTTCTCTTCACTAGCCAGGCCCAGTTCTTGCAACTATTTTGCATATGTTTAGCCTCCAGACCCCTAATCATGGAGATGGGTCTAAATAGCAGGTGTTTGTCCACATGGTTTCTCTACATCTAAAGAAATACTCCCTTGCTTTCAGGAACATCTAGTTGTAGGGAACAAAGAAGACCTTCTCAATTCACAGTCTGGGGGAAGGGGGAACTTTATTTATTTATTTATTTATTTATTTTTTGGACTTGTATGCTGCCCCATCTCCGAAGACTCGGGGCAGCGCACAACTAAAAACAACAACAATAAATACTTAAAAAGAAATTAAACTAATTTCACAAGCCCAAAAATACAAAAACTAAAATTTACAGTGGTTAAAATAATTAAGAAACCCATCCCCCACCCCAAGGAGGGGTCACAGCCCGGATTGGTCGAACAACCAGGTCTTCAAATCATGGCGGAAGGTGCGGAGGTCAGGGGCCAGGTGGAGCCCCAGGGGCAGTTGGTTCCAGAGGTCAGGGGCTGCGACAGAATAGGCTCGTCACCGGGGGACCGCCAACCGACATTGGCTTGCCGACAGGACCCCGAGGAGTCCTTGCCTATGTGCTCGCACAGGGCGGTTCATCTTCTTCATCTTCCTTTCAGAAAAATATAGAAAGTTTCCATTTTTGGTGCTAAATATTAGCATAATACCAGCTCTCAGATTCCTTTCAATTTCCTCCTAATCTGTCCTTGGAAATTTAGTATAGCTTATTGCCACTTGTGCTTTTTGGTGGAATGAAAATTTGGGTCATTCTTATATGAAAGAAATATAGATTCTTTCCAGATACGGAAATATTTGCTTTGGATCTATGTATGATGTTTTGGTGCTGCACACAGAACAATTCCGAATGCTATGTTAAACTGGAAGAAGCTTTGCGGCCATCTAGCCCATAGTTCTCCAGAATGTTAGGCAAATGTGCGTGTTTGTTTTCATTCCTGCAACTTCAGATGAAAGATGACAGGAACTGATTTGAGGAGGGAGAGGATCTTGCCATTGTACAATTGCTCTGCCACTCAATTCTGTGCACACCCCAATAACTGTGACATTTTCATTTCCCCCCCACTCCTCCCCTACATTTTCTCAAAAAAAAAAAAGGACTGGAAATGCAATGTCATTTCCCTAAGAGCTGCTTGTATAACAAATGGGACATTCCCAACATTTGTGCTAGTTTTCCCATGAGTTGTTATTTAATGTAACAGCAAGTCACTTCAAAGTGGCTCTCTGGGATACATCATATGAACATCACAAGCCCAGTGGCTACAGGGAACTTATGAATCAGCTGCATTATCTTGAGATGATTCAAGGAAACAGAAAACTTCAGTCTGTATTACAGTGACCTATAGTAATCAAGTCAGATGTACCATCTTTTGACATTGTAATCTAAAATCCTAAAATTGTTTGAGATAGGTCTATAGCCACCAGAGATTTACAGTGTCTTTTAGAATCATCAAGTCATTGTTGTGCCAAAATAATAACAATGAAGAAAGGCATTACATCATCCCAGTGATGGCTATGGCTGGTTTATGTTCAAAATTCCATAGAGAACTTGCCAATATCGTTTTTTTAATCTTCCTGTTACAGCATAGCACATATGCTGCTCTGCTATTTTATGTCAGTTTGCTTATAGTCTTAAAGGAGGGAATGGAAAAACATTTTAACTGGGCACAAGTTCCTTGGAAGGCAAATCTGCCACCATGATTTTTTTCTCACCTCACTTTAGATGAAGGAGAGCTATGAATTGTATCTATCTATATCTTGGTCCACAGTATGATCTTTAAGTGTACTTTGAATGACATCCACAAGATCACCTGCTACATGTTGATTTTTTAAAAACAATATTATTTTAACCAAAGAAAAAAAGGTACAATTCTGCAAAGCATCAGCTTCAATGTCATTTATTTCAGCAATGTCTGTGATAACATGCTCCAAATTGACCCAGAAGCATTTTAGAAAACAAAATGTTGGAACCTGCAGGCTTGTTGCTTTGCATTGCCTTGGTCCTTTACAGGACAATCTACCCAATTGCCCAGAGGGGGAAAAAACAAGGATAAAAGAGGGTGTTGTGGAAGGCAGAGGAGAGCAGGTAGGAAACAATTGTTAATCAGTTTCCCATTAAATAATTTATTATTGTCCGTGCCTATCATTTCAGCCATTTTCATTTCAGCCATTTTCTTCAGAGTGCTTAAAACATGCTGCCAAAATTCCAGATGTGCTACAAGTGTGGAGAGCTTGACCTTTATATGTATGTTTTTTTCCCTGTAATTAAAGAGTTATTTTGTCAGGGTTGAACTACAAAGTAATGTGTTATCATGAGAGGAAGAGAACATAAAATATCCCTGCTGAATTTGGCCTAAGCTTAACAAGCAAGTCTTCTGTTTCATACAGCGACCCACCAGATGCACCTAAGAAGCCCTAAATTGGGTGTCAGCAGCCCACGGCTCTGGAGCCACATGTGGCTCTTTGGGCCATCCCACCACTGGCTGGCCATGCCCCTCACCCTCTCCTCCCAGTCACTCCTCACCTGGCCTGAGAAGGTAAAACACGAAAAACAGAAATGAGAGGGAGGGAGGAGGAGAGAGAGAGAGACCCATTCCCACAGAAAACACCAGGAGCCACAAAACCTGGGTAGGTGTGGTGGTGGGTTGTCATGTGACTGGGTGGGAGTGATGAGTTGGCCACGCCCACCCAGGTTTTGAGGCTCCCAGTGTTTTCTGTGGGAAATGGATCCAAATGCCTCTTGGAGTGTTTCAGGTTGCAAATCCCTGCCCTAAATGGAAAACCAGGAGATCCTTTCTTTCCCATTGCTGCTCTTGGGTCTTTAGTATGTAGTGGTGGGTTGTTTCTATGGCTCCTACCCGGTTTAATAGTCATGGATAGATTTGTTCTTTTTTTTCCTCCTACAGGAGCTGGTCAGACTTCTTCACAAAGCTCTGGAGGCAGCTCAGCAAGAGAAACGAGAGTCCTGCAGATATCTGGTCACAGCTACGGAAAAAGACAGGCTGGAATTGGTGCGCCACAAAGTGAGGCAGATTGCTGAGCTGAACAAGCAGGTTCAAGTGCTAGAGATGGAAAAGAGAGACCTGGAGCAGGAGGCTGCTTTGAAGGAGGAGCACATCAAGGAGCTGAGAGAACACATGCAACTCTTGATGGACAAAAACGAAGCCAAGCAACAAGTCATCCTCAAGCTGACAGAACAGCTCACTAGAGAGATGCCCGACTCCATTACTGAGGCAGACAGCATCTTGACCAAGACCTTGTACAAGCAACAGGAAGAGATTGAACACCTAAAGGTACTCTTGAGAGGAATTCACAACTGGGCTCAAATTGTATAATCAGTACAATATTGTTGCGTTTTGGCTATATAGCCTGTCACAATTTCACGCTTATTGTTTTGCCAATGATATGCATATATATGTAGACACTTCTAAAAATAGAACAGGATTGGGCAACAAATTCACTCTCCTAAAAACTACTGACTCATATTTAGTTTACAAATTCGTAGCAGTTACAGTAGAGAAACCATGTTTAAAATGGATGGGCAATACCTGCCTAATTTTTAGGAAACCAGAGATGCAGTTCAATTAAGATTTCCCTGCCTGACAATAAAAAGCTGACGCTATTGTAGTTCTTGGCTTTTCCCTATAAATGAAAAACCTAGAATAAATCTATGTAAATTAGGATACATTATGCATAGTTGTTGACATAAAATAATCCATGTAATTGAAATTGGCACAATGATCTTTGTAGATTTCATTCAAGTGGCACAGTTACGATAAGCCCGCAATTTACACCATGCTTCATGCAAAATTAACTTCTATATATTTGTTAGCATGGGCAGATAGGCAATGCATAGCCTTAAAGGGTGCAGCCAAAACTCATAGAACTGATGTTGTAACTCAATGTGGTCACATGACATTGTGCTTAACGACTCACTACTTCATTTAACGATGGAGTTGCCAGTCCCTATTGCAGTTGGTAAGCGAAACTATCTGCACCAGAGGTGGTATTCAGCAGGTTCTGACCAGTTCTGGAGAACCGGTAGCGGAAATTTTGAGTAATTCAGAGAACAGGCAAATGCCACCTCTGACTGCAGATTTTACAGTATCCTTCCCCTGCCACGCCCACCAAGCCACGCCCACAGAACCGGTAGTAAAAAAAATTGAATCCCACTACTGATATGCACCATAGCCTCTTGAAATAAGCTTTAAACAGCATTTTAAATGAACTGATAAAACCTTATAGATTATAGATGTCTAGCATATTTGCAGCAGTACACATAAAAGGTTTCTTGTGGATGATCTAAGAATATGAGAATGGACTGTTCCTCTTTGATTGGTCCTAAGCCAGAGAAGGCTTTGAACAGTATCTGACATGAATATCCATCAATCAGTCTTAAGTCCTCAGTTGTATGGGGCTTAGTTCCCATTGGCTAATCCACATTAATACTGTAAGTCATTGTTCTATTTATCTGTGTGGCTGTAACATTTTCTACACAGACATTAGACAAGTGAAGGCTTATGTTACATTTTGGGCCACAGTGTTCTTGACCAATTTGGAAAATTAGGGAAGGTAAAAATAAAAATAAATAAAAAGAGACTGATAATATATCCATCCATCCATCCATCCATCCATATATCTTATTGACTTTCTCCTTCCTTCCTTCCTTCCTTCCTTCATTCATTCATTCATTCATTCATTTCTTCCTTGTTGCGATCTCAATGTCCATCAATTTATACCTAATTGCATGAGCATTTCAGGGTGAGAGTTACTTTACATGCTTTTTCATGTATTTTTCTCAGGATGATCTTGAGGCATACAAGACTCAGAACCAATTTTTGAACTCTGAAGTCCTCCAAGTTAGCAAAATATGGAGCACTGTGGCACAGAGAGAAAAAAACCTTCTGATGAAGGTAAGAAGCAAGGCTATTTGACTCACAATGGTGTTTACTTCTGCCATTTTTAATTTGATTTTCAAATATATAGGAAATTTTCTACTCGTCTGTCAAACACAGGAACTTTGGGAACTCTTTTTATTTGCTCATTTCTCATGTCACTGGCATGTGACTGTTCACATGATACAGTTTGAGGAGGGCCGCATGACTGGCTTCACCCCAATTTTGGGTTCACTGTGAATTCAGAGATATGAAAAAAAATATTTTACCCACAAACAATGTGCAGATTGGTTCAGAGTGATTGCAACATTTCAGGATTCCCTAGATGTAGATAGACAAAATCAACCTGCCATCAAATTGCTGCTACAGTTAACTCACATGATTCCAGTTGTAACCTAGTCAACAATAAATAATGAGTCTGCTAAAAAGCCATTACTTTTTATTCACAAATAAACACAAAATATATATTTAGGGAAGGTGTGTTCAAAAAGAGCATACCTTTTGAAAAAAAACATATTAACAGCTAGGTGAATGTAAACTGGAAACCATCAAGTTGCAAAGAACAGTGAATTAAGTTTTTAATTTACAAAAATTGCAGTCCTGAGAGGAACCAGACTTGGGTTGAGAGGCACAACCCAATGGAGACTTGAGTAGATAATTGAGTATAGGAGGTTCATGATGGTAAGAAACACCCATCCTTGGGAAGTTGCTAATGCCTGTTTCCCCATAATTCTGTGATTAAAGCATCAATATCAAATCCACATATCAACTGCTTAGCCTCATAAACTGATGATATGAGCTATCATCTTCAAATAGAGGTTGAATGGTCATCTGAGATTGTCTGACCAAGGAGTTAGAGAAACCATGTTTAAAATGGATGGCCAAGGAGCCTTCACTGAGTAGGGGGCTAGACTTGATTACTTATAATCATTCCTACTTGGTGATACTATGAATTATCATCTAAGTAGGCCCCTAGCTTCACATCCAAAATGAGGCAATGCAGTTAAAAGCAGTCTTGATGATTAGTGGATGGGACGATCAGTGGAAAATAGACAATCCTTAATTTAACCCAATGATGCTACCAATTCAATGGCTGATTGCTAAATTCTTATGAAGAAAAGCAACACACTGCAGTTGTTACTTTTTGGGAAAATATGGCATGGGCAGAATTTTTTTCGCCATTCCTAAAGCTGACTGGCGCCAACACCTGTTGAATTCCCACAGCAGACAAGGTGTTTCAAAGCTAGCAGAGTGTGTGTCTTTGCAATACCTTCCATGTATTCATCTCAGAAGGTCTTAAAATCACTTCCTCTTCAAAAATATGAAATAATGAAAAGGTTAACAGAATTGCAGATTTCTTGCAATGACAACACTAATGGGGGGAAAATAATCCCCGTCTAATAAATATGCAAAACAACATATAGATATACTACATACTGTATGAGGGGTGCAATGGCCTAGCAGCTGGGCTTGTCAACTGGAAGGTTGCGGTTTCAGACTTAAGTGCTGCGGGATGGGGTGAGCTCCCATTCCTGCCCTAGCTGCTGCCCACCTAGCAGTTTGAAGGCATGCAAACGCAAGTAGGTAAATGCCACTTTGGTGTGAAAGTAACAACATTCTATGCCCCTTGGCGTATAGCCATGCTGGCCACGTGGAAATGCCTTTGGATAATGTTGGCTCCCTCAGCTAGGAAACGGAGATAAACACTGCCCCCTAGAGTCAGACCCAACTAGGTAGGGCAGGGGTCCCCAAACTTGGCAACTTTAAGACTTGTGGACTTCAACTCCCAGAATTCTGGTAGTTGAAGTCCACAAGTCTTAAAGTTATCAAGTTTGGGGACCCCTGCAGTAGTGTGTCACGGGTGTCCCTCTCTCCCTTCCTCCCCAGGTTTGTTCTGAAGCAGCATTTCTGAAGCAGAATTCTGCGAGTGGAAGTCCACAAGTCTTAAAGTTGCCAAGCTTGGAGACCTCTAAGATATGAGAATCCTTTACCTTTACATATTATATACAGGTCAATTGAACTACTACAAGACACATGAATTTATACTAACGAGATCAGATTCCTGTCTCAAACAAATGATTTCAGTACTCCCTACTTTAATCTGTAGATGGTTACTCTATTCTTTAAAAAAAAAAAACTTCAAAATCAGAACACTTTCAGAATGAATCCAAGAGGCAGATGGAACAATCCTCTATTTTGACAACCATTTTTTTTCTCTTCGTACGGCAGTGTGCACAACTGCAAGCCCACAACTGCCAGATCGAAAGCAAGTACCTGATGTCTCTACGGACCTTGCAGGGGCTGCCGGATTTGGCTAAAGAACACATGGCATTGGTGACAGGACTTATTGAAGAGGCACTGCAATGGGATATGAAGGAAGAAACCCTGATTCCTATTCAGCTAAGCCCAGTCAAGTAAATTACTAATAGGACCATTTGTGAAAGAGGCATGGCATGCCTACGGAGTGGATCAGTGATATCTTCAGTGGGGTGGGGAAGAAAGCAAGATTGGGGGCTTTTCTTCCTGTGTTGTAACATTGTACACTCCTCCAAAAAAGATGGAGCTTCCAGTGCAATGCCACAATGCTGCTTCCACCATTCTAATGAAAGCAACAAGAGTTTGCAGGTGGGATAGTTTGTATTTGTACTAGGCTCACCGTGGTTGGAGGCAAGAATTTCAGATTCATTCTTTCAACTGATGGTCCACTGATAATGCTCCATGTCTTGATGCTGCTTTTGCAATAGTGTAGGTTAAGTTGAAGTAAGATAACTTAGCGTTAGTTGCTGGTCTTCACTTGTGTATTCAAACAGCAGGTAAATGTAGATCACTTTGCTTGCCTTGTTTTTTTCAGAGTTTTTTGGTCCGTGTTATTGTAAAAGCTAAAAAAAAAGATCATTACTCTGTAAGGACTAATTTTTATTTAAGGGCACAATTATCAAATGCTAGGCTTCCAAAATACACCTCCATTTTTTTTAAATTTTGCTACAATGTTTGTACAATATGCTTAAAGACAATTCACATTTTCCCCACCAGCATGGCCTAATAATTTGTCATTTCCCTAATTCTTCTTCTTTCCACTGTTTAGTCAATATGATGATTATGGGTTTATGACAGTTCCTGAACATGAAGCTGCAGACTGGAAGCTCTTGGCCAAAATCCAGGCCTTGGAGATCAAATGCACTAATCTGAACAAGGAGACCATGGAGAAACCTTTCTCTGAGCGATGGAATAACCTTGGGGAACTGACTCCCTCCTCGGAGCTAAAAAGCTTATTGCGGTGTGGTGTCCCAGCAGTGCATCGCCAGAGGGTATGGAGGTGGATTATCAGCTACCGGTTAAAGCAGACACGCTCTGCTGGTCATTACCACAATTTACTCAAGAAGTGTGAAAATGCTGAGCACCCAGCTTCCCAGCAAATTGAACTGGATCTGCATCGCACACTGCCCAACAATAGACATTTTATGTCACCAACTTCCCAGCTTATTCCCAAACTCAGAAGAGTCTTACTTGCATTCTCCTGGCAAAATCCAACCATCGGCTATTGCCAAGGACTAAACAGGTGCCTGCTTACGTTTCTTATACTTCTTCATTTCAAATGTAAGCAAAGCTTTTAAAAGAATCCTCTGGGTCTTCAGCGTTTTTTGTTGTTATTTCCATTATGCTGTTAATTTTCAACATTGAAAATTCAGATTTGTGACCATCTGAAGTGTCACAGGTCTGATGTGAAATGTGCTTGCCTGCTTTAGTCATAATGGTGTCTTACTCATCCTAGACTGGCTGCCATTGCCTTGCTGATCCTAGAAGAGGAAGAGGAAGCTTTCTGGTGCTTAGTTCATATCACAAATAATTTGATGCCTCACGATTACTACAGCAACACATTAATAGGCTCGCAAGTAAGTCTCAGCTCCCTTCTGTGCTGAGGAACAGGATAATTACAGAATTTTATACTGTGAGAAATAAGTAATTTTGAGGATTGCTTATATTATAGCAGAACTTATTGGAAGGATCTACAGAATACAGAATAATAGAGTTGGAAGGGACCTTGGAGGTCTTCTAGTCCAACCCCCTGCTTAGGCAGGAAACACTATACCATTTACAACTGGTTATCCAGTCTCTTCTTAAAAACTTCCAGTGTTGGAGCATTTATAACTTCTGAAGGCAAGCCATTCCACTGGTTAATTGTTCTCACTATTAGGAAAATTCTCCTTAGTTCTAGGTTGCTTCTCTCCTTGATGAGTTTCCATCCATTGTTCCTTGTCTTGCCTTCTGGTGCTTTGGAAAATAGGTTGACCCCCTCTTCTTTGTAGCAGTCCTTCAAATATTGGAACACTGCTATCATGTCACCCCTATCCTTCTTTTCTCTAGACTGGCCATACTCAATTCCTGCAACCATTCTTGATATGTTTTAGTCTCCAGGCCCCTAATCATCTTTGCTGCTGTTCTCTGTACACTTTTCAAAGACTCAACATCTTTTTTATAATACTGGTGACCAAAACTGGGTGCAGTATTCCAGGTGTGGTCTTACTGAAGTTTTATAATGCGGTACTAATACTTCTCGTGATCATGACTCTATCCCTCTTTTTATGCAACCAAGGATTGCATTTGCTTTTTTGGCTGCTGTTGCACACTTTTGGCTCATATCTAAGTGATTGTCCACTAGAACTCCCAAGATCCCTCACAGTTATGGCTTTTGACCCATACTGTATATGGATCTCATGCACTATAGCCAATCTTATTGGAATAGCTACAGTGTAAGACTGTATGTTTGTTTCAAAGTGCTGGAAATAATATTT
Source organism: Naja naja (assembly GCA_009733165.1). Taxonomy (NCBI): domain Eukaryota; kingdom Metazoa; phylum Chordata; class Lepidosauria; order Squamata; family Elapidae; genus Naja; species Naja naja. The sequence continues at coordinate 200,809,777 of CM019149.1, forward strand.
AAAAAGACAGGAGTAACTAAAAGGTCTCATTTTTACAATTAGATCTTCCTCTCTATAAGAATTATCAACCTGTGAGACCATAGAAATGAAGAGTAGCCTTTTAACGTAACTGCTTATCACTGTTGATATTTTACCAAATCCAGGTAGATCAAAGAGTTTTCAAAGACATCTTATCAGAGAAGCTTCCCAGGCTGACAGCACACTTGGATCAACTTCAAATTGACCTGTCCTTAGTGACCTTTAACTGGTTCATGGTTGTTTTTGTCGACAATCTTATCAGTGATCTTCTCCTCCAAGTTTGGGATGCTTTCCTCTATGAAGGTGCAAAGGTAAGAAAGTTATACACATCCACAAAGTTGGTTAAGTGTCTTCATATATTTCCCAGCAGCTAGACCAATTTAGACCAATTTTCTGGACAACTAACATGTTTATTGAATCTTTACTATCTTTGTAAATTATTCAGGTATGACTACATCCTTCCAGTAATGTACTACATGAAATCAATCAAGTTTCTTTTTGCCCCAGGTGATATTCCGTTATGCGCTCGCAATTTTTAAATATAATGAAGAAGCAATATTGAAGATTTGGGACAATCTGGAATTCTATCAATATCTTCGTTTTTTCACCAAAACTATCTGTGATGGCAGGTAAGAATGTTTTTAAAAGCCAAAGGCAGTGCAGGAAAACCAACACACATCAAGTAGTTTAAATAACATAGTGTTGAGGCACATGGGAAGTTGACACCTGGTCTAAAATGAGTCTCTATTCCTTTATTAAGCCATACCAGCCCTAATTCCTTGAGTTGTTGCTCAATTTTGAAATAACACAATGGTCAGACGGCAAACTCACTAACTCGAAGGAAGGGACTTCTACTTGTATGATGTGAAAAGGTGAAAAGGATGCTTGAGCACCAATCAAGTAAATAGACTTTGTTAATATCCTTTTTCCTTCTCATTTCAATATGCTCACCAATGGGTTTTGAGTTTCGGTATTTCTGATCTCTAAATCCTTGTCTCTGTGTTTTCCTAATTTGATAGACCACCAAATCTAATATCATGGGTGTCTCTGAGGATATAGCAAAGGGAGATTAATAATGATGACAGTACAATGTCATCTCACAAATACCGTGCTATGCATACTTGCAGTATGTCAGGATGCAAGCATATAATAACAGCATTTGAGAGATAATGTTATCACACAGGTGTCACTTTGGCAATCATCGTAGTTTGCTGCAGATGCTTTTGTCTAATATAAAGCTTCAATTAACTGCATATTTTTTAAAAAGCTTCCCAGGAAATCTGAATTAGTGTGATCTAAGAGAGGCCTTTGGCAGAACAGCACAAACATGTTGATCTTTGGACAGGCACTTTGCAAAGCTGCTATATTTTGAAGAAGGATATTTCTCTCCCAAATGTAGGTTCAGCCAGAGTTACCAGGTTTCTATTTCTTGTTTGGCTCATGTAGTTCTCCTCTTCCAGAAAGCTGATGAGCATCGCCTTCAGTGATATGAATCCGTTTCCCATGAAGCTGCTTCAGAATCGACGCGGAGTGCACAGATTAAAAGTGGAAGCTGAGCTGAGAGAACTGGAGCAACTAAAAGCCCAGTATGTAAAGGAACAGGCTGAACAGGCAGCCAGCCAGCCAGATGGACCCACGAGTGAGGAGGAAGAAGAGATATAACCTTCATTTACTCTCTGGTCATCTGTAAACATTGCCTTTGTTTGAAACAGGAAGGCAGCAGTTATTTATGATAAACACTTAGCACCTGGTGCAATGAATGCAGATGTACTGGATAGTTTTCAAGTCCACTGCAAATAAGGGTATATCGTGCCTTATTTTCATTTGACTTTTCTGGATATTTTGTGGTGCAGAAAAAACCCTGGATTGCATTCGCTAGAGATTTTCTGTTACTCCAACTCTAAATCATAAGAATCCCCTTAGAACATAGTATGATGTACAAATATAGGGTTTGTGAACCCTAATTTATGGCAGGCCTGCACAACTTGTAAAGAAGAAAGGACCACATTGATAAATTAAAAATAATTGCAGGCTGCATAAGAATACCTGATGCACCAATCAGCTAGCAGAGTGGCAGCAAGGCTGGTTGTTGGCAACATCACTAAAGCCTAGAGGCACTTGGCAGTGTGTCTTGTGGGAAAGCAACAGGAAATCCTTCAGGATGGTGGTACTTTTTGGGTGGCAGTGAATTCATTGAGCTTTTTAAAAATGCTAGTGGACCTTCAAGGCTGCTTGCCAGGCCACATATGGCCCACAGGCTGAAAATGCAGTGGTGATTTATGGTTTGCTAGTACCTGTGGTTCATTCCAGTGTTGCTTTTTCAGCCAACCATGGGTGAAGCAAAATGTGGATTAACCCAATGTATGAGCCACACTTTTAATATGCATGTACAAAGTTTCCCCTTTTTTGCTTTCCTTGTTTTATAGCAGGCTTTCTAATCAATTGGCTTTCCTGCAGAGATTGGACTAGATCACTGTTTCGCAAGCTTAGCAAATCTGACCTCCTGTTGGTTGGGGAATTCTGGGAGTTGAAGTCCACACATCTTAAATTGCTGAGATGGGAAAACACGGAACTAGATTATTCTTGGGATCCATTCAGAACTACCATTGTGTGATTCTATTAGACAGTTAGGGTTGACCCCGTAGGGTTGTTTCAGAGAAATTTCCTTACCACATTCAGAAATATTGTTTCAGAGATCTTTCTTTAACACACTTCTCAATGCCTTTAACAGTGGTGCAGCTTCTAGTGTACTTGAACAGGTCGTAAAAATTCAGGGATATATTCAGAGACGTGTTTGCCTTGAAAGTAACCCATATTGAACTGTACAGCACAGTCACAGAGTTACCGACAGGGAATGTTTTAAGACAGTATATATTACGCTTTATGAAATTGCACAAATTTCAATTCCATAGAAGTCATAGACCTTGGATTTTGGATACATTCTATAAGGTAGCTCATTTGAGGTACCTTAGTTCAAAAAACTAAGTTCCCTGTGAGGAACCATCCCACCTAGTCAAAGGTTACGAGAACAAGAATTTTAGTGGTGTACAGACGAATCAGATTTCAGAAGATTGGTAGCTTTCAGAATTGGAGAGGGGAGAAAAGTATCTGCACAATAAGGTTCTTTCTTAGTGAGGTTTGGTGATTTTTTTTTCAGCATTTTATCCACAAATTTTCATGGCTGGGGCATAGAATAGAAATTGGACGGGAAGACCTAGTCCGATCCCCTGTTCAAGACAGAAGGCCTTATACCATCCCTGTCAAATGGTTGTCCAGTCTTTTTTTGAAAACCTCCCTGATGGAGCACCCACAACTCCAGGAGGCAAGTTGTTCCATTGATTAATTGTTCTCATTGTGCATCTTTTTTTCTCTTTTTCCGTTACTAATAGATAATTGTAACACCTGGAACCCAGGTCCTCACCCAAAGAGATAAGAGTCAAGGAATGTATTCCTTAGGTTAAAAGCAAGAATGCAAAAGGCAAGGTGGAGGGTGGAGGCAGCCCATGTTAGGGTTAGCTCTCCCACCTTCGCCCATGGTTGCATTTCCCACTACCAGCTTCTTCCTGCCACAGCCTTGGTGGTGTTTCCTGCTTCTTCTTCAACCCCGCAAATCTTCCTACCGCCTTGTAACCATTCTGTACTCCGTCCCCCTAAATCTTTTCCAATTCATTCAGTCATTAAATTTGAAGCATTTTATTTATTTATTTATGTATTTAAATTGAAGGAGCAGCAGGTCAGATGTTTTGGTCCCCCAAAAGCTTTCTCTCCCACCCACCCCCACCTTTAACAGAGTGGCCATAACAAAGTAGAAGGACTTGTGTGACTTTGAAATCGATGGGAGACCAGGAAGCTGTTTCTGTATCACCTAAAAAAAAATGCATGAAAACTTGCAGAACGTTTATTGTTAAAAGTTATCTTCGGTGGCATACCTCCCCCTGCTGATAGGTTGTGGAACTGCAAAAAAAAAACCACCCTATAACTGAATAAAAAATAAAATGGCTTCATTCACTTCAATCCCAACCTTGTCCATTTTTAGAGTGTTGCGTATAGCATGCTGTGCAAAGCCCATCCCTGTGGTTAAACAACAGTGGGCATAGGAAGAATGTTTCTTCAGAGTCTGCTCCATGATGGATCCTTCTAAGGGGGATTTTAAAACCCCAGGAATTGCTCTTGTTAGCTCAAGATCCTATCTCTCTGTCTATATTAATGAGGTAGTTAATCAAGTGGTGCATATTGGTCATTCCTTTCACCCTCATCAGTTATGTAAACATTTGCCAATTTGGAATCCCCCATTCTATGATTGGGGCTTAACTTAATAAGTGCAATTGTCTGTGCTCAAACTAGCATCCTGTCTGAGAATGGAAAAGACTACAGAATGCGGCCTGAGGCAGAACTTTCTGAGTAGGCAAAGCGTTATGCAAGTCCTCGAGAATTGGTTAGGAGTGCTGTGCACGTTTCAAAAATATCAGGGGAAACTTAAACTCAATCTGCTGCAAGCACAACCTTTTTCTGCTTTTCCTTAAAACTTACAGCTTCTATTTGTATAATTAAAAGTGCTTCTACTTTAACTTCAACTCTGTGTGACTCTTAAAGCAGCAACATCAGTCCTAAAAAAAGGGTTGCTTTCACAAAGACCAGAGATATGTCTTCTTCTTATGAGCATTTCTTCCAATTTTTTTTTTAAATTTGCTCAGCCCAACGATCTATTGACTGAGCAAAAACTTCTGATTGCTCTAGCAAATTGTCTTCAAAAGACTAGTGCAGATGCAGATTTATGACAGACATTTGTTGCTGTCTTAGACCAGATCCAGAAGAGAGACAGTAGAATGAACGGATTTTCCTGTCCTGTCTGGCCAACACTTTTTCTTACCTGGCATGACAGGTGCATAGTATTTTATTGATGGCAACTACCAGAAGAACCCCAAAAGTGTCTGCAAAGCAAAATTATCAAAAACCTCCATAGCAAGCTCAGTGTGATACAAAATTTATCTGAAAGCAATATAGAAGCAGAAACTAGATGATGCTACTAAAACCAGGTTGTGTGCTTTCCTTGTAACCAGCCATACCTGATTCTCTGTGCTGCTTTGTCATCTCTTGTAAGGGCATTGACTGTTCCTGAGCAACCAATCAGAGCCTTCTGACTATGCTTCCCTCTTTCCAGAAGTCCCTAATGTTAAGGAGCTTAAATCCTCTGCTTCCCAACAATTGCTCCCAAGGATCTGCTTCATGTTCTCTTTACCTGATGCAGAGAATGGATTCTTAAGAGATCGGCCCCATGACGTTTGTGGCCCAGTGCACTTTTAGCTCAGAGTTGTGAGATGGACAGAGGGGTACTACCCATCTTCCTGATATGATGTTCTTTTTCTCCCATTTGTGCTAAGTTCCATAGTTGCATATCTTTGCGACTAACAAGGTTTTTTTAAAGCTTTAAATAAAGAAATTATAGTTCATGTGTATCTTGTTGGTCTGAATGAATATTGGTCTGCTTCTTTGCAAGTTCCTTAGAGTGACATGTACTAGTCTTGTGCCTCTCTTTTCTGATTCATAAACTGAAAGGGCTTCTTTTCTTATTCCATCAAAACAAAGCTAAATTTCTTGTTGATTAATTCCTCATGATTTCCATTTAAAAGGAAAAGTGGAATGCAAATATAATAGTACTAACTATACTGTCATTTAAATGCATTGGTTTGATTTATTAAAGAGTGTTATGTTTTTTAAATTCCCTTTTAAGCCAATATGAGTATTTTGTACCATTCCTTGAGATATGTGGGGAGGTGGGTGGAGAAAGGCACTGACTTCTAGAGTACATTAAAAGCCTGAATTAGGTTTCATTCCCAGTTACCTTGATCTTTACTTTCAGGTATAGGTTGAGAAACATTAGGGTTATCTTTCAAGAACTGCTTTATAAATAATTCTCATTTAATGACCATTCATTCAGTGACCATTCAAATTTACAACAGCACTAAACAAAGGACTTATGACCAGTCCTTGTTGTTCTGGCCATCACAACATGCCCACGGTCATGTGAACAAAATCAAGACCCAGGCACATTTACGACTGCCACTGCCCTCCCCCAGCTGATCTTTGTTAGTGTTGCCTACATCCCCTCAGTTGGATTCACCATCACCTTGGCCTAATATGAGGGAGATGCCTTGGAAATGTCCTGCAGGCTCACAGTTGGGTGTCACCATGCTATATGCCACTACCAACCGGATTCTTCTTTTGCGAGCCAGCTGGGACTTCTTTTCATTAAAAGGGGCTCTGTATGGCATGTTTAAAAAAGGACCACACCTGTTTCATTGCAAAGAAGGACCCAATCAATAGTGGCATGCATGGGGCAGGGGCAACTGGCAGTAGTGGGTAAGTGGGCAGCCAAAAGGGTAGCGATGGCCAGCAAGTTAGTTAAACGGGGAAAGTTTAAATGGAGGTGATCTCTTATATCTTCCAAGAATGGGTTTCCATTTGGATGGGTCTTTGCCTAAAGACCATACGAAATTCTCTCAACAACAGCAAGTGAATTGCGTCAATAAGTCAACAGTCAATGTGATCTTTCACTTAAGAATCCCATCAGTTAGTGTTGTTGGTCCCAATTAGGATCATTTAAGTGAGGATTACCTGAATAGGAACAGAGATAATTGTCTCATAAAGCAGAGCTGTCTATTTATGGTGGCATCAACCACACAGCTTATTTTGTTGGTTTGATTTGATAGTTGTACATTATCATTCCATGCAGCCATTTGGATAACAAGATGGTAACATACCTGAATACCTCTTACTATTGTTCCCTACAACTTACAATTTCAACTATCCTGGGTCACATTGAGTTGGAAACAACACTGAATGAAAACTGAATAATAGCAACAAAGAAATAAAAAACTCACCTGTAGAATACATCTTTTAAAAATCACTTATACTTGCAAGTACTTGTGCATGTTTAGTGGTAAATGTTATTCATTAATTTTACATTCTGTTAATAAGTATTAACCATTGATAGGAGGGTTTTTTTTTACTGATTATCAATCAAAGCATTAAAAGCTTGGTTGCCAGCCTGGAAAGTGTGGCAGTGACCTCTTGTGTTCATCATTGGAACTCTACGTAGTTACCTAAAAAAAACTACCGTAAGGATAAGATTAAACATCTACATAGAGCAACAAATATAAGCTCATAAAGCATGAAGACATCATATGGCTCTATTCCAACTGTATACATGTTCTTTTACCTTTGGTGACTATTGGAATGTATTACTATTGGTGCCCTGAAGTGGTCGTGTATGGTGCTAAAATGATTCTATTTAAAATGTACTGCATGTGTGAGAGACCAAAACAGTAGCCCCAGTTTTTCTCTAATATGCTGCCTTTGACTTATATAAGAAAGAAGAATCAGAATCATATAGTGGCTGGGGTGTTATACTAGTACTAGGAGGAACCATGTTGAAGCCCCTCTCAGCTGTGTTGATCGACAAATCACCTACCTTATAACTATCCATCTGATTTTTCCTGAATACCACCAAATTGAATCTTGTTGCAAAGGCCCAGTGTTAAACCTGTCAAGATAACCCTGAGCTTATCTTCGTAGGTGTTAGTATTTCTCCCCATATTTGAGTCATTTGCAAATCTGAGTCATTTGCAAATCTGATAGTGTCCCTTCTCTCTCATCATCTAAGATTTATGAAAAGCAATAAGCTGACTTTGTAAAAATGCCGCTTAGTAATAATAAGCAGGCATATACAATGGAATGAAGGCTATTGCTGAGCGCATTGGGTTGCGCTCCAAAAATTGTAAGCCACCCTGAGGCTCCGGAGAAGGGCGGCATATAAATATGAATTTTTAAAAACCCATTGAAGAGCACCGTATCCTGATTCCTGCACAGAAACACAAAGTGGGGAAAAATGGTTCCCACCTGACTCTAGATAAAACAGACAAATCTGGTCTGGGATTTTCAAGAATTTCCACATCATATTCCTAAGTGTGATATTCAGCAGACTACCTTGGATTTTATCATTATGCAAAGTCTGTAGGTGATATAGCAAGAATTTGGTATATGCACATTGCTAGGAATAATGCTAAGTGCTTTCGTACTTCATTTACTTATTTTATTTCTATAGCTGTTCATCTCAACAAGTAATTATGGGCAGCATACATCATAAAACATTAAAAAAACAACTAAAACAATTAAAACAGTATATGATTAAAATATATGGCATGAAGTAAAACTGTTATTGTGGATGTTAATACAGCCAGGAAATGGGCCCTTAACCCACTCACAGCCAAGGTCGAGCATACAATCAAGTCTTCACAGCCTTGTAAAAGGTCAGGATGGCCAGGATTATGCTGATATTTGAAGACAGAATATTCCAGAGGGTAGGGGCTATGGCAGAGAAGGCATGCCTCTTGGTTCCTGCCAGTCAATGTTCCTTGGCTGATGGGACCACAGCATGCCCAACCTGCCTGATCGAATGGGGGGAAACACCTGGGAGAAGACAGTCTGTGAGGTAACCCGGCCCCAAGCCATGAAGGGCTCTGAATATGATAACTAGAACCTTGAATTATACCTAAAGCATATTGGTCACCAATGTAGCTCACAAAGCAGTGAGGTTACATCTATTAAATACCTCACATCCTTTACTACCTGTACAGCCATATTCTGCCCTGGTTGAAGCTTTAATTTTTGTTACCTCTTGAGTCCCCAGCTGCTGCTCCTGCTTTTAATAACATCTGACTATTTTAGGCAGGGTTAATTCTTTCCTTTGTGATTAGAAAGAATTGGGACAGAATTGTCTAATGTGCATTTCCTCGGCTTCAAAGACACACAAGTCTGCTTCTATAAATAATGGTACTATGTGAGACCTGAGAAGTTCTCCCAGGAGATCTTTCGAAGTTTTGTGGGAAACACCCAGAACTTCAGAGTATGCTTTTAGATTTGCAATCTGCATTCATCTTTGTGTGAGGTGAGAGCTAAAGCAGTGGAGGACAAATCTGACTCCCTATAGACTGCTTCTTCAGGAGATGTCTTCCATAAGCCCTTGACCTGGAAACAGAAACTGGGACTGTAATAGCTAATATCAGTATTAGAAACAAGCTACCCTAACAATAACTTATTGATTTATCTTGGTTTGCATACACAGAGCTAAATAAATCATCATTCTTGCCAGTAAGTAGCAAGTTGTTAGCTACCAAAATAATTAATGTTACTATTTAACATCACTCATTTTTACCAAGGTTAATAATTTACTATTCTTTATCTTGACCTTTGTCATTGATGGTTGCATTTAATGAGGGCATGTTACTACTAGCCCAGGTTAAACTTGCTACCAAAGATAGTGTGATAAAATATTATTTCATCCAAACTTGGGCCTTATTTTGCTGACCCCAAAGATAGAGGTTTTGAGACAGGTATTGAGAGGTTTCAGATCAACCGAAGAGACCAATAATTTTAAAAACTTTTCAACCACTGGTTTTGTTGATCTGTTTATTTCAACCCTTAGAAACATTATTTAATAGTTCTATGTGTTTTCCCTAAAACTCAAGACAACCCAGTCCCCTAGATGAGTAGACTACAACTCAATTCAGCCCATGGTTATAGTTCAAAATATTTAGAGGGTACTAAGTACTGTATTGTTATCACATATATTACACCATAATATTTAGAGCAACCAAGTAAGGTGCAATATGGTTTTCAATATTATAGCAGTATGCCTGAGAAGAGATGAACTGAATAAACAGATATGTGATATGTGTCACTGATATGTGATTTCACCATTAGTTATCTCTGTAAAATTTTTATCCTCCCTAACGCTTATGCCAGTTTGCTGTTCTCATATGGATCATACAAGTTCTCCTTTGTATAAGATTTCAGGAATTCACCTTTTTTTTGGATAAAGTTGTTCTACACTATAGTAGTAAATATCACTTTCTATTCTATTCTATTCTATTCTATTCTAATACCACTTTGTGTTGAAAGAGTGAATGGAAAAGAACAATGTGAACAATGCAGTCAAGAACCATTTTGAATCTACCATTTGAAGACCTTTGAATTGGCAAATTATGTGTGAATTGTGACTAAAGTTTCATGATATGAGCTACTCCAGCCTTGACTTTTTGTCCTACTTCTGTTAAAGGTTGTACAATTTGGACTTTATCACTGATAACTTGGAAGCAGCAATAAATGCACTTAAGGAATTACTTTGATATATCTATTTGACTTGGAGGAAATCTCTATTTAAATGTAAACCATTGTGTAAACTTCACCAAGAATTCTTCCTATTTTGGTCTAGAAATCTCATGATGGTATATCTGATACATTTTCTTTAAGAAATGAGTAAGAGTGCCCATTTTTCCAAGATATTTCTTAGTGATAGAGGTAATATACTTCCTGTTTTATTTTTTATTTTTAAACTGGAGTCCCTTTGGGTGAGGAGGACAATGTAGTTTTTTCCCCTTTACCCACTGGGGGACCACTTTACTAACAGGAGGTACTATTGTATTTTTACAGTGAAGTCTCTGGATAATGACAATCAAAATTCTCTTATACTGTCTTGCCAGGTAACCAGGGAATAAAGATGTTAAGGCATATGGGATCCAAAATTCCAAGAAAGCTTAGAAGCAGATGAGGAGGAAGTATGATAAGCATTTTTATTTATTTATATTTTGGTTATCTAAGCAGCTCATTTATGCAAAATGGAACTTTTATAAAACAGCAACACATAAAAGAGTAACATCTAGGGCAAGGGTCTTCAAACTGGGCAAGTTTAAGACTTGTGGATTTCAACTCCCAGAATTCCTGAGCTTTTTTTAAAAAATTCATATTTATATCCCGCCCTTCTCCGGAGACTCAGGGCGGTTTACAATTTTTGGGATACAACCCAACGCACTCAGCAATAGCCTTCCTTCCATTGTATATGCCTGCTTATTACTAAGCGGCATTTTTACAAAGTCAGCTTATTGCCCCCAACTATCTTGGGTCCTCAGTCTACCTACCCCAAGAGGATGGAAGGCTGAGTCAACCTTGAGCCTGGTGGGATTCGAGCCTGCAATAATTACAGGCAGCTGGAACTAAGTGCTAGGCTATTAACAGCCTGCACCACCAAGGCCCAAGAGCTAACATGACTAGAGGAGGAATTCTGGGAGTTGAAGTCCACAAGTCTTAAAGCTGTCAACTTTGAAGACCCCTGATCTAGGGCATTAAATATGTTTGCAATTTGTTGTTTTCATTTATAAAGTCTCAATATGTTTGTGGAAATTGCCCCTGATACAAGTTTGCTCCTAAGCTGAAAAATGTGGCCAGGTGTTTGTCACCTGGAATAAAAAAAGGATCAAATTGCAGGACAAATACATGAAGGAAGAGAGAAAATAGGAAAAGAAAGGGGAAGCCAGAGCATCTCAAATATGCATAAAATTTAGATCTTCAATTAGAGACAAGAAGATAGGTGGAGGAAGACAATGTATGAACTAGTGTATAGACATAGTGGAAGCAAGAATGACTTGTAAGATTAAGATTATTGAAAGGTATTGAAACTATTGTGGATATAAGCTAGATTGAAATACACTTCTCTACTTATTTGTCTCACCACAAGGTTAATTACATGGGAAGCTGAAGGACATTGTCTAAAACAGGATTACCCAAAGTGCTTGATATTAACCCCCAAGGATAAATTGGGCTATTGTTGTTTCTATGCTGCTTTTTCTTCATAGTACTATTAGTTAAAGTAGTATTTAATAATTATTTTCATATTAATAAATGTTTTTGGGTTGATGAACAATATGGGACTTCATGAAGGGGTTAATAAGCTAGTCAGCTTGGGAATTGCTTCTCTAAAATAAAATACAGGCAGTTCAAAGTGATATTAATTACAAATTTAAATGGATATATATATAAAAGCATTTACAAAGTTTCAGAAAGATGGCCAGTGATGGTTTCATTAGTTTTTTTTTCTTTAATTGGACGCTAGCATGAGAACCTAAAATATTTAATATTCATATTATTAAAATATTATTTAAAGTGTTTATTTTTGTAGTAAGTAAAAAAATGTAAGAAAAGCTTAAAACAGTCTGGGATGCAAGGCTGTAACTTTCTAAATGAGCTTATCTCATTGATAACAGTTAACTGAACAAATCTACATTTTAAGAGGGTTATGGACTTTTAAAAAATCAACCTTAAAATGAAACAGGGAAGAACTGGTGTGGTAAACAGGGATGAAAATCAGGACATCAGATCCACAACCAATTTATATTTGCCTACATATGTCGAAAAAAATCATCACTTAATATGATGACATGTTCAAGGGATTAAAAATGATTTCAAACAGCTTTAGGACTTAAAAGTAAATGCCCTTCAGAAATGAGCTTGTGTACAACCAGCTGAATACTCTACAGTCATTTGAAGGAGGCTTACTTGCTTAATAATTTGGGGGGAAAGGCCATTCTTGCACAGTCACACGGTTACTGTATGTTTCAGCTTTCCTTGATTCAGATGGATACCCAGTTCACAATGGCTTTCCTGGCCATTCTCAAGCTGAAGCTAATCCCAGGTAGAAATTCTGAACTAACTTCCTGGGAGCTTTCCAGTAGAATTTCTGGGCAGGGCCTGAAATGAAAAATGAAACATCCATGTCTTCAGCTGCAAAGCCACTTCAAATGAATAGCTCAGCTGGTGCATGCCAGTTTCAAACATCCAGATACTTCACACAGGAAGTGGAGGAGGAAAAGGAGAAGTAAAACTACAAATACTTAAAAAAGAAATAATGGCTAGAGGGCTAAAAGAGAAGTAAAACAGGGAAGATCCTAATTTCAACCACCCCAGTCCCCAACAAGTCCTATATTCCATTTAACAATAGTCTGAGTTAGTTAGGGAGGTATGATCAGCAGGGCAATGGGGAGGGAGGTGTTTAAAACAATTATAAAATGACAGGCCTGGAAGGGACTTTGGAGATTGTAGGAAGAAAAATCTGGTTTATTTGGTTTCCAGAAATTTCAGTGACAGCAAGCAATGTTTCTGGGGTGGCTGACCAAATGGCTGAGTGAGTGGATGGATCTTTACAGGATGATTGAGATGCTGCAGGGAGTTGTACAATGTAGTGAGCCTTCTGTGTTTTGCTATTCTGATGGTGGTGGGTAAATCCTAGTATGTCCTAAAGGTCCTGTCCTGTCCTTAGAGCTGGGTGGGGAAGACTGGGGCTGCTTTCTGCCTTTAAGAGCATGTTTCTCTATCTCTTCTTTGGGGAAATATTGTATCCTGCCTCTTTTAATATTAAGAATAAATAATATTTTAATCTGGGGAGTGGGGACTTCCTACAAGATCTTCTAGTCCAACCCCCTGCCCAGGGGAGGAGTGTGCCTATATGACTCAGCCCAGATTTGGAGGTGATGGAAATGGCAGAGTTTCCATTCAATGGAGATCTACAAACTCCTCCATTTAGAATATGTAAAAGTTGATTAATGTTCTTAAGCAGCACCAGAGCCTGGCAATGGCCAGTTTTGTATTTAATTAAAATTCCTTCAACAGTCCTGAGGCAGCAGATAAGGAAATGCCTAGTTCTTTAGGGCTGGGAAAGTCATAGCCTATGCCCAGAAGAAATTCGGAATACGGGATGGGCAACCTACAGCAGCAGATTGGGATTGCACCGATTTACCCCGTTTTACTGGTCACAATTAACCAACCCAGGAATACTGAATCAATAGCCTTGTCCACGATTAAATAAAAAGCAGAGTGCGGCTTTGGATGGGAGACCACAAGCAAATTCTGGGCGTTGTTTTCGTTTTTTAACAAGCTCAGCATAGCAGACAACGGCAAAACCGCACAGCGATGCCCATAAAGTCAGCAGGAAAGCCCTGTGGAGAACTGACTTCGGAAACAGCAAAATGTTGTGTGGCTCTTATTTCTAAGTCGCGCGCGCTCGGGTGAACGTGTGTCATTATCAGCCGCAAAGAAATTGTTTTTTTTTTAAAATATATATTTCTGAACGTGTCCGCCCACATCACGCGCCTCTTCTGGAGAAGCCCGTTTTCCACCTCAAAGGGCTGAAGGTCTCCCCAACCTTCCCCCCGCACCCGCCACCTCCCTCGACCGCAATGCCCTCGCCCTCCCAGTCAGAGCGTCTCACTCGCGCACAAAAGAGGAGGGGAGGGGCGAGTAAGCAGCCTTTGGTTCCTTTCTCCTCTGGCTCCGCCCCCTCGCTTTCCCTCTCACTCCCAGCTCGCTAGCTCGCTCGCGCGAGCGTGTGTGTGTGTTCTGCAGTGACTTCGCAAGCGTGCGCCCTGCCTATCTAGCGCGCTTGCTGCAAGCGGGCGGGTCTTTCATATTAAAACGGGCTGTCTTTTTTTTTAAGCGGGTGGGAGATAGCAAGAAAGCAAAAAAAAAAAGATTCTTCCGTGATTTTTTTTCTCTCCTTTTAAACTGGCGGCTTGCGATGCTTTGCATACGAAGCTGCGACGCCAGGCGCACAACCTATAATGAATGAACGGGATTCTTCGATCGCGCAGCGACACCTGTAAGGGGAGAGGGTAGGGAAAGCGTAGGCGGAGGTGTGGTGCAGGCGGGATCTGAGATCTTTGCTGCAGAAAGACAAGACTGGTACCAGACGGGCACCCAACATAAAACATTTTTTTAAAAAATCCAGCCTGCATGACCGTCACGAAGGTAGGAAACCGTTGCAAAAAAAAGAGAGAGAAGGAACTAAGGCGATGAACCTGCTTTTGCATAATGTCAAAAGAATTAAACTGCCAGGCCTTTTTTTTGCGAGCTGTAAACAAGAGCGGGCGATTTCACATCTCTCTTATAATACTGAATATTCTTGGTGCACTATAATAATTGTAAGTCAGAGTGAGCTTCTGCTCCTGGAACGGAATGATATTCGCGAGGTGGACAAGACTGCATCATTCTGCATCTGAAGGGCGGGGTAAAGAAAAACAATCAAGGAAAATCCTAGTCCGTGAGTTTACATATATTTGGCAGCCCCTGCGCTTATCACAAAAATATGGGTCTTATTTGTAGAGACTCGTAATAGATTCCCCATCCCAGCCTTTTCTAGACTTAAGAGGAACTGTCTACCAGGAAGTTCTTGGCTAAGAAATGTTTCTCTTCCTGAAAAAGAAAGACATATTTTCTATTATAGGCTAGAAATTAGAACAATCAATTAGATGCGTTGATCTGTATCTGCATTCTTGCAGATCTGACAAGAATGAGAGTTTATTGTTCAACGTTGTCGTGCTTGGAGATGAATATCATTTGTTTCTAGCATCAGGAAGTGAAGAGGGTCATAGTTTGTAGAGGTTTCTTGAATTGGGTGGAGCAGGGAATTAAGTGAAGTTGGGCACTGCTGGAAGAATCTGTTCATTGCTTTTCAGACTGGTAGCTATCCTTTGCATCGTTGCCTATGGCAAGGTAAGAATTTCCTTCAGGTAAACAGCCAGTGAAAAATCCTTTCCTATTGGCAGTAAATTCTCCTTTTTACTGAGTCACAATTTGACAAAAAAGGACGGTAGCTTTCATGAACATATCTTGAATGTTGAAATATTCGCTTATTTTCAGAACATTAAAAAAAGGGAATGGTAGCTGATGGACGGCCTTGGGCAACTGGTTCAGTGGTTAGATCAACAAAATGAGATTTAATGCTGATATATTTTCCCATTTTAAATTTCCTATTTATTTATTTGCAAAATTAGATAACTGAGTGTTTGTTATATGGCTGGTAGAGAAACTTTCTCCCACCAAGTACCTCTTAGATGTGTCAGACTACAATTTGCATAATCCCAAACCAGCAAAGATATGTGGCTGGAAAGAGAATTTGTTTATTACAGTTCTTAAATCCCAGCTTTCAGGATAACAGTTTTCCCAAAGTGGCTTGCAAACAGTGTAAACAATTGTAAATGAAAATGCAATACTATACTCCCTTCTCTTTGTCCTTCTCCCTCTTTCTTAAAAGAAGTTTGGTGACATATTTGAGGGAGACCATATTTGAGGGCTGATCTAAATAATGGGATTTGTTGGAGGTATAGATAAAGCTGTTGACGAATGCAGTAGAATGTGTTTATTGCTCTGCCTTTGCCCTGGGGTTTTCATGCAGAAGGAATGTTGATGTGACTTTGTCCCTGGGTCCAAAGAAGCTACACTGAAGTGTGCAAAAGGATTGCTTTTTTTATTGTAATGAGACTTTTGCTGAAAGAAAGACTCACATGAATGATGTTTATAATTTATAGATAATGAAAAATATTTTGTGCTAGGAGAAGCTTGTGGGTGTCAGGTAGTTGTTGAAAGAGAGACCTTGCTTAGAGTCTGTGGAGGTGACTATTAACTGTCAGGTGTCACTTAGCATCATTGGAAAACATGTGATTTATCTGAACCTTGAAATGATGATTTGGTCCCTGTTTAGCCCAACATATTAATTCCAGCACTGAGCACTTCTCCACGAAACTCATAAGCAAAACAGCCATTTACTCTTTGCCACTTCCTGCAATTAACTGGAACTTCAGTAATGGATCTAAGAAATGTTAATTTCTTTCTTTGTTAAGACATACAATGTTCTCACTCCTCTTTTTCTTTACATATCCTACTTCCAGAGACTTGTGGCACAATAATAACCACTCTCAGATCATGATACAGCAATCCAGTAAAGTCTTTGATGAATAAAGCTTAGATGC
Organism: Naja naja; assembly: GCA_009733165.1. Classification (NCBI taxonomy): domain Eukaryota; kingdom Metazoa; phylum Chordata; class Lepidosauria; order Squamata; family Elapidae; genus Naja; species Naja naja. Next base: position 200,826,429 of record CM019149.1, read on the forward strand.
TTACATCAAAATATTTTGTTTATGAAGTTGAATCTTCATTTCTTGAATTCCAACTGGTCCTTGGTGATTCTTGGCTGGCTGCTTTTTCAGATCCCCAAACCATCTTTTCCAAACTCCCTGTTTCTTCAGCTCTTCTTTTTGCCCTGTCTATTGTCCATGCTGCTTTTTATGGATTCTTAGCAGCTGTTCCGACGCAGGACTAGAATAGCAAGGCTTCATCTTTGTGACAGAAAGGTGGGTCAGTCACTCACCTCCACTATTATCCTTATTCTCTTCATATCCTCTCCTCCAGAAATATTGGCCTTCAGTCCCATAAACTATAATCTGTAGGGCTTGGAAGACACATTGTAGAAGGCTTCAGTTCAGTTTATCCACATATGTCATCATCTGTTCAAATAGTATTTCTGGAAATTGCTCAGGATTGAATTCAGTAAACCTCAAGGGAAAGGGTGTTCCACAGTTTTCTGGAGTAGCTACAGATAATACAGTTTTGCATGGTTACTTGATGTCAGCTTAGGCAATTCCAGATGTTTTGTTTTCCCAGCTATGATAATTGCAGATCTGGATGTAACAGAGAAAAGAAATCTTATTGTGAAGACTCGTACCAGATTTGTATAATGGTTTCTGTCATGTCTGTGTTAAACTTGCTAATACTTTCAGACTAGCATAAATCAGTAACGTTTAGCTAGCTCAAGATCCATACCATTTGCTGGGGTAACCCAGCCATATGTTGCTCCTGCATGATTCTACCTTCCTCCAGAGACCTAGTAAAGAGGGGAAGGGGACTGGTAGGGAGGAATCCCCTACTATTTTTGACAATTGAACTAGGCAGCCCTGCCTGAGGATTTTCTGAAATCAGCATGAATCAAGAAAGTTCTGTTGCCTTTGGAGGTATGGATCAAAGACTGAGCTGTATCTTAACTCATGCACTTGCCAAGTTATCAGTGGTAAACTAGATGTTGTTATAGCCACAAAAGCAGTGCCATATAACACTGATTAATATCATTAAAATATTTGTATTACATTCTTCATTTCACCATCACAAGGCAGTCTTTTAAATATGTTTTAAAATCCTAGTGCGATGTTTAGTAAAAAAAGCATCAACTAAATCAATTAAAGGCAGCAAACATCAAATATTCAACACACATCAACCAGTTTAATAAATTAGCTTCAAATGTCTAGACAAAAATCTGATTTGGACGCAGTGCTTAAAAATGAATTGAGTGTCAGCATTGATTGGGTGACGTCTTCAGGGTCTGTTCGCCACAGTAGCAAAGGCACAATTCTTTTTCATCTTTGGCCATTTGAGTGGGAAGTGTTGCAATCCCAAATCATATGGAAAGTCCCAGTCTCCTCAAACGTCTAGTGAAGCACCCTTTGGATAGTGAATTTATAAATGTGCAATGAAGGCAAATAGATTGATGAACTTTGGTATAAAATGATTGCTTCCTCATAGCTAGTTCCCTCTGGATCAGTTGTGTAAGTTTGATTTCATAGGTAGCTCATTTCACATGATGTTTCTTATTCCAATGACCCACAAGGTGAGGGGGAATGGAACAGATCACTGGAATCAAAAGTACCAACGTGGAGTGGATGTGCCACGTGGTTGAAGTGGAATGGGATTATCCTGAGTTTTAAATGTATTTTAACTAATATTCCATGCTCCTTATATATAGATGCTGCAATATGCCTAACATTCAGGTGAAGTATGGAATCATATTTAAAATATAAACAAGAATCTGGTAATTTAAAACCAGGTCAGTGTAAAATATTATTTTGAACTCTCAAAAGTGCTATGAGTCCTGTTACTGTTTTTAATTATTCCTATGAATGAACATGTACTAGTATCTGGTAAATATTGGAATAATATCCAAGAACAACTAAAAAAAAGTTCACAACAAATGTCTACACCTATTTATAAATGGGATATGTATATTGGACCACCTCTTCTTGTAAATATCAATGAGTAGGTTATGTGTGTTGATGTTTCAGCCCTTGGAGTGCAGTGCAGAACTTCCCTATTTATTAATTAGAGCAAGTTTCTTTAAAAGTTTCCATGTGTTTCTGAAGCTCAAATTATCAAGTGGTTAATTATGAAATCACATTGTGTCATTCTTTGGAAAGTACAATTATGTTTACTAGAGAGAAACACTGGGACAGAAAAAATGTGGTTAGATGTTATAGAAATGAGGATGGCCCTGTGAACTAGCAAGCTTGGAGTATATTAGAAATTCATTTTTAATGGATCCTGAATGTTAGGAGATGCTGTGATTTATGAACCTCTCCTCCTTTGGATCTTCTAGAGAGGAACAGTAGGGACAACTCCCTGTTTGAGCAGCAGTTTGACTGAGTTCTGGTATCTTCTGTTCTCTTGATTGTGGTTTGGACTTTGGTCTTGCCTCTTGGACTTTTTTGTTTTTTGGATTGACTTTCTTTTGGAATCCTATATCGTGACTTCTGGTTTAATATAGACTGCCTGTAATCCAGCTATGACCCATTGCTGGAACAAAAAACAAGAGTGGCAAAAAAGGAAAAACAAAAGGCTTGGCTCATACTTTTTATCCAATCTGGATAACAGCTAATCTGAAAACTTCATATGGCTTGCCTAATACTCCCTTGCTTGAACACTATATATGGGGTGAACATATTACAAATACACAGAAAGACAAAATTCTCTGGTCTGGCCCCAAATTTGCAAAATTCCTGGTTCAGGCATTGCAATTAAGCTTTGAAATTGAACTTATTCTATTTCAGTGCTTTACACAATACAGAATTCCCATGGCAATACAAATCCTGTCCTTTATGAATAGCTGTGATTAATGTTGATAGATTAAAAGCCACCTAAATTCTTTTTTGTGCTTCAGTACATAAAGTGATCATGATTGAGGCTTCACATCACCTGCCCCACACTAGAATTTATTAGGGCTGTTTGGGAACTTTCCATCTTGTGGCTTTGATAAAAACCATGTTGGAAAATAAGGATCTTGTGAATACTGGCTGGTGTGACGTATTGGATTACAATATTATCATTGATTGTGTATATCGCTAGTTCTTACAACAGTTAGCCAGTCATATGCTCTACTGGGCTTAAGTTTACTCTAGATTGCTCCTTTACTCTCTGTATAATACTGTATTGCAGGCCTGGCCTGTCAAACTTCTGGCCCATGGGTCACGCCCATGCCCGGTTTAGCGAATGGGGAAAAGGTCCCAATATGTCACATGACACCGTCATGACGACATGAGTTTGGCACCCCTGCTGTATTGCATCCATAATACAGCATGGTTAGTGAATTGTGGAGATTTCAAATAAAATGTATTTGTTTGTTTAATTAGATATATGAATTCTTCAGCTAGTTCTGTTCTGACCAATGTGACCAGCAGCAGAATGTCACAGCTTCAAGGCTCTTTCGTAACCAGGATAAAGGCAGAATACAAATCTAACAAATGAATAAATAATCTGGAGACACCAAGGATATATTTGTCACTGAGTGTTTCTCTTTCCTAGCTTTTCCCCCCCTGTCTGTCAAAAGTAAGGGGTGGAAATAACATTATTGCAGTATTCACAGGCGGGCCTTGGTTATGAAGTCACTTATTATTAAGGAACATATTTGGTGTAAGATATATAGAATTGTACCCAATGATGGTTTTGCAAAACGAACTATTGCTTTTAAAGATTGGGAATTCATTTTTGACAATTCTTGCTGCCCTGCTAATATGTGGAAATAGTATAGGTTATGGTAGGGAGTATTGCAGTAGTTGTGGGACAGCTAACAAATAAGGAACTTGCATTCTACATTGTGCTAAGCTATGATTTACTTAACTAGGATTTGTTGCATATTTTATGTTGACCAGCTTCATATAGTCAAATTGAACACCAAGCAAACCATGCCAAATATCAGCAAGTTGTGTTAATCCAGATCAGGTTTCAGGTGCTGGTTAGATATCATGTTAGAGAATGGGAAATCTGTAACTTGCTGTTCCAGAACTTATTAAATCACAGGTCTCAGCAGATGTAGCCACAGGTATATAGACTAGTTCAAAGATGCTGGAAATTGCAGTTCAACATATTCTTTGTAAAGTCATTGTTAAAGATAAAGAAAGCCCTCGACCTTCATTCTTCCAGCATTCCTTTCACTGTCTTGTAAGGATTACTACCTATATTTTGTAGGTATGAGTTGGCAGTTGATCATGTTGGAGAGGATATTGTATTTGTAGCTGTGGATCTTGTTACAGTATTTCATGTTTCATGATTTATATCCCTGTCTATAATCTGTACCAGCTCTAAGCACAGCTGGCTCTCTGGTAAACAAAGGAAAAATGCCAATTGCCTGATTGTTGCTGTGATTGAAAAACCGCTGCTGACGTTGCCATTTTACAATGTCTTCTTTGTGGGCTGGGCCTGTTGAGGAAATCTCAGGTTCTTGGTCAACAATGACATGTTTGCCTCCGTTGGGAAGATAGAAGAAGACCAAGGTGGAAGATCAAGAAAACTGGAAAAAGGCAATTTCCTAGAAAAGCTGTTTTTTTCTTTTTATGAAAAAGTATGTTCTAAATGGATTGAGCTATATGACTGAGATAATGAATGACTCGCTGTATATTATCTTCTTTTTGGATTGATTTAATTATCAAAATGAAGACAGAGACTTTGGCAATGAATGCTCTCTTATCAAAAAGAAAAGAAAAAGCAACCCACTCCCTCACAGCGCCGTCTAATTTAATTATGGTCCTTCTGGAAAATGTATTATTCCAGCTGTAAGAAAACAAAGTAAAGCGTGAATTAAAACTCTTCCGCTTTGCTACCATTTCCACTCCCTGTCTCTTCAAAGATGATCACAAATTGTTGGACTGAAAACAAACAAACAAACAAACAAAGATAATTCCACCTTTGAGTCACAGTAGCTTCTGTAGCAAGAAAACTTTCTTCACTCTCACCCCATTAAAAAAAAACAAAATAGAAAAATGTCTGTGCCCTCTTCTCCAGTCTCTTCCTTTATTTCACATTCCATGAATTTGTCTAGTCATATGCAAAATAATAAAATAAATAAAATAAAATAATCCAAGTGGTTCTTGTAAGAGGGTGTTGAAAAAAATGTCAAATACGATGAGGCAGCAGTATATGAACATCGACAAACAGACATTTTGTGAACAATATAGAGCTACAATTTTTCAGGGGGGAAAAGTTTCAGATACACTGCGATTGTGCTAAAAGTAAATTAGTTTACTAGATGAAATCATTTGACAAGCATGTGATTATAGAGGTCCAAAGCTTGTTGCAAAATTTTGTGGAGTTCTCATTTGGAAGTACCTTACATTGGGACCACTGATTTGCGATAACGTAAGGTAGAAGGTTTTTTGAATGATAAAACAAAAAGAAAATGTTGCTGACATATGTATATGCCAGTCTTAGTACAGTACCCCCAAAAAACCTTTTCATAATTAAAATGGAGCAGCTTTAATTAATTCTTTGGTGGCTTTTACAGGTAGTCCTAAACTTACAACCATTCCTGTAGTGATTGTTTGAAGGTACAATGGTACTGAAAAAAATGACTTATGACTGTTTTTCACACTTATGACCACTGCAGCATCCCCATGGTCAAAATTGGTGGCATCTGATCCATATTTATAATGATTGCAGACAGTGCCCAAGGGTCATGTGATTACTTTTTGTGACCTTCTGATAAGTAAAGTCAATGGGGATGCCACATTCCCTTAACAATCATATTACTAACTTAACCACTGCGGTGATTGACTTAACAACTGTGACAAGAACGGCCACAAAATGGGGTAACATTCACTTAACAACTGTCTTGCTTAGCAACAGAAATTTTGGTCACAATTGTGGCTGTAAGCTGAGGACTACCTGTATTTCCATATCAAGCCAAGTTTATTTAAAAACAATTCTGTTGAATGGCAGGGTGGCCCATTGTTACTGTTTTTTCTTTGCTAGTCTCCCGGAATCGTCCAGCTTATCTTTGTTTCCTCCTCCCTCTATTCAGGACACAGAAACAATGAAAAAGCTCAGATTCCTCTATGGTTTTTTTTTACTTTCTTTGTACCTTCAAGTCAGTGCTGACACCTGGCAACTGCCTGGACTAGTCTCTCAGTTTTCTTGGCAAGATTTTTCAGAAGTGGTTTATCCTTGCTGTTTCCTAGGGCTGAGAGAGAGCGACTGGCCCAGGGTCACCCAGCTGGTTTCATGCCTAGGGTGGAACTAAAACTCACAATCTTCGGCCTGCTATCTTAACCACTGTGCCAAGCTGGCTTTTCTTTAATATATCTGTACCAGGCGGAAGCTGATTGCAACAAGGATTCAAAGCATTTCTATGCTTTCCCTGGACTTCCCTACCATGGGAAGTAACACAAATAATTAGAACAGTCTGACACCTTAATACCATATCTGACTGGAGAAATCAGGCCCCAATCTCTTCCCTGCATTATGATTCATGGATTGATTGATTGATTTGCCAGCACAAAGTAAAATGCAGGCCTGCAAGGGAAAACTGAATATATAATGGCTTGTTTTTCAGAAGAGACTGACTCTCAGATTGTTACAGCTTTAAAAATAGATTAAATCCACAGGAAAATCCATGGGAGAAAGAAAACTCCTTCATCAGCCAGAGCAAGAGATGTTACTCATTGTTCCTGAGAAACTTCCTACTCATTAGACCAGACATGTAGAAGCTATGGCTTTTAGGATAAGTGATTTTCAAAGTGATCTTCCAGACTATTGGTGACCCATGGATGTCTAGCATGTGCCCGTTTCCCTTTCACTGTTGATCAGTTGATTACAATCCATTCACTGCCTCAGCCTCTGATTTTCAATGTTCAGCACCAGTCAGTTGGTGTCAGACCAAAGCCCTCTTGCCACCTCAATCCCAGCTTCTCCCTGTTCAACACAAATCAGCTGTTTGAGAAATGGATCAGTGGCTGAAAACTGCTTTATGAACATAGGAAAAATGTGCAAACAGCAATGTATTTAAATTCAGAAAATGACAGAAGTCAACAGCTCTTGATTACCATTGTCTGTGAATCCACAGGTATTCTCTTAAGTAGAACAGTGATCTCAGACAAGGAGCCTCAAAAGAAACATGTAACTAAGAAAGATAATGGTGAATAATGACTAGCCCTAACCCTAACCCTAAACCTAACCCTAATCTATTTTAGATTAGATTAAAAGCCCTGGTGGTGCAGGTTAAAAAATGCAGTATTGCAGGCAAACTGCTCACAGCCTGGAGTTTGATCCTGATAGGGCTTACCTGGGTTGACCAGGGTTGACTCATTCTTCCATTCTTCTGAGGTTGGTAAAATGAGGACGCAGATTGTTCGGGCCATATGCGAATAATGCTTATATTATAAGCCTCCCAGACAGTGCTGTAAAGTGCTATGAGATGGTATATAAACCTAGATGTCATTGCTAAGATTGGGATTTTTTAAAATGAGAATCATCTTCCCCTTCGTTCCTCAGAGATTTATATTTGTCCTTACAATTTTTAGGATGGCAGGGGTACATAAAATAATTTTAATAATATGTAAATTCTTAATTGGTATTGTGGTTGGTATAGAATTTCATTTTACGAGACCCTCTTAAAATAGAGGGAATGAGAAGACATTCTCAAATGCAACTATACTTATTATATTTACTGAAAAAAATGCAAAGACAAACAACACTGGGAGTGTTTGGGCGGGAGGTTTGATATATTTGGTCTTCACATTGTTCAAGCCTTTCTTGATCCATAATGACATAAAATTTGAGAAACAGAGTTTTAGCTCTATCAGAAAAATACCCAGCAGTTGTAGGCAGCAGGAGAAACAATGCTGGAAATCGTAGTATAATAAACTCTTGAAGACCACATATACCCCAGATTATATTTATCTATTGATAGTTTCTTACCCAAAACTCCTTGAGGCAATTTTGTCTGCAGATGGAAAAAGCCGATAACTCAGTAATGCTCTTTGTTGGCAAAGACCATCGTGCTTTCTCTGTCCCACCCCCATAAGCAATATTCATCCATTTTCAGGAATTTCTTCTCTGCTGAGAATTACCAGAGCTGTGGGTGAGGTGCATTTTATGCACTTTGCAAGAAAATTTATGTCAGCAGTTGTGCTATTTTGTTGATAATTTGTTATTTCGTTTCTGACGCTCCCCGTTATTTGGATGCATTCTCTAATTTTTATTTCTATTAATCCTGCCTTTCTTGCTTGGTGGGATTATCACTAGGGAATTTAGAAGTTGTCCAACAATTGCATTCACATTACAGCAAAGAGGCTTTGTTATCGTCTTGTGATAGCTGATGATGCTAGAAGTAGCTATAATCACTATGGGGGAAATGGCTTTTAGTCAGTGGGTTTATCATACATCCACCAGCTGTGGCCCAAAGATGCACTGCTAACCATTTTTAAAGGACATGACCTTTGTTTCATACCCAGCTTACAGAAGAAAGCTTTAACTATTTCAGTTTTGAAGTAATGTTCTCCCTCTTTTCCCAACACAAATTGTTTTGTGAATATAACCTACAAGGCTTCATCAACAGTGCGGGTGATGGCATGGTTAGCATCTGGGATCTGCCCAGCTCCTGTTGCATTTTAAGATGCTGTGTTGGCCTAACCCTAACCCTCCTTCATGTCTGTTCAGCAATTTTCTCCCAGAACAGCTATAGTGATGTGGTGTCCAGTTGCATGGATCATCTCTTTCTCCCTCCCTCCCTCCCCATCATCTAATTGTCTGTCTGCCTGTCTTTGTTGTATATTTGTGTTTCAACAACTTGGTGGGTAAAGAGCTGGCTCCAGCTCTTGTCAGCCAACCTGAAAAACAAGAGACAAACACTGGAGATATTTCCATTTCAGTATCCCCAGGGCCTGCTAGTTTCCCCCCCACACATGGGTTTAGTGCTCTTCCAGAAGAATGGTAACCCTGTGTTTAAAAATAGCTCTTAAAAACAGCTGCATGACGCAGGGAGAACAGTTGCATGGTGAAGTGGGAAGATCTCTCAACTGGGCCGAACAATCCCTTCTCGTTGCCTGATGAAACAGCCTTCTCCACCTGAGGATTTGAGGCACCTTTACCAGGCAGGTTCTGACCAGTGGTGGTTGTGGGAGGATATCTTAATGAAATAGAGAGCCTCACTTGATAGTAGTGTCTACCGTCCCGTGGATCAGTTGCAAGTCCATTGACTGATCTGCTTTTCTGGGCAGGCCCCATGTACTCCACATTGATCAGCTCTCTGAATAATGTGTCAGGTTCTGACAGATAGCTAAAATTGAGGGTTGAGCCATCTGTCAGAACTTGTCTCTGCCCCTGGTTAACCATATTTAGGATAACTGATTGATAAAAGTTTTCCTGCCAGTTAGTAGTATTTGGTGAGAGGAGAAATGAAGCTTGGAGAGTCCATCAGTCACCAAATATCAAGTTCCTATGGTCCAGTATTTATTTCACTAGGATTCAGGCTCGGCCATAGGACAGAATAGTATTCATTGCTAATAGTGGTGGGATTCAAAAATTTTATTACCGGTTCTGTGAGTGTGGCTTGGTGTGCATGGCATGGCTTGGAGGGGAAGGATACTCCATTCCCATCCACTCCAGGGGAAGGATTACTGCAAGTTCTCCATTCCCTGCCCACTCCTCGGGGAAGGTTACTGCAAAATCCCATTCCCTCCCCACCCCACTAACCTGCTTTCCAGCTCTGTTCTCCTGTGCAGGGCAACAAAAGAAGACCCAGCTGATCAGCTGGGACTCGGGAGGCACGGAATAGATAGGGGTGGGGCCAGTCAGAGGTCGTATTTGCCAGTTCTCTGAACTACTCAAAATTTCTGCTGGTTCTCCAGAACTAGTCAGAACCTGCTGAATACCACCTCTGATTGCTCGGATGGATGGCTTCCATTGAGACCTGAATATAGGAAATATAACGTTTTTGATCTTGCTTGTCTTTTTAGCAGCATTTGGTCCCATTAATATCCTTCTAGATTGCTTGTAAGATTCAGGATTATGGTGTTTCTTCTCGTTCCTAAAGGAGCAGTGCAAATGAATCCTAAAGGAGCAGAGAGGTCATCCCAATGTGCCCTCTATTGTGGGGTCCTCTTTCCCCCTTCTTGTCAGTGTCAGGAGAGCATGCTGATAATTCCAGTTTTACTCTGTCATCCAGGCTAGGCCAGGGTCTCTATGATTAGTCTGGGCCCAAGTGCTTGAAGATAGTGGGGTCTGGATGAGAAGAAGCAAGCTGGAATTACACCCTAATAAGATCAAGGCAGCATTTGTCCAGAAGCCATCAGGCTCTGTGTCTGCTCTGCTTTTATCTTTGGATGAAGAAATAGCTCTTATCTTGAATGTTTTCCTAGATCTATGGCTTCTGTTACATTTGCAGGTGAAGGTTAAGCTTATGTTTGAGAGTGCACTTTGAAGAAGTTTGGCTGGTGTGCCATTTAATGGGTTACCTAGAGTGGCAGGCTCTGACAACAGTAGTCTTGCTCTCATTACTACCAGATCAGATTACGGTAACATGCATTGAAGATTACAGAGATACCTCAGTGGTACAGGAGGCACTTCCTGCTATGGTATAGGTGAAAATCATCACAGTCATGTAGCATCTAATAAGCAGGCATTGCACTAAATTCCAGTAATTTTTCAGGTAGCACTCAAAATGTTAATTTTGACTTTTAAAGCCTTACGAAGCTGGGCTTACAGATAGGTATCTGCAAGACAATCTTTTCTAAGTAGGACTGTCCTGTGTAGTATGTTCATTTTGGTTGAGGATACTGTGTGGTACCCAGATACGAACGGGGCAATCTTTGTTTTGTAGAATAATCTTGAGCCCCTGGCCCCAGTTAGCACCAACACTATTGTCTTTTCGCAAAGCTGCCCAAACAGTTTTCCCAAGAAATACCTGATGGCTAATGTTGCTTGATAGTCAAGTTGGTATTAGTACAATTGAACGTATATATTGCTTATTTATTTTAATTGGTACATTATTGTTATTGTTTGCAGTTTTAATTTAATGTCTTATTTCATTGGCCTGCTGTCAACTGCTGTCAATCACAGGTTTAACTGAGTAAAATCCACTTCTCATTATTGATATGGGCCAACCTATCACACACAGAGACAGGCAAGAAGTACTTTCCAATAGTAAGGTTTCTAGCATAACTAGTGAAAAGATCATAGAAAAACAGTTTTTTTAGATCTCTGGCCAGGGTTGGCAGAAACTCTCTGTCCTCTTTTGTTTCTTTAATGCCTAGAATCTGATAAGTAGTGCTGCATAGACTCTGTACAAAGAAAATAAAAACACAATAATCAAATACGCTGCTGCAAATCTGGTTGTGCACCATATCCAGTTTGTGCTTTTGCTTCATTGATCATGATAGGGTCACCTTTGAGTGCTTCCATGTGAAACATTCCTTATACAATTGCTTAGATTCATTTGCAGAATTTTCTGTGGGTTGGGTGATTGCTATCTTCCATTTGTAAGCCTCCAGCGTTTTCCAACTTTTTCATAGTGAAGAATCCTAAGAAAAGAAAGATGGAACAGTCAAGTAGAACCTCCTGCTACTAATATTGAAACCTCTTACCTTGAACTTTTGTCTCTCAAGAGAATCCATACAAAAGCACAATCTTCTGCACTCAATGGTCCACACCAATTGGCTCTAAGGCAATAGTACGCCAAAACAACAGGGAAGAATGTGTTGAGTTGTGATACTCAACATATAATGTACGTTTTTCACTGGCTCTCTCTGAAATGTTTCTCGTAGAATTTTATGGCTGATAGACTCTAACGCATAACTCTTTCCACTTGGACCGAGTTCTTCTCTTATCTTTGCAGTATCACTTTGCTTTTCTCTGAAGGTGTCTTCACCAGGGCAAGTATATTATATTCCTCCAAACTTCAAGAAAATCACTAAGAAAAAGGAAAAGCTTTGTAAGCTGGAGTTTGCCATGTCATTGAAACTGAAGGTGCCTGATTACTTATGGAGAAAACTGATAAGGAGCGATAGGTTTTTAGCATCCAAGCAGCCAAGGTTAAAATGAAATGAAGCATTGTTTCTTTGTGGAAAGAGGATTTGGATTTTATTTACTTTTCTTAGTGATTCTTTTTATATTTTATATTGGTTCAGAAAGCTGGAGCGTGAAAGGTGGTGTTTACGCAGGGAAAAGATTTTCAAGAGACATTCAAATTCTCATTCTCTGTTTTGCTTTACTATATCAATATTTAATTACAAAAACCCAATACTGAAGCTCACTAATTTTAGGTAGCTCTAGATTTTAATTTAAAGATGTATGTTGGAAAGTATATCCAATCTCTTGGATCAAACTTTGGTTCTTTCTCAGGTTGGCCTGGTTTTCCCCTTGACAATAAAGCTGCATTTCTCAAATTATGCAACAAAATACCTCCAACCATGATAGCCAACATGCCTAATTTTCTGGTTGGATTGATATAATAAGTTTACCTCCTTGCCTGAGACACTGATTTTCACATCACACTGATTTTCATTTTCACATCAGTCTGTAGTGACAGAATTAGCTCTCGACTTACAACAATTCATTTAGTGACTGTTCAACGTTACAACAGCACTGAAAAACATCACATGACTGTTTTTCTCACAACCATTGCAGTATCCCCATGGTCATGTGATCAAATTTCGGATGCTTGGCAACTCTTTCATATTTATAACAGTTGCCATGTCCTGGGATCATGTGATCGATCAGCTATTGCAAATTTCTGACAAGCAAAGTCAACAGGGAAGCCAGATTCGCTTAACAACTGTGACAAGAAAGGTCGTAAAATGGGGCAAGACTCAATAAACGTCTCACTTAACAACATAATTTTTGGGCTCAATTCCTGTTGTAAGTCAAGGACTACCTGTATAAGCTTCTGGTCTTATGGATTTTTACAACAACCTTGTTCTTTCTCAGTTTCCCTTTGGTTTTATAGGCCTTTCCCTTCATTTGTTTATATTGATCTTTTGACGCTTGCAGTTCCTTCATTAGGTCACCATCCCGTTCTACGCCTTGTAGGGATACCAGGTCTTTAGCTCCACAGGTTTCCCAGTTCTACCACTCCTACCTCAATATGACCTCAGGAGAACCTCAACAATAATTATTCTTTCAAAGTGATCACCTATATCTTTCTAAAGACTAACGCTAAACTTTGAGATAAGAAGGCAATGGTGGCCTCCAGGATGTACTTAGGGCTGTTAGTAAACATAGCATTGCAAACCACCTTCCTGCTGAATCAAATCTGCCTTTCATAGGTCTCTCCGCCATCCTCTACAACCCCTCTGCAATGCTTAGTTTTCATTTCAGCGTTTTCTTTAGAAAATGTTTTGTATCCAGTTATTTGTATCCAAGCTGATAAGGAACATTGGGGCTTTACAATCTTGTCCTGATAGCTGCAGCTCAGAATTTCCCCACAGAAACAACCCTATGTGCTAGGTTGGACTGAAAGAGTGAATGAGTACATGAAGGATCCAAAGTCACCTAGTGAATTTCCATGGATGAGAATGAAATTCTCATTCTGGGTCCTCACCATAACTTCTTAACTACTACACAACATTGGTGGGTGCATCTATTAAACACATATAGAAATGTAGGGATTTCTGTAGAAAAGAATTGGGGGACCTGGAATGGGTTATTCCCCAGTTCTCAGTTCAAAATATAGCTACTATAAGAATGTGTGCACCATTTAGTTCTGTTGCTATTAAGTAGAGCTATCAGAACTGGACTGCAAAATATGGACAACTTCTAGAGTCTTGTAACAACTAGGAAAGTACAAAGCTTAATAATTTGAGAACAGAACATTCCAGAGAACTACAGTAATCTCATTTCCCCTCCAGACTCCCCTTTTCTGGTTTGGAGGATTTACTTCCAGAAACTGTCAGACTACTCCTTGTATAGTTCAGTTCTATGTTAAGTTATAATTTCTCTAACAGGTTTAACTATTCAATTCTTTGGATGATATGGAGCAAATAGCATTTACTGGGTTTATACCCATAAACCATAATATAATTTTTCATTTTTTTTTCACAAGCATTTTGTGAACCGAACAAGATGTAGATGTAAACCATGAATTATGAACACAATGTGTGAGTTCAAGCACTCTGATTTATTCAGCACCTGAATATACCTAAAATATACTTTGGCTTAGCATGATATGTGGCCCCTTCCTAACCCACCTCATAAAAAAAACGGTGAAGACAAAATAGGATAACCCTCAACTATGCCAAATTGCACTGCTTAGAAAAATAACATTTGTTCTCCTTTAGTAATGCTCAAATGTCAGAGTAATCATTTTATTGGGCCTTGAAAGAGATGGGTGCAGAGTATTATTTTAAAGAGCTTTCCTGATTAGTAAGTGCCCTTAAGTGGCAGTGGACAAAGGTTTTCAGATAAGAAGAGTATCAATTGTAGTACTTTGCTTTTATTGCTCTCCTTTCTCAAAGAGTCTCCTACCAGTAATTCATCTTGAAGTGAGGAAACTCAGTTGTTTACTTCTCTGTTGTTAAGACATTCTTCCTTTCTTTCCCCAACTCAAGAATGAGAGTGAATTAAAGACTATCTTTGCTACTAATCTGAGGCTCTCTTCTATCTCTGTGGAACTAGATTTGAGGCACAGATTCACAGTCTGGAAAAAAAGTCTACTGTAGTCAAGTGTAAAAGGAGTAGAAGTGCTATTATTAAATCCCATCATGGCTACTATGCAGCTTGCACCTAGCTTTACATCCTCCCCACCCTTTTTTCTTTCTTTTTCTTGTTCTCCTTTAGACATTTGACTAGAAGTTTTCCAGAAGCCCCTCAGAGTCCTTTGTTAATATAAAGTAGGCACTGGGATTCCTTCAATCAAGCTTCCCAGATGTGTCCTAGGATGTTCAGGAACCATCCTGTCCTGCTGAACATAGGCATCCATTTGAACCCACAGTGATGTCACATGAACTATGACATTCTTGTGATGAGGTCATTTGCTTTGTCTCTCCCCACCCCATCCCATCTGGCAGGGGTGTCAAACTCATGGCATCACGTCATTCTCAACGTGACGTGTGACTTTTTCCCCTTCGCTAAAATGAAGGTAGGCGTGGCCAGCGCTTGATGCATCTGGCCCTCGGGCTATGAGTTTGACACCCCTGCCATATGGATACCTATGGTTTCAAGGTTAATTTATAAGCTGCCCAAAGTCATGTCTTGTGAGATGGGCTGCTGCATAAATAGGATAAATAAATAATTCACCTGTAATGCCATATTGTAGTCCACTGCTAAGATGGGTTGACACATTACCCAAAATCAAAGTTTATTCTTGGCTTCTGAGTTGGGTACGTATAGAAATCGATGACTGAATGAATGACTGAATGACTGAATAGGACACAATGACTTGTGTCACACATCATGCTAAGCCATAAACCATGGTTTGAAGTCATATTGGGTAGGGTGAAGACAATGTGCTAAATAAAATCAAAACAAGCCACATTATGGGTTAATATGATCTCAAATGAAGGTTTTTGTGACCTTGTTTAGATATACTCTCGAACTTGAAAACTGCATTTTTCTTTCTTGCTGAGAGATGAATCTTGGCTCTATCTATTCCAATCCAGCAAACTGAGCTTATGGTTGTCCTCAGCACTTGCTTGATAGCGTGTATCCATGTATATATTTTAAATTCTGCCTTGATATTTAAACCTCTGGTGTTTGAAGCCCTGGGTTTCAGTGTGTACAGTATGTATCGTGTTTTGTGTTAAATCAGAAAAATTGAGGATCACATTGTGTATAAGGTTAGAAGGCAGTGCAGTTATCTGAGAACCTTTTCTGGCTTATTCAAGGAGTCCCAAACATTGATGAAATGCTTCAAGCTGCCTTCACAAATGTTTAATGATTGAATTGCTTATAAACATGAATATTAAATAGTGATATAACTCTTGCAGAGTTGTTAGGAACTTGACATAGTAAAGCTAACTATGTCGAAAATCATTCCTTTACGCTAGATCACTCGACAGGTGATAAAAGTACTGTTGACCCTTGTTCTACAGAATTGCTACAGATGTAAACAATGGCTGAATGGCCCTGAATATTGCTTGATTTTATGATGTAAGAACTGTGGGAATGCTAACTTTGAGAACTGGAATTGTACAGCTCAACAGTGTCCTCACTTGTGAGAGCTTGCAGGATCTGTGCACCGCAGAGACGTCACAATGAATAACTTGGCTATCCACCGGTATTGATGCCTCGCCCAGCCTGTGGCTGACTCCTTAGCAACTCTGGTAAACAGAGATTATTTCACAGAGCTTGTGGTTGGTTTATAAAACTGCTCTGTCCTAACTTCCAAGATAAAGTAGCCTCTGTACCTGGTAACCTCTTAAGTTCCCAGGCAGGAGCTGAGCCAGGCAAGGCCCTATCAAGATCCTTTTAAAGAAAATAAGTATTGTTTTGATGATTTAAAAAAGCTTTAGGCCAGCCATGATTTTCATTTCCTGAGGTAAATCTATTATGTTACAGTAAAACCTTGATTTTATAAACATCCATTCAGCAGATTTTGGAATCAACACCAAGCTTTATCCCCAAAGAAGGCATATAAATCTGTTATTTTGCAACTCAGTTTGGATAATTTTCTTATATTTGTATAAATATATTTGACTTATTCTTGTCTGTGCAGATTAGACAGGACCCTGGATTTGCAGGGAATGCTAGATGACAAGATGGTTATTGTCTTGTAAGAATGTAAGCAATTTGGTTTGATTACCTATTATCTGGTTTAATAAGATGTGCACATTCTGTTCCTTTGAAAGGAAATCAACATGTAGGCTTAGTTCTAACAGGAATGGATGCTAGCTAATTTCCTTACAGTTGAACATTGACTGAGATCCATTGAAAACATTCCATTTCAGGTGATAGTACAGAATGGATGCATGCATGCATAGATGTGTGGATGATATGGGTGGGATAGATAGATTTGGTAAGCATCTATATGTCTTTCAAATAATGAGCAATGTATATAACTATACCATAGATAAAATTATTCTGTGATATTTGGTCTCCAATGAACTTCTATCACAATATTTAAATTTTATGTTTTATTAATATTGATAAAATGACAATGTTTCTAACAGGATTAACTAACTGTTGAGATTCTCTTTCTTCTACAAGTCTTTCCTCCCTCTGTGCCTCGTGCTTCCAGCGTCACAAACATACAACCCTTTCAAAATTGTTCTGCCAGCATCTAGTTTTAAAAGCTGTGTAACTTCCAGAGTAACCAATCAGAATAGCAAAAGTCAGCTATCTCTTCTGCTTCTTAAACCTCCATTTAGGTGAGCCTTTGGTTTGAACCTTGAAAACTCATCACACTGATTCATTACACATTTTCCTTTTGGAACCAGCAATATTATGCAAAATGCAGAAAAGAAGTAAAAAAGTAAGTCAAAGAAATTAAGGCATGAGTAAAAAAAACATTCACAGCATTCAGCACACCCATTGAATAGGTTCCGCACTATGACTTTTTAATCTTTACAAAGCATCCTTGCTTCCATTCATCACATTTGTATATCACTTCACATATTGCCTCTTATTCTTTCAATGTCTTACCACTCTTTTTTGTGGACCTCATTTATACCATTTCAGCAATATAGTAATAATAATAACAATAAAAATAAATGTCATAAATATAAATACTAATAATATAAATACTAATATAAGTATTAATGTTCATATTATAATCTGATGCTTATATGCTGTCTCTATTTTGCTAAGCCATCTCAGTGTATCTATTTTTTCCACACTGACAAACTCAGTTTTGTATTTTGTATCCACATTTGTTTAGCATTTGTTCAATTTTTACCCTATCTCTTCTAGTGTTAGGAAATATTGTTCTTATGTAACATACTCATTGCATTCTATAGTGGTGCTTAAAAGTTTGTGAATCCTTTTGAATGTTCAATATCCAATATTATTCAGTATGCATAAATAAGACCTGAAACACGTGTTCTGTTCTCCACAGATCTTCTAAAACTAGATAAAGAGAACCCAGTTATACAAATGAGTCAGAAACATTATGTTTCTTCACTGATTTATTGACTTTGGCAAAAATAAGTGAATCTTTATCAGTTTATTTGAAAGGAAAGTGTTCCAGTCAGTGGGATAATAATCAGATTTGAGTGTGGAAGGTTCTATCTTATTTAAAGAACAGCATTCTGGATAGTCACTATCCAAATATGATCTTCAGAACAGAGGTATGGGAAAGTGTATCATAACTCAAACAAAGGAGATTTCTGAGGATCTCAGAAAAACAGTTGTTGATGCTCATCAGACTGGAAAAAGTTATAAAACCATTTTCACAAAGTTTGGATTCCACTACTCCACTATCAGGCATATCATATATAAAGGGAGGCAATTCAACACCACTGTTATCCTCCCCAGAAGTTTCAGTTTCAGTTTGATTAGACTTGTATGCCGCCCTCTCTCCCTGAGGACTCAGGGCAGCTCACAATATAATAAGTTACATTACAATAAGTTAATTAAAGTTAATTAAAAAAATTAAATAATGGAATCACAAGCCCAATAATCTAATTCATAAAATTACATTAAAATTTCTTAAAAAGCCCACCTCCCCTCATTTCAGTCTAGGCCAGCCTGCTGAAACAGCCAGGTCTTCAGGTCGCAGCGGAAGGAGCGGAGATCAGGGGCCAAACGAAGACCCAAGGGGATCTGGTTCCACAGGGTGGGTGCCCCCACAGAGAAGGCCCTACCCCTGGGCACTGCCAGCCGACACTGTCTGGCTGACGGCACCCCAAGGAGGCCCTGCCAGTGGGAGCGTACAGGGCGATCGGAATGTGATGCCGGCAGAAGACGCTCCCGCAGTGGTTGACCAGGCCAATTAACAGCAATGGGTGTGGCACTCAGTCTTCAGTGTTGGCAGGAAATGCTGCATATGACATACACATAACCAATCTATACCTTCTCTATCTTTAAATGTGTCCACATCAGTGGTGGTATTCAGCTGGTTCGCACCGGATCGGGCGAACCAGTAGCAAGAATTTGGCGTGGGTCGCCGAACCGGTAGTAAGTTCTGGCTGGCCACGCCCCAATGGGGGGATGCTCGCCCCCCTCCATTTTTTTCCTCCCAGAGCTCCAGAGGAGACTTAGCAAATCAGCCCGAGGCTCCTCTGAGGCTAGGAAGCTCCCAAAAATGGAGCTTGAGGGCTGCATGCCCCCATGCTCTTTTTTTTCTTCTTGAGCCTCAGAGGAGCCTTAGGAGGAAAACAACCCCCAGAGGCTCCTCTGAGGCTAGGAAGCTCCCAAAATGGGTGGGGTGGCAAAAAGCAAAAAAGCCACACCCACCCAGTCACATGGCCACGCCCACCAAGCCACACCCACAGAACTGGTAGCAAAAATTTTGAATCCCACCACTGGTTCACATGGTCAACCTTTATGTGTATACCTGTTGGTAGCTATGGCACATGGATATAATATATATTTGTTAATATATTTGGATATAAGTATAGGATGAAGGTTTGTGGTGATAGATCTATTGGTTGGGAACATGAATGTAGAGATACTTTAATATGCAGGTGTATTTTTAGCCAATAAGCCACATACTTTGCAGCAAATATTACATAGATTATATGAGATAATATGGAGTATGGACTTGGAAAGTAATGCAATAAAGACCATGCTGTTTGTTTTGACAGTGAAAAGGAAATATTCTAAGTCATGTACAAAGAATTCAAAATCAGATCAAGTTGCTTAAATACTGTACCAGTAGCATGTTTATTAAAGAGAGGAAAATTAAAGAAGAATTTTAATGAAGAAATGCTGATAGAAACTTAGTGGTAGTATATGATAATGTCACAAGGGATGCATGTTTGTCACCAGAAGCAAAAATGGGCTCTGTCCACTTTGATATACAGAAGGAAGAATTGAGTACATCAGGAAAAACTTAAGTGCAATATTGCTTAAAAGTATGTGAACCATTTTGAATCTTTTAGAATATTCAATATTTCTGTATAAATATGACCTAAAAGGTAATCTATTTTCCATGCAAATTCTAAAACTAGGTAAAGAAAACCCAATTAAGTAAAGGAGTAAAAACCTTATACTTGTTCATTTATTTATTGAGAAAAATGATCCAAGCTACATATTTGCTTTCAGTAATTGGTGTTTATTCATTCTTTGTTAATTAATTTTTAAAAGTTTTTTAGATTGATTGTTTTTGAGTGTGAAAGTTGAACTGCATTCCCAAAGTCAAATGGGTGAGAGCAAAGCCTATGCTTTAAATTAATTTAATTTACATTTAATCGGACTACAAGAATCCTGATAGTCAGTAGATGGCAGCAGAGAGATAAAGTCTATTCTGCCATCTTGTTGTCACCTGGTTTTATGGCCCAGATCTAGTAGTCTTATGCTACAAAGTCTATCGCTACCTGGTGATTTTATAGACGATGTTTTTCATCTTGACAATTCCTGTGACAATCCAGGGTATTCCATAGTCATTCTTTTTAAAAATGTAAAAGATGTAAACGTATTTTCATTTTCTTTATTCCAATGTCATGTCTGATTCTTTCTATTTGCTTTATCCACTGTCTTCTCTCAACTTGGAAAAGTATAGACATTTTTCTAACTAACAATTTACTTAGTTTCTCCTCTTTTATTTAATTATTATCAATTTCAGTTTGGTGACTACTTGAAGGTTTTCTCCCAAGATTTTTCAGGGTACTTTGTTGTCATCCTAGGCAGCATATTGCTTGATTAATATAAAGGGCCACAAATATTCCTAACGTAACAATTTTCCACTTGAAATTGCTTTTTTTCTTTGCAGGAAAAAGGCAGGAGAAACAATGGACAATAAGCAACAAGGAGAGATAGAGATTAGAAAAGGAAAACAATGCCCAAACAAGGAACAAAGAATTAAACAATCCTCTCATTTCTATTGATCTTGAAATGTTTTCAGCCCAGGAAGAGTACATCCAAATGAAATTTCTTATTTAATTTATCTCTTTAATCAAGGCTGATTATGAGCTCTCTATCAGAGACCATTAAGCCAGAGGAAGTAGAGAAGCAAAGCATCTATAATTATACTGCTTTCTCAATTGAGATACACATTCATTTTCAGTATTATACAGATTTGTTTCCTGTCTTGAAATTTCTATATGAAATACTCAAGGAAGAAATTATTCATTTAGGTGAGCTGCCTTTTCAGTGTAGGTGAAATGTCTTCTGTAAATTTCCTTCATAATTTTTCTAATTGGATTGTTTAATAATTAGTACTTCTTGTTTTACAGATAATGGACAGATAGCCTAAATTATCACTATCTTGTTTCCCCAATTATAAAACATTCTTATGTGAAATATTTTTGAGATGGGATACAGTCTTGAGGTAGATAAAATTATACTCTCAATAATTGAGATTGCTGTTCAGTGTTTTTTGTCATTCTTTTTAGTTTTTGTAGCTTACTTATGAAATACACAATAAATTAATAAACTTCATGGTATTTCCTGAGTGTTTTTACATCAGATATGAAGCAAAGCATTGTTGAATCCCTTTCTGTAATTCTCTGATCCTAAATCATTTCTGCACTTCTTTCAGGTTATATGACCAATGCTGTTTTCTTGGTTTTATATGTTTGATTCCTCAGCAGGTTCTTGCAAATCAGTGGAATGGTGTACAGCTATAGGTAAATGCACCTTTGATCTTGAAACATCTTTTTCTCAACATTGCTATAAAAATGGGTTCCCATACCAGTAAGGATTCTGGAAACCATTATGCCAACTGCAGTGAACTGCAAATTTCTTTGTTATCAGTAAAGAGACTTGCTTCCTTGCAGGATCTTGTGAAGGTTGTTGGATAGAAAAATGAGAAATTCTCCACCTTGACGCCCATATTAGTTGTAAACTTTAAAAAAAATCAATTCTGGAATTCTTGTAACCCACATTTTTAATTTCAATAAATTTATTTATTTATTTATTTATTTATTTATTTATTTATTTATTTATTTATTTAATTGGACATATATGCGCCCCATCTCCAAGACTCAGGCTCACAGTTAAAACATACAAATACAATAAATAATTAAAAGAAATTAAATCACTATAAGGTCCAATAAAACCGAATTAAAAATTAAAACTGTCCCATGCCCCGGTAAGGTAATCACAGCCCGACTTGGTCAAATAGCCAGGTCTTCAAATCATGGCGGAAGGTGCGGAGGTCAGGGGCCAGGCGGAGGTCCAGAGGCAGTTGATTCCATAAGTTGGGGCCGCCACAGAGTAGGCTCGCCATCGGGGACCGCCAGCTGACATTGGCTTGCCGACAGGACCCGAGGAGCCCCTGCCTGTGTGCCCGTACAGGGCGGTTGGTCCCCGATATCGGTAGGAGGCGCTCCCTTAAATATTGTGGACCCATGTCGTGTAGGACTTTGAATGTTAAAGCCAAAACCTTGAACTCACCCGAGCAACCGGCAACCAATGCAAGCCGTGCAGGAGGGGGGTAATATGGGAGAATCGGGTAACTCCCATCACAACCCGCGATAAATCAATAAATCTTGTTTACACTGAGAATCTTGTTCAGAAAAGAATTACTTTCAGTTATAGATGGCTGCTAAAGAGCTTGATAATGGTTATGTAATCTAGAGCAGAGGCCTCCAACCTTGGCAACTTTAAGGCTGGTGGACTTCAACTCCTAGAGTTCAAGTCCGCCAGACTTAAAGTTGCCATGGTTGGAGATCTCTGATCTAGAGAAAGCATCCTGGGAGAGGGAGTTCTCTTGATGGCAGGCAAATCTGTATTTATGGACTGCAGAAGTGAAAGGTTAACCTTTCAAGAAATTCTAGTCTAGCAGGCTTCATGGCCCCTGGAAGATGGCAATCGTATGATGGGTAAACAGCTCATCATTATAGATTTTATGGCTGGGCAGCTGATACTGTGAAAAGATGGTCCTAGAATATCAGGCCTAAACCATTCAAAGTGACAACTAGCATCTTGAATTGCACCTAGAAATCAACCAGCAACCAATGCAGCTCTCTGAATATAGAGTTACAAAAACGTTGCCCCACGCCAAGCACATGGCAACAGTCCAATTGAAAGGTGACTGAAGCAGGAGTGACAATGAGTAATTCTCCTACTCCAAGAAAGGTTGCTATTGGTTCAGAAGATGGAGCTGCAGAAAAGCCCTTGTGGCCACAGCTGCCACCTGCTCCTTAAGGAGGAGTTGTGAGTTGATTCTCAGAATTACATTGTTTTCCTTCCTGTAATTATAATTTGCCTCCATAGAAGAAAGAGGAACACAGGGATGTTACTTTTCCAGTAAGTGTGCCAATAATTAGTTAGGAGTTGCAAGTTAAAAGCCTTAGCAGATCATGAGGCTTGCAAGTTAAACCAAACATAATTCAGGTGATACTTATTTCAAGAATCCTAAGCCACTGAAAATCAAAGCACATATCATGCACAAGACATCTGAGGAGTCTCATGTATGTTTCTTGGTCATACTGGTGTGATGGAAACATGGTGAAGAGAACAGAATGCTCAAAAGAGACATGTCTTGCCCTTTAATCACTGTTAATTGCTATACAGACCAGAATGAGAACAATGGGTATTTGTACTAGTGGTTGGCTGTATGAATAAACCTCTTTGTAATAAATGCATGTCTGTCTGTGTGTGAGAGAGATGAGCCACAAGCTCTGCTTATCAAGAAGACCTGTTTTGTGCAATTATACTTAGAGGCTCTTCCTCACTTTTTTTTTAATTATTATTGCTCAGTTTCTGATGAACACCTGAACTGCTCAAAGATGTATCAGTTATGGAGAGCAGATTTGTTTCCTTGACTTGTTCTGATGAGGTGAGGCATAAATATAACAAATTCTACACTGTAGAACAGTAGGACAGTAGACTGGATTAGTTTGGGATCCACAGAGCCACACCCTTTTTAATATATGGGGAAAAAACCACTTGTTACTATAGAAATAGTTGAGTGGGCATCCCAGTAGATTTGATTTGGCAAGTCTAGTTTAAATGAATTAAGCATACATGCCAAGAGCAGAACCAGTGCTTTTTCCCTGGGTAGCTGTGTTTGCACAACATGCTTAACTCAGTTGTGAACTAACCCATTCTCTGGGTTCACACAGGATGCCACAAAGAAGAAAATCAACAAAGATTAAAGTGAGTGATGTTTAGAATGGTGCAAATGAGGATTCCAAATCTTAAGTAATCCTATTAAATAGGTTCAAGGCAGCATGGATAGGGGATATGTATCGTTTTCTATTGCTGTTTTATAATTCGCTATCATTTCTTTTAAGGTATAAAATGATGCCTTAGCTCAGAAATTTTCACTGTTTGAGGTGTCCTTGTTTCTGTCTAAGCTTGATTGTTTTCAGACATTTCATTACCCAAACTACAGTAGGTAGCATGATCAGTACCAGTAAGGAGTGGGGTTTGCTCTCATTTTATAATCTAGTCTAGTGACTTGTCACTGTAGGTGGAAGGGGTCTTGGATTGGTCTATTGGCTTGTTTGGCAGTTCCTTAACTGAGGTAATGTTTACTTGATTGTTGGTCTGATGTTAATCTTGGAGTTAATCTGTGCTCATGTGGGTGGTGATTGCTGGTGGGAAGTTCATTTGGTCTTTTTGTTCCCTTTTTGGCTCGTTGATTGTCTCTTTAGTATATAAATATTGTTTATGTCTATATGTCTATTGATGGCTAAATTGTCAGAGTGCCAAGCTTCTAGAAATTCCCTAGCATTTTTGGATTTGGCTTGGTCTAGGATAGTCACAATTTCCCAATTGAAACTATAGTTAAGTCTGTCTATATGTAATGAAATTAAAAGAGTTTTCATCATGTCTTCTGACTAGTTGGTGTTCATGGATGCATTCTAATGATACCTCTGCAAGAAAACAACCGAACTCAGAGAGCACTCATTTCAACCCTGAGCTACAAATATTCTTTTTTTATTAGACTCTCATTGTTTTTGGTGCTAAAATGATTTAATGTACTTTGTTTTTTTTTTTGGGGGGGGGGTAATTTCTTATCAGCAATATACTAAGCTCTAACTGTATAATTTTGGTAATTCCTTATCCACTTACTGATAATAATAAAATGACTTATGGGTGATAATAATAATACTGATAATAATAATAATTAGTATCAACTAAGAAAAAACAAGCCACAACAGCTGATTGTACTCAATACACTAAAGCAAAACCAAACCCATCACACTTCTTTGCCGTGTATGAAAAGGTGCTCTAAATGGATTTCTATGTAAAATAAGCCAAATGGTGGACTGTGGTATCTTTTTTTTTTTTTGCTGTTTGCAGTTCTAAAAGACCTCTTTGGAATAATCATTATTCTCCTGCAAGGAAAGGTAGCCGACAATAATACTGTGGTCTGCCGTCTAACATTTCTTGCAGCTTGCCACTACACAAAAGGACCCTTCATTTAGGTAGGGCATCTAGTGTAATGTCTTGATGTGAATAGAAAGAGCAGATGGCAAGTGTCTGGCAATTTGTTAAACAGCGCAGCCTCTAAAGGAGTGGAACTGCAGCAAGTTGCAGAGCCAAGCTGCCTGAATTGTGCTCTTGCTTCAAGTGGTTAAGCCAGCTGGATCCAGGGCTTCAAGACTGTACATGTAGCAGTTTCTACTTTAGTCTGAGATGACTTTAAAACACGGAACAACATCTCTTGGCCTTCCTGTGAAAGATCAGGATCCACACGGGTCACTTTTTCTACTGGACCGTTGCCATTTAAAAAGGAAGAAAGAAAATAGCACTAAGAAGATTGTAGTGGAGGAGAAATTAAAGGAGAAAGACCAGTGGTGGGATTCAATTTTACTACCGGTTCTGTGGGGCATGGCTTGGCGGTGGGCTTGGCCTGGCTTGTGGACGTGGCTTGGTGGGCATGGCAGTGGAAGGATAAAATCTCCATTCCCTCCCTACCCCACTAACCTGCTTTCCAGCTCAGTTTTCCTGTGCAGGGCAACAAAAGACCCAGCCGATCAGCTGGAAGGCAGAGAATAGATGGTGGGGACAGTCAGGGGTGGTATTTGCTGGTTCTGAACTATTCAAAATTTACACTACCGGTTCTCCAGAACTGGTCACCTCTGAGAAAGACAAGGGAATACAGATAATGCATACTGCAGAGGTTTTACACACAGCTAACTGTTTTATATTTGAGACTTCTAACTAGCAAAGAGCTTCAATATTAGTTGCTGAAGGTGTTGGAAATGTTCTGTCTGAGAGCTGTAATTTTTCTTTTTACAAAATTGCAGAGTTCCTTTGAGGAGAGAATACCCATATGCAGCTTAAGATTCCTTGTGTGTCCAATCACACTTGGCCAATAAAGAATTCTATTCTGTCCTGTCCCTACTCCTTTCTATATATATGTCCCAAATGGAAGAAGATGAAAATATGAGACCAGTATTAAAAAGGCGGGTATGTTCAAGTTTTCAAAGAAAGAAAAATTCAAAAGTTGAAAAGTTTGAACTGTTCCTTTGTTTGTTCCTTTCCTTTATTTGCACAAAAGGTTGTGCATCTTCTAGACAGCTTGGTGTCCCTAGTTGTGTTATGGAATTCAGTTTCCAGAATTTCTAGCCATCTGCATGGGAAATGTGAGGAGCTGACTTCTCAAGAGAACTGAAGTGCACTAGGTTGGAAAACGCTGTTTAGAAGAAGAAGGGTGTTTAAAGGAGTGTTTTCCAACTTCTCTTAACAAATGTCTTGGCATACAGATGTTTAGGATACCTTAGTCATGATCTTGGGGGCAAAAGTGGTCAGAACTGACATTTGCTAAGTACCAGTTGGCCGAGTTAGACTGCTGCAGGCATGCTTGCCAATCACACTGAATAAAGAATTCTATTCTGTTCTGTTTTCACAAAGTGCCATTCAGACATTATAATGGGCTCTTTCCATAAAAGTACTCCGGTCTGGGAGTTCTGCTCCTAGTTGCTCTTGCCTTAGTGACTTTTTGATTGGATTATTGCAGTAAAAAAGAGAGAGGCTGCTGATGTGTGGAAACTGGGAAGGAAACGTATTGTTGGTTCTGCTCCAAGTGTGCATTAGTGGTTTTGTTTTGCCAACAGGGTTTTCGCATGGCTACTTCCTGTTGTCTTTATTGCTTTGGGAGGGGGGGCAGTGTTATTCTGCATACTCCATGAGATGCTTCTGGGTACAGCCGTGACTGCCAGCTGCCATTCCCTTGCATTATTTACTGTGCGACTAGGGAATCTGGGGGCAATTGAGTTCTGCCAATTTTCCCATTTAATTCAAGTGAGTGGGAGGCCTGTCTGACAGTCCACGGGAAGAAGGGAAACTTTTGCCCCAAAACCCAGTTGGTGGGTTGGTGTATGGCTCATCTCAGTGCATCAGGCTTTCCTATTTCAAATCCGAACCCAGAAAAATAATACCGATACAGATCTCTGCAAAAATGAAGATACAAAAGGTGATCTGTGCTTTTGCTATTTTATTTTCCAAAGTGTCAATTAGTTTTATTTTATGACTTGCATTTCCTTTAATGCATAGTCCTCAACTTAAAGCTATTCATTAGTTACTGCTTGCAGAACCGAGGTGGTATTCAGCAGGTTCTGACCAGTTCTGGAGAACCAGTAGCAGAAATTTTGAATAGTTTAGAGAAGAACTGGCAGATACCACCTCTGACTGGCTCGCCTATCTATTCTGTGCCTCCCAAGTCCCAGCTGATTGGCTGGGTCTTTTGTGCCCTGCACAGGAGAACAGAGCTGGAAAGCAGGTTAGTGGGGTCGGGAAGGAAGGGGATTTTGCAGTATCCTTTCCCTGCCACCCACCTGTGGTCAGGTGATTAGCATTCAGGCACTGGTTGACTGGCATGTAGCTCTAACAGTTGCAGCATCCCAAGATTGTGTGATCACCTTTGGGACCTTCCCAAACAGCTACTGACAAGCAAAGTCAGTGGGGGAAGCCGGAATCCCTTAATGACCATATGATGCACTTAACAATTGCACTAATTTGCTTAACAACCATGGTC